>OZ020252.1:600000-1121258 GCA_963971285.1 Astropecten irregularis | reverse complement strand
CACTGGTTTATTATTCCATGTACATGCTAGATCAGACAAAGTGTGAGTGCTGTTCTGTGACCTTTACCAATCATGTATTACACCTTTAAGGTTGATGGACAACATCTTTAATACCTTAGGTTGGATGTAATGTAGACCCCTCACATTCTCCAAGTAGTGTCTCTTCCACACTCCCGTCTCATATGGACTCGGTGAGAAGGTCAGGTACCAGCCTAGACGGAGAGCCTTGGGCATCCAGATCTGGTCCAACTCCGTCAGATACTTCCAGTACCAACAGACCTAGACCATAGACCAAGAACAAAATACACGAAGCATTATTCAAAAAGTAGACATCACTGAGGACAACACTCCTTACAATTGATGCTTTTCCATAGCTGACAAAGTGCTCTGGGTCGATTTCAGGAAGCTTGAGAAAAAACAAATCGCAAAAAATGTTTCCAAAAGGACCAAACCACTGACGTACTTGAGCGCATCGGCACAGACTCCTCGGGTCCAGAAATGAGAATATGTAGAGGTTGATCGCCCTGGGTAGTTCCCTGGTGAAATCCTGGCAAGTGACAGGCAGTTTGGACATCGCGATCTGCTTGACGAACTGGAGCTGTCCCAAGTTGCATCGTTCCATGATTTCCACGATGGACAACCTGCGCTGTGAATCTGTCCACCTGTCAAACTATACACACAAATAACCAGAACGTTTTACATTGATAACTGTGAGTGTAAAATCAATTCCAAGGAAGACCACAAATAAATGTATTCACCGTAATCCTAATGTTATTAAACAACCTTGCTCTATCTATGGCTGTGCTTGCCTACTGTACAAGTTATGGCCAGCTCAGTGCAAAACAATCCTTCAGCTTGGAAAGAAAGGTTCATGTAGTTCTACGTTTTCCATTGCACCACAAGATCCTGCAGATCAGTAGGACTGTTGCACATTTTGTGGTGAGCTTGCAGGGTTAAAAACTCGAATTATCAAGTGTAGTACTACATATTTTGTGTACTATACGTAAATACAGGCATGACAGGAAGTAAAACAATTTGAAACTTTAACTTAGATTTTATGTATACATTCATAAGTTTTTTAAAACTATTCTTACTCTGAACAACAGAGTCAAATTAATGAAAGAACAAAAACAAAATAAACTGCCAGGCAGTGTAAAACTAATTGAACACATTAAATCTTACCCATTTACGCAGGACATCTCTTCTTTCTTCAAACACCTGTTAAATGGGAAAAAATATATCACTTTGTTAAGACATTCAAAATCAAGACAAAGACATCATGAATGTGGCACTGCAGAATCTTTTGACTTCTGTATCTTACATCGCTACCTGACTACATACAACTCCAACGTGTATTTTTTGCTTCTCTCAAACTTAACAGCTTAACCCTAACCCACCTCAATCCTCCAAAATCCTTCTGGTAGTTTTGGAGGATTTCGGAGGATTCAGGATATAATGTCATTTTCACGTGAGGACCACTGGAGGAGTGGCAAGGATTCAGGATAAACGCATTTTTTGAGGTAGGGCCACTGAAGGATTCTGAAGGATTCAGGTACCTTTCATTTTGAGTATAAGTGAGATCACTGGAGGACTGTGGAGGATTCAGGATGAACGTAGTTTTTAAAGTATGACCATTGGAGGATTGTGGAGGATTCAGGATGGTACACAGTAAAATGCCCCTAGGGGGTAAATTAATGAACAAAGTAGACCCAACTTGGGTCGCTGAATTCCCTTTTTTAATTTGGGGGCTCAACGGTCAGTCTAACACCCCAGAATCCCATAGAATTAAACGTTTTGCACATGAAAACAAATTGTAGCCTAGGCGGTAGGCCTACTTCAATGACAATGTACTTGCGCCAAATTAAAAGTCCTTAAATGACATCAAACTCAAAGACATCATTCTAGATCGGTTTGAAAATCGCTCCATCTCTTCTCCAAATGTCAAGGATGAAATACAGCTTAGGCTAATTGTTTATGCTCACGATCTTTCCGTGTGAAAAAAATCGATGTTTTCCGATGGACATGATCATCATGATGGAAATCCAGACGATTGTAAACATTGTTTCAGACTTTTTCGGATAGATAAGGACACCACCAACATAGGCAGCTCGGAAAGAATTCCACTGACGGCCATGACGGAAACAGGGTTATTTCCTCCAAGAGTTAACTTATTTCAATATTTGATGCAAGTCATGATGAACTTCAATCTCAGGAGTGAAAACTGGTATGGCTTATCTAAAAAGTGAGATTTTCAGGGTTTTTTGACCTACAATTACACACTTCGAATGCAGCGGTAGCCATTTTTATAAAAACGCCCTCTGTTGGGGTTTCAGGTCAACTCGGTCCGTAACCAACTCGGTCCGAGTCAACTCGGTCCGTGACCAACTCGGTCCGTAACCAACTCGGTCCGAGGCCAACTCGGTCCGTGACCAACTCGGTCCCTATGGGAATTTTAAATGCACGCAAAAACGTCTGGTAATTTTGTTGCAGCAAAACGAGTACGTAGTCTTGCAAATTGCGTGAATTTAACTATTTATTTAGGTCTATTGATTTATTGATTTATTTATTATCTTAAAAACATTAAAAGAATGAAAAATACATTGGCAGGTGGTGCCTGGGGCCTGACAAAAAAAAAAAAAAAAAAAAACCTGTCATCAAAAGATGTGCCTTCCCAAACACCTGCCAATTATAAATCTTATATTAAATTATGTTGTATATACACAGATTAATTAAACAAAGCTAAACAATCAAAAACAAAAACACAAAACAATCATCATAATTATTCATTAATTTATTTATTAATTTTAAACATAAAAAGCACGTTTTCATAAGGCATTTGACTTCGTGTATAATTTAATTAATATTTTAATTAAAGTTGTATTGTGCCATTTTATCAAATAATTATGGTATCAACATAATAAGACATAATTTATTTCTTCACGGTTTCAGCCACAAGCAAAACATATTATGTTATGATGACATTAAAAAACATTAATGCAAGTAGCCTACATATTGTACACTGCTGCTGCAAACTGCATGGATTCTTGTTTGTGTACGTTTTCCCATAGGGACCGAGTTGGTCACGGACCGAGTTGGTTACGGACCGAGTTGGTCACGGACCGAGTTGGCCTCGGACCGAGTTGGCCACGGACCGAGTTGGTCACGGACCGAGTTGGTCACGGACCGAGTTGGCTTCGGACCGAGTTGGTCATGGACCGAGTTGACTCGGACCGAGTTGGTTACGGACCGAGTTGACTGGCACCCTCTGTTGGTCCCATAGGTTTGTGCACAAGTGATGGCCGTCAGTGGAATTCTTTCCGGCAGCTCTTTTAATTATGGCAACGCACAATTACCAGAATATAGTAGGGCCCTGGCCAGGGCCTAACGTTAATTAGCTGATTAGTCAAACGACGTTAGGGCCTTATACTAGGACCTACCTTATCATTTGTTGCTGAGTGATTCATTGGCGTCCACGCACTGAACCGTATCTTGGAATCCAAGTTCTTTTTCTTATTTTCCAGCCTCTTCTGTTCCCCTGACCACGCCATTTTGGATCACTTCGTTCTCCCGTATCTTCAGAAAGTTCGGATTTTCATAAATCCCATACAATCCAATGAAATTCCCTTTCAAAAAGTCGTAAAATATTCCGTATCCAACGTACACAATTTTTCTCTTACGGCGGCCTCCATTTTGTTGCAATGCATCACGGGAATTCCTCCCTGCAGCCCATTGATTTTAGACGGAGAGGCGTTTCTACGGAAGCTTAAAGTGACCATCCGAGTTTCTGAGTTTCCGTCGGTGATATTTTTGTCACTTGTTAAGCTTCCGTATCTTCCGTATTTGGGGGTGTGTCCTATTTTGTCCCGCCCCTATTAGTTTGGAATTTTTAATGGTGGGTTGTTTTATTGGGTAAGCCATTTTTGTGCTAAGCAATTTTTGTGTGCTTAGCAGCTGCTCCATGAAATTGGCCACTTATCAACAGTCATTAGATAAGACCAAGGCTTACGATATGGGTTATAATCCGTCGTTAATACGACCTCTGCTCTGGTGAAATACCGCAGTTTGTTGCAGTAGAATTCGATTGGACTTCTAAAATTGAGTAAAACTAATTTGGAAAAGAAAATCAAAGAATGGTATTGTTTGCAAATTATTTTGGTGGGCAACAACCTTGCTATGTGATTCATTCAATTTCTAAGATAAAGAAAAAGATATTCTGCCGAAACCCGGGACAATTCAGAACTCGTACGAGTCCTCCGGGGTTTTGAACCAGGGACCTTTAGATCTTCAGTCTAACGCTCTCCCAACTGAGCTATTTCGGCACATGGTTATAACTGCGAGTTCGGACAATGATAACATAAAACCAATATGACCATGCAATGATCTTTATCAATAGAGTTAACTCTATAGTAAAGATATTATCTTTATCAGAGAGGAGCATCTTTTTATGAAGTAGATTTTTGTATGATGCAAACTAAAGACTAATGCGAAAAAATAGTTTGTGTAAATGATAATAATTCGTGTATATATGGCACTGTTGGTTCAGTGGTAGAATTTTCGCCTGCCACGCGGGAGGTCCGGGTTCGATTCCCGGCTAGTGCATTTTCTTTTGTTCGTCGGCAATTGTATATATGATTACCCTACCATTTGTTTCATTGGATTAGTTTTCTTCATAAGTATTATTTTGTTTTATTATCAAAACCATTGTTGAGCAAGAACGCTTACTACGTGGTCTTCCCAAAGGTTCCCGCACTATCAACAGTATAGATACGATTAGATAAAATCAATAGAATAAGATTATGCAAATACGGCCTCTGCAGCTTGTATTTGCTTTAGCTTGATTGAACCTCTAAAAGTGAGAAAGAAATAATTGAAAACATATTATTTCCTCAAATCTGTAAGCCTTCAACAACCTGTATTCAATTTTTTAAAATACGGGGAAAAATTATCTGCCGAAACCCGGGACAATTCAGAACTCGTATGAGTCCTCCGGGGTTTTGAACCAGGGACCTTTAGATCTTCAGTCTAACGCTCTCCAGTCTAACGCTCTCCCAACTGAGCTATTTCGGCACATGATAATGGTTGCGAGTTTATACAATAATAAAATAAAACTAATATGACCATGCAATGATCTTTATCCATAGAGTTAACACTATACATCTTCGCCAGAGAGGAGCATCTTTTTTAAAACTAGATTTTTGTATGATGCAAACTAAAGACTAAAAATTAAAAATAAGTTTGTGTAAAAAGTATATAGTTACGCACATGGCACTGGTGGTTCAGTGGTAGAATTCTCGCCTGCCACGCGGGAGGCCCGGGTTCGATTCCCGGTTAGTGCATTTTTTTTTCGTCGGCAATTTGACATGATAACGCTACAATTGGTTTCATTGGATTAATTTTCTTTATAAGTATTGTTTTGTTTTATTATCAAAACCATTGTTGAGCAAAAATGCTTACTCTGTGGTCTTACCAAAGGTTTCCGCATTATCAACAGTTATTAGATAAGATTAGATAAGATCAATATAATAAGATTATGCAAATACGGCCTCTGCAACTTGTATTTGCTTTAGCTTGATTGGACCTCTAAAAGTGAGAAAAAAATAATTGAAAAAGAATTATTTCCTCAAATCTGTAAGCCTTCAGCAACCTGTATTCAATTTTTTAAAATACGGGGAAAAATTCTCTGCCGAAACCCGGGACAATTCAGAACTCGTATGAGTCCTCCGGGGTTTTGAACCAGGGACCTTTAGATCTTCAGTCTAACGCTCTCCCAACTGAGCTATTTCGGCACATGATTCCATTAGTGACTTCATAAAATTATAACCAATGTTCTTTTTCAGAGAGCATATTTTCAACTAGATTTTTGTGTACGATCATGGACTGAAAATTCTGTGTAAACCAGTTGGCGTGAAAAGAAAGCGTTCAACGCACTGGTGGTTCAGTGGTAGAATTCTCGCCTGCCACGCGGGAGGCCCGGGTTCGATTCCCGGCTAGTGCATTTTTTTTATTCGTCGACAATTTTACATGATTACCCTACCATTAGTTTCATTGGATTACTTTTGTTCGTAATTATTATTTTGTTTTATTATCAAAACCATTGTTGAGCAATAATGCTTACTCTGTGGTCTTGCCAAAGGTTTCCGCGTTATCAACACTCAATTATATAAGATTAGATAAGATCAATAGAATAAGATTATGCAAATACGGCCTCTGCAACTTGTATTAACCTTAGCTTGATTGAATCTTTAAAAGTGAGGAAAAATATTTGAAAACATATTATTTCCTCAAATCTATATTATATGCATGCCTTCAACAACCTGTATTCATTTTGGAAAATACGGGAAAAAAATCTCTGCCGAAACCCGGGACAATTCAGAACTCGTATGAGTCCTCCGGGGTTTTGAACCAGGGACCTTCAGATCTTCAGTCTAACGCCCTCCCAACTGACCTATTTCGGCACATGATAATGAGTGCGAGTTTATACAATAATAAAATGAAACTAATATGACCATGCAGTGATCTTTATCCATAGAGTTAACACTACATCTTTGTCAGAGAGGAGCATCTTTTTTAAAACTAGATTTTTGTATGATGCAAACTAAAGACTAAAAATTAAAAATATGTTTGTGTAAAAAGTATATAGTTACGCACATGACACTGGTGGTTCAGTGGTAGAATTCTCGCCTGCCACGCGGGAGGCCCGGGTTCGATTCCCTGCTAGTGCATTTTTTTTTCGTCGGCAATTTGACATGATTACGCTACAATTGGTTTAATTTGATTAATTTTCTTCATAAGTATTATTTTGTTTTATTATCAAAACCATTGTTGAGCAATAATGCTTACTCTGTGGTCTTGCCAAAGGTTTCCGCGTTATCAACAGTCAATTAGATAAGATCAGATAGGATCAATAGAATAAGATTATGCAAATATGGCCTCTGCAACTTGTATTTGCTTTAGCTTGATTGAACCTCTAAAAGTGAGAACAAAATAATTGAAAACATATTATTTCCTCAAATCTTTAAGCATTAAACGACCTGCATCAATTTGAAAAATACGGGAACAAATCTTTGCCGAAACCCGGGACAATTCAGAACTCGTACGAGTCCTCCGCGGTTTTGAACCAGGGACCTTTAGATCTTCAGTCTATCGCTCTCCAAACTGAGCTATTTCGGCACATGATAATTATTATGAGTTCATAAAATAATAGAATGACCATGGATTATAACCGATGATCTTTATCAGATAATAACATCTTTTTCAAAAGAATTTTGTATGATGAAAAAAAAATATCCGTAAACGAGTTGCAAAACGCAGCGCGCAGCGCACTGGTGGTCTCAGTGGTAGAATTCTCACCTGCCGTGCGGTAGGACTGGGTTCGATTCCCGGCTAGTGTATTATTTTTTTGTGCAAGTTTATTTTATTTCGTTGATAATAATAAGGGTTATAATCTGTCGCAAAAAGCGCTGCATTGTGATCAGGAGCCAATTTCATAGAGCTGCTTAGCACAAAAATTCGCTAAGCATGGCATTTCTGTCTTGTATAGTAAAAACAGGATTAACAACCAAATTTCCGTGTGTTGTGTATCATTTGCACAAGTTCTTTAGCTGTTGTTCGCTGACCATGAAATTAATATCAAATGGAATTTTCAATGGTGGTTTGTTTTATTGGGCAAGCTATTTTTGTGCTAAGCAATTTGTTTGTGCTAAGCAGCTCTATGAAATTGGCCCCTGGTGGTAAACCCAGATTTGACCACCAATTAAATCAAAAGAATTGGAACTCGAAACAGGTGGCAATAAGTGATTGAAATAATGATAACTATACTACAAACAACACCATGTTCTTTTTCAGAGAGGAGTATCGTTTTAAACAATAGATGTTGGTATATTATGAAGAAAAATAATGCAAAAGAAGCGAGCAACGCACTGGTGGTTCAGTGGTAGAATTCTCGCCTGCCACGCGGGAGGCCCGGGTTCGATTCCCGGCTAGTGCAGGTTTCTTTTTTATTCATCTGCAATTTTAAATGATTACCTTACCATTGGTTTTAAACAGGATCATGTATTATTTTGTTCTATTATAGAAACCCTTGGCCCATACAGGAATAATACTTACTCTGTGATCTTACAAAAAAGTCCAGCTTATCTGCAGTCAATTCGTTACCGTTTTCACGAAGGGACAAATTTGGCACAAATCATTTTTTTTCGAAATTCTTTTCTTTTTTTGGCCGAAATCGATTTAGGGTATGTAACGGACATCTTGGCGAACTCATTTTTTTGTTAAAATCAAATCAAGTCATTGAGACCATGGAAATCAATAAAGGGCGAGTGGTATTTCAGGTTTTCACGAAGAGACAAAAGTATAATTAGCACATGGCACTGGTGGTTCAGTGGTAGAATTCTCGCCTGCCACGCGGGAGGCCCGGGTTCGATTCCCGGCTAGTGCATTTTTTTTTCGTCGGCAATTTGACATGATTACGCTACAATTGGTTTCATTGGATTAATTGACTTTTTCGCACTTTCGAGTGCGAAAAAGTTATTCTTTTTGTTCTGATTTTTTTTTTGGCTTTTTCGCGCAAGCGAAAAGCCTTTGTTTTTGTTCTGTTTTTTTTTTTTTTCTTCCCTCTTCCTCTTCTTGTCGCCAAATTCCCATAGACAAAGCGCAGGGGTATTCTGCACCCCACTTTGGCCATTTTTAAACAGCCGATTTTAACCAAACTTGGTCTGAAGGAAGTCCATATAGGGTAGTTGTGTCCCGAAACTTTTCGACATCATAACGTCATGACTTGATTTAATATGAATTTTTTAAATATTTCTCACAGCCCGTTAACTTTGTACACAGATTACGTGACAATATGGTCATGTACAAAACATATGATGGTAGTAGACCCAGTAACTGGGGCGCTGAACTCCCTTTTTGACTTTTGGGGTTGACGGTCGGTCTAGCGCCCCCAGTGATTTATATTGGTTGAGATGTGTCGTACACAGGAAAAACTAAATTTCACGGCACTTGCGCCGAAAATGTCCCCAAATTACACCAAAAACATCACAAACAGAATTGAAACTCGCTCCATTGCTTCTACGAAAGTTTGAGATGAAATGCAGCATATTCATTTGTACTCACGATTATTCCTTTTGATGAAAATCGACCTTTTCTGACGAATGTCCAGACGAGAACGTAAAAAACGGAATTTAATTTGTGTGGCTCTGCTCCACACAAAATGGCGGTCCTACGTCATCGCATGAATATTAATTTTGGTAATTTCCATACTATGCGGACGTGTCGATACGTAGATCACTTTGCCTCGGCAAAATTCCCGGCCCCATAACAACAGTGCCGTTTGTGACAAGCGCCGCGCTGATTGGTCAATGCGCAAGGCAGTGCTCGTGACGTCACAGAAACCATGTGCTGGCCCAACTCGTTACGCACGCACGTAGGGCCGTTGCAGACACGTACGGAGCACGCATTACGCGATGTGCCTATTCAAGCACACACGGTGTACGACTACGAAACAACCAACGGTCGGCCGTACGACAACTCGGGCGACCATGCACAACCAACAGACCCAACACATGATGCTATGAATATTCAACGACCTACAATCACGCTCAGATGGTGGCGCAGTTTCGCGGTAAAATGGCAACAAAAGCTGACCAAAGTTCAAATATACGACTGCGGAGTCCGTGAGTTCTCGAACATCGGCGGGTGACACCACATAAAATGGTCAAAAGGTCGTTTTTGGTTCCATTAAAAAGATCGTGCGAGGTCTCTGTCAATGATTCGAGTTGCCGAGTATGTGCCCATGCGCGTCAGTTTCATTCATAAAAACTTCCATTTTTGGTCAGTGCGATGACGTCACATAATGAGATGATCGCGACGCCCTCTTTTGGCCGTTTCGTGCCAATTGTGTAAGGGATTTTTCGCTGTGCGCGGAGGGAAAGTGATCTACGTATCGACACGTCCGCATAGTATGGAAATTACCAAAATTAATATTCATGCGATGACGTAGCACCGCCATTTTGTGTGGAGCAGAGCCACACAAATTAAATTCCGTTTTTTACGTTCTCGTCTGGACATTCGTCAGAAAAGGTCGATTTTCATCAAAAGGAATAATCGTGAGTACAAATGAATATGCTGTATTTCATCTTTGACTTTCGTAGAAGCAATGGAGCGAGTTTCAATTCTGTTTGTGATGTTTTTGGTGTAATTTGGGGACATTTTCGGCGGAAGTGCCGTGAAATTTTGTTTTTCCTGTGTACGACACATCTGGGCCAATATAATTCACTGGGGCGCTAGACCGACCGTCAACCCCAAAAGTCAAAAAGGGAGTTCAGCGCCCCAGTTACTGGGTCTAGGCCGACATTAAGAACACTACTTTCATCACAAACATGAGGCGCAATTCCTAGAACTAGAAAGTAGAACTAGTTCTAGAATTACACAAATGCGACCTAATAATGGTTGCTTCCTACAAATTGTGTTTAATAACTCATGAATTTGGGACATGCAATTTTTCACAATTTGTTAGTAGACCTGACTGATTTGAAAATGTGCAGACTCTCATTGACATGATGTAAATGGAGGTCATTTGTAGAACTTGTTACACCTTTTTTTCTTGCACTAATTGCAAGATAATTCTTTATAACCTGTATATAGGCATTTCATTATTACAGCTTATCAGCTTCCAAAAAACTGAAATTTTAATGAAAATTAAATGATAGAAATGAATGCTTCAGCTTTAACCACATGACCAATGGCAATGAGCCCTCACATGAAGTACTGGTAGGTAATTTACTTTGTGTAGATTTTTCTCATCTTGTGAGATGGGTATTCTAAACACTGATGAATAAGTGGCACTTGTAATTGTTTTATTGTCTGTGCCCAACAGGATACAGGACTAGGGCAGTTGTACGTGGACAGTCTGAATGTGAGCGACACCCAACAGCTTCTGTGCAATCTGAAGTAAGTACATCCAAAACGTCCACATACCAGTGGTAATGACTGAGGTACATGCAGGCCTTGTAAGGCAGTTTACTCAACTCCTCCCCTAGCCCCATGAGGCCATTTAACAAATTTGTTACTCCAAAATATTTGATGTCTAAGAAGCATCTTGCAATAGACCACTCCATGAAACGCCACCTTAGTGCTTTCTGACCAGTCACAGCCAAGGATTATGTCCGACATCCATGGCCATGCCAGTGAATCATACGACTGGAAAATGCAGTGTGGCATTGGAAAGAAACATGTGCATTGATCATGTGTGTAGTGGAAGGGACTTACTGTATCAGTTTATTCTGTTGTCCACTTAATTGTTCGAGCTCAGTGTGTTTCTCACAAGCACAAAATATTGTATACATATTCTTGCCTTATAATGTGAAAGTGATTTAATAATGTAACCATTAGGCCAGTAACACATACTTTGTTAGTATTACTCTAATTAACAACATGTGATGCTTATTATAAATAATTATTATAGATCTGGAACATTTTTATCTTCTTTTTTTGATTTCCTTGACCAGGCAAATGAAGAATGTAGTGATTGGGAGTAACAGACAAAAGGCTAATTTGATGCTGTGTGGTGCAGTGCCAAGGTGAGTGTGGAACAGAGCAGCAGACATGGCAGACATGGCACCATCTTAGAAGCAAATCACAGACCTGAAAACAGACCAGTGCATTCTCCTTGAAGTAATATTCTGTGTGCATTCTGCTACGATGCATGTACACACTCTAAACATGCAACCATTCTTTGCATAGGCCTATTAACTGAGAACCATTTACATTGTGCTGAGTGATCCACGCACATACATGTATGCATGTTACATTCATTGTATGTATTGAATTTGTATGCACTATTAGTGCATGTGTAGGGGCTATGGCTATGTTAATCTGTTAACTTTTGTCCTCGGGGCCCTTTTGATCTTCTAAAATCCCAAGCATTGGACCATTACGTCCTGCTGTGTCCTTGATCTTAGTTGTGTTCATGTTGATCATGGACAGTATACAGAAGCTAGACTTAATTGATTTTAAGCATCTCCATTATTGTGAATTTCAATTCTGACTAGAGGAGGATTTCAGGCCTGAAAGCCCGGACCTGGCCTGGCTTTGCAGTGGCTGGGCCCGACCAGTATTCAAGTTTCTCTTCCTTATTTGTTCGTGTGGTACACAGGCTCCTGAAAATCATCACAAGTGAAAAGTCAGCAGCTGTGCTGGTGGAATGCGCCATCATTCTAGGTAGCTTTGCCAAGGGGTCAGAGGTCACCAGAAGGAAGTTACTGGAGGACGGGGTGCTGTCAATCATGTTACAAGGTAGGTGGAGCTGGCTGTTGCCACACCCATTGGTATCCGTAACAATGGAGGACTGAACATTTCAACGTTTCCTGCCAAACAGTTGAAGGAACTCCATATGTTTGTATCCAAAACTAAAACACTATGAAGATTTCTGATATCAGCAGGGATGAGATTTCTCAGATTAGAATCTGATTTCAGATGTTTTTGTTTTCGATGTCAGATTTTTTTCCTCACAGGCTGTGTACAAAAGTATAGGAGATTTTCAGATTTCAGACTTTTTATGCTCTCTGTCAGCTGTTTTCAGACATTTTTATCATTGGTCAATCTCATCCCTGTATCAGGAACTTTCTTAAAATTGACCCAATTCCTATTTAAAAGTTAAGGCAAGCCTTTACTTGGAGTGCATTTTTGTCAGATTTGCACTGGTTTTTGTGTACAGTCTTATCTCAGATGAGGTAAAGTGCATTTCTGGGCCCATCCATCTTCAAAATGCCGTCTGTAATTTAACTTTCTTCCATCCCTCCTTGAACAATAGCAATTTGTATTTTTTGTGTTTCTGTTCAACGTACATGCAGGATTGGCCCATAGTGAGCTGCGATTCGTTGAGGCTTGCCTACGCTTTCTACGCACCATCATGACCAGTCCCACTTCACCCACGGAAATTCTTTTTCAGGTAACAACAAATTCATTAATTTAACAATAAAATTAACTTTTCTGTTTTAACAATTTTGGCATTCGCAAATTGTCAACTGCTATAAATTTGACATGCGCTGCCTCGGGTGGGATTCGAACCCACAACCTCCTGCTTGCTAGTGCAGATGCCATATTGTATTGCTAGGCCACCGAGCTAGCTGGGGTCAGCAAGGTAAGTCAAATCCCACCTGAGCAGTGCATGATTTGTTCATGTGCACTCAAAAGCGCTGAGTAGGAAAGCCTAATTTACATAATTCTATCTCTACAATGAAAAATCATTAATAGTGAAACATTTAGCATGTGTTTATGTCCATGCTTATAATTATATCATGTATGATTTGATCTGCACAGGATGGTACCATCATTCCACACCTGATCAAACTTCTACCACAGTCTAGATGCACTCAGGAATGCATTGCAAGCATACTGGCCACATGCTGCAAGGTGAGTCCACATCCAGACCAAGGCCTGCACAGAAGGTCATTCCAAGCAGGGTGGAGCCGGATCAAGCATAGGACCTGTTTCATACAGCTGCTTAATTAAGCACAGAATTTGATATGAAATGACTTGAAAGGACCTCCTTCCAATCATGGACCTTAATGAAGAATAGCCTGACTTCAGCACTACGCATGCACACGCAAAGGACAGTGGGTATTCCTGTGGCAAACACACATTGATCTCCATTATTGACACGCATACCTAGTACAGTTGCCGGCCTTCAAAATTTAAAGTTGTTTTATTTCTGGAAGAAATCCTTATTCAAGAGTTGTTTATACATGACGCTGCTGCACAACGGCCCATGGAATGTCATTGTCGAGTCACATGTTCCAGCGGTGTGAAGTCAGCACCAGCCCAAGCAACAATTTTACCCAGAGTTCTTTGTGCATAGCCTGTTTTGGGATACCTTCGATAAGGTTCATTGTTGACAGGTAAATCCCTCTCTAGCGCCCTCTCTTGGTGGCATACATATTTTCAGTTGGTTTGTCTGCCTCAGTGTTTGATAAGTCTTTGCTACAAACTGCTATGGTTGATCATGGGAATGATATGATGTATACTTGTTACACACAGAGTACAGAAAGCCAGGAGATATTATGCAGACATGGATCCATCAATGCCCTAATACCACTCCTAGACATCAATGAAGATAGGGTGAGTGTCCTGCTAATACGCCATTTATTTAAACCACACAAAGTCAGTAGGGCCTGATGTGTTGATCCAGTAGGATCTTTCAGAAAGTCTAAGTCATACATTAACTTCAATCTGTGAGAAAGATCTTGAGAGGATCTTAGGCCCTCCTATCTCTAAGCATTTTACGTATTTTAGGTCATCACTTTGGCTGGTGATTGGTTTGCAGCTGTATATTACGCCACCCTCCTGAAGACGAACAGAGCACACTTTTCGAAACTTCAGGAGATAATACCATCGTTTCTTCTCAGAATCAAACACTCTCACAGAAGAGATTACATTGTGTCACCGAAACCTTAATTATTGTACTACATCCACCATGCATAGCTTCAAGTCTTATTTAGTAATACTTGTATTCTATTGTTATCATCATGTTGTATTTGTATAGATTCGGTTACCAGCGTTACGATGTTACGCTGCCTTGGCCTACCAGAACAAAAGTACATCGGCAGCTATTGCCTCAGGTCAGTGAACCATTCAATGTCAATTCATACAATGACTTCATTGTTTCATATGCTAATAGCATATTTCATATTGTTATGTTATTGTTTTCTATGCTTGCAGCTGTGTATAAAGGAGAAAGCTTGCTGGATGTCTTCTGTCGACTTCTCAACAGAAATCATTCCATTGCTATGCAGCTGACGGCAGCCAAATGGTGAGTTGGGAATCCAGTTCCTATGGTTTTCATGCTGGTTTACATTTTAATCATCGTTCTTGTGTTATTAGCGGCCTGTCACTCATGTGAAGATTTTCTGAGCTTCTTGTGAGCATTGGAAGGGGAAAATTAATGGTGCTGTTTGATCGAAGTGAGTCTTTAGACCTTATGCCTTGATGTGAGCACATTGCTGTATTGGAGGAAGGCAGTGACAAAACAATGTAAAAACCCACAGCTATGTATGCCTGATATACAGTATGGGCAAACGAGGGATTCGTTTATTAGATCTGAATGAGGGCGCTCTTCTCAAAATGTCATCTTGTGCGTTACATCTGTCACGTGTCAAATGGAGCTAGGAGGACTTGACACGTTTCAATCCTAGCAGGATCTTTATCAATAAATCACTGCTAGACTTTGATAAAGATCCTGCTTGGATCTAAATGGGTCAGGCCCTCACTGACTCCATGCATTTTATAAATTTCACGTCATTATTTTGGCTGATGAGCAGTTTGGCTGAATAGATAGCTTTGTCCTTGCAGTCTTTATGATACATATTCTGATATATTTCCATCTTGCAGCCTTTCATATATGTGTCGAGCGGGGGCCGTGGCAGTAGATAATACTATCATTCAGTTCAGGGTAAGTAATCCATCCACAGTCAGGCTCAATGACCAGTGTACATTGACCAGCACTCATTGACTAGCACTAACTGACCAACACTCATTGACCAGCGTTTACTGACCAGCACTCTCTCCTTGATTCCTAACAACAGGTCCTACCCGTCTTGGTCAGAATGTGCAAAAAGGATCGGTCAGTAGAAGAGAAAGTGGAAGGGGCGGAGACTCTAGCTTACCTCATAGAGGAGGACATTGATTTACAGCGGGTGGCCAGTATCACGGATCATCTCATCCTGACTCTGGCTGCATTCCTACGATACATACCGGAAAGTACCAACAAGAATGTAAGTACAAGGACTTTTTGGAGATTCTGCTAAGGCTTTGGCTTTGTCTCTGTCATTGAAACACCAAAGCACAGGTTGTAGTTCTTCGTAGAAGCTGAATCTTCATTTTCTGGTTCATGAGAGACCTTCAGATCTTAAAAAGCTCTTGTCAAAGACTCCTGTGATAACAACACATACTAAGACCACCACTGCTCTAAATAGTTGTGGGGTGCTGTGGCCTAGTGGTCTGGCATGCCGTAGTCAAGATCTTGTGGTCAATCTACAGATTGTGGGTTTGAATCCAGCCATGGGCTAGTGGTGCTTGCATCCTTGGGCAAGATGCTTTGTCACATATTGCTCCTCTTCACCCAGGAGTGAATGGGTACCTATGAGGGTAGAGATGGCTCTGTGGTTTGATTAGCCTATGTGCGCATTAACAGTAGCCAGGGCTGTATGCTCCCCAGGGAGTTGAGATGGTTTCAGGAATGTAAATTATGGCCCGATGACCAGGGATAATAGTTTGTAAAGCACATAGAGAATCTTTGATTATTATGTGCTATATACAAATGCTAAAAACAAGTGCTAAATACAAAACAATACTGTTAAAAATGATTTGAGTTAGGAGGGCCTGACGCGTTTTGATCCTTGCAGGATCTTTCTCAAAGGCTAAAAGAGTTGAAAATGACTTGAAGTCTTTTCCTATCAAAGAAATCAAATGCAAACTGAAAAACCATAAAAATCTGGACAATAGTGTGATTAGGATATGATTGTTGGTGTTTCTCTCCGTTCATATTCCTGATTCTCTTGTGTTACAGGAAGACCTGACCACTGAGATGAGACAGGCCGCATTTACAGTCTTTGCATCATTAGGAGCCAATGAAGAGGACATCAGGAAGAAGATCATAGAATCAGAGAGCCTCATGGATCAAATTGAGAAGTGTCTGTCGGAACCTAACCTCAAAGTCCAGCTCTCTGCTGTCAGGTAAAAGGACTTTGATGGACAGAGCACAAACTGCTTGAAACCATCCAGTAAATTGATTCTATTCAGAGCCACACGTATTCAATAAGGGGACAGCTCAAAATTGATTGAGCGTTATTCTGCGGGAAATCTGCGTTCCATTGAGGCGGTGATTCTGAAGACCGGAGAGCTATTCATGATGTCTCAATGAACTTCCCAACTTATGTTTCATAACAGCTGTGCTCTTAAGCCCCGCCCCCTTAGCAATACCACATGATTTACACCAGTGTTGTTGTTTTTTGTCTTCATTACATCCTAGATGTCTACACAGTTTGTCCCGGTCCGTTAAACAACTCAGGACGAGCTTCCAGGATCACGCCGTCTGGAAACCTCTCATGAAGGTCAGTTCTGCTAAGAAATCTATCAAAGAAGACTTTTGTCAAAGAAATGAAGATTCATGAGCAAAAATATCAAGGAAGATGAAGTAACAGTCATCTGTGAAATTTCCAGTCCCATGCGGTGCCCACTTTTTGAGAAAACAGTGAAAAACACTCACTGATTTTTGATCTCTCCCGAGATCAAAATCGTTTTTTGGTCTTTGGTTTTACTCTTTTCTGGATAAATAAATGCATTTCAAGCAGAAGTTTCTATCATCACCATCTTTATACCCTGTATGTTATAGGTAAATCTGTGAAGATTTCTGTTTTGGTTTGCTACCAAAGTATGACACTACCTTTAACCTGGAGAACAATTATTTTTTATATAATTAGACTTGAGATTCTTGAATGAAAAAACTAGTTTGGATTGAATATATTGATTGATAGATTAATTGATGAATGTATTTATGTTGATGTCATTTTCAGCTACTGAGAATGGGTCAGCCAGAGGAACTGATGACCATAGCATCCTCAACACTCTGTAACCTACTGCTAGAGTTCTCTCCAAGCAAAGAGGTAGGAGAATAGAACCAGTGTATGCCAGGTACCGGTGACTTGGGGGGGGGGGGGTTGTCATCCAGATCCCACAAAATGAGTCATAAGGTTAACAATATACCAAATTCATAACACTTGTACCAACAACATGCATTTGGCTAGACAGAATGGCTATTGCATATTGGGAAATTGTTGACATATGCAATCCAGGCAATGCTAATCCTACACATCCATGTACAGCATTGTAAGCTGTTCAAGTTTTTCTCTGTAGATTTTTATACCATAGTATTTGTGGAAATTGTTTTTCACAAATTAACGTTTGTAGCGCAGCAAGGCACCAGAAAATGGTGGAATTTATTTGTGAATGCATATAAAGAAGAAGGTTGGCCTCATCTGAATTTAGTTGATGACTTGTTGATGCCTATATAGCGCCCTCTTGTGGTGACCATTGTATTGTTAAAAATGTATATTACATGATCATGTCTCATCTTTGAATATTCCTCTGGAGATGCATTCGAGAATGTTCACTCTGTTCTTTCTTCCAACAGCCCATCGTGGATGCCGGCGCCGTGGAAGTTCTATGCAAGCTGACGGCAAGTCACAACACCACACTACGTCTGAACGGCATCTGGGGCCTGATGAACATGGCTTACCAGGCTGAGCAGAAGATCAAGAACAGCATCCTGACCTCCCTGGGCACCGATCAGCTCTTTGACTTACTGACAGATTCCAACGTAGACATCCTGATGAAGACCCTTGGGCTCCTCAGGAATCTCCTGTACACCAAGCAGGTGGGTTGGCCCGTAGTCGAAGCCGACAATTTCTCTGGCATCACTGCTAAATTCTGTGTTTAAAGGGCATATACAACATGCTCTTTAAACACAAATTTGGTTGCTAATCCTGTTAGACAGAAATTTCATGCTTAGCAAATTGTTGTGCTAAGCAGGGCCATGAAATTGGCCCATGGTGTAAGTTTGCTTATGTAACATGGACTTCTTTGCACAATTGTACCCAGAGCTGCTGGAATACATTGATGTTCAGTCATCTTAAATTTCTTTGTTTCATTCTCTTTGCTTACCAACCACTGCAGCATATTGACAGCATCATGATGTCCCATAACAAGCAAATCATGACGGCCGTCATTATGATCCTAGAGGGAGATCATCCACCCGATGTGAAAGAACAGGTATCCATATTTTTCTTCACCTTTTTCCTATAAAACAACTTACTATTTAAAACAAGCATAGCAGTGGACTAATTCACACACAAAATGGGTTTCTGCTTCAGAAAATGTTAGAGTGTGTGAACAGTTCCGTGAAAATTGGAAAAATAGCAATCAGAAGTAAAGCTGGCTTTGACAGAAAAAGCTAGCACAAGCTTACATGCTACAAACAAACCTCACCTTTTGAAGAGGGATTTAAAGACAGATATCCAGATCTAAAAAGGAACAATTGTTGTTTATGCCATTGATAACAAGATTTTGTTGTTTATATTTGATTTACTTCAGACACTGTGTATACTAGCCAACATTGCTGACGGCCACTCAGCCAAAGATTACATCATGTCCAATGAGGATATCCTGAAAAAGCTCACATATTACATGGTAAGTAGCTAGTTATGTGAAGAAAAACTATGATGGCCATATCTAATAAGCTGTGCCTGTCAGAAGCTGGCACTCCCATTACAAATTCTGTTATATCACTTATTTTATGCTTACTGAATTGTTTTTGTTTGTTGTTTGTTTTTCAAACCATGCTTATTAAAGTTCGACCAGATACTGCTTAATAATGACTCAGTCGTTTTATGTCATACTGTATTTATTTTAGCTGCAATCCATAGCTGAAGCCATAAACTTCCTTGAGTATCTTGCTTACAGAGGAAGCGGGTACCTTAGGCTGTAACACCCTAATCCTTCACCGGAACAGTCCCTTGGAAAGCCTACCTCTTCCCTACCATAGTCTCTTCCCCCTCTCTAACACTCTCTGTCTCTCTCGTTGACTGTTGCAGAGGATTGAGCATGTCAAGCTGCAGATAGCAGCCGTCTACTGCATCAACAACCTGGTGTGGACGGAGGAAGAAGGGGCCCTGGATCGACAGGCCAAGCTGAAGGAGTATGGCATCCAGAAACACCTACAAGCACTGCTGGACTCCAATGACACGGTGCTCTTTGACAAGTAAGTTCACTTGGGGTGGTCCTACTCCCACCCAAGTTAGTTTGCATCAAGATCATCTCTCAGTTAGGTACACAAGTTGACTTGGGTGTAAAATTTGAGGGTGTTGGTTGCCCTGAGAATTATTTAATTCAGGTACAAGTTTACCTGATCCTGGCTTGATTGCATAAGCTGACATTGACATCCCCTCAGTAGACAAAGGTGTTTCCTTGATTTGACAAGCAGTGGACTATCCATTGTACTCAGCTTGTGGATGTTTGCGGGTAAAATCTAAAGTTGTAGTCTACGTCTTATTCAGAGACAAAATCAAAAGTCTGCCTGATCCGGCATCCCTTAGGTTTTGCTTTGATTTTTGGTTCTTGTCTGATCTTCAGTTTCTGTAACTCATGCCAGACTCGTCATTTATGAAGATAGTGGCTAGTAAAAATAGAAATCTGTTCGGTAAAGATGTTCATTACCAGCGAACTCATTCAAAATACTGGACTTAGGAGTGGCTGAGAATGTAACGCTGTTTCAACTTTGTGTTCCTTAGGACTCCATTAGGCTAATCCATTATTTCATACAAAAATTCCATCTGAAAATTTCACAAACGATAGCAATGTTTGTTTCTATTGTAAATGTACTGTACATCCGTACAAGTACAGCCACACAATACAATCAGTGAAAGGCCTGATATTTAAAAAAAACATTGTATATAAAATACAATGAACGTAGGGCCCTGCTTTTTAACTACCGGTACACGTTCTTATTCTAGCTGTGCCTACAAAAATGCTAATAGATTTCTGCTTACTTTTTGATGGTTTAAGGCTAAGAGGCTATACGCAACACAAAAATATGAATGGTTAAACACCTTATGATGTCACAATGATGTCATCTTCGAGTTTAGTGTATGTGGGACACTGTTAAAGACGTGAAATAAAAATTGCTTATAACGGTCTCGTTACGACGACTTTTGTGGTAGAATGGCCATCTTACACAAAAATAATAATGTAAATTGTAAAAAATGTAAAAAGACAGAAGATAAAGGAGACCCTTGATTCAAGGATTCAAATGACCCCACCTGCCTAATAATTTTGTCAAAACTCATTGAAAACAACTTCAAATTGTCGAATAATTTTAAAAATGAAAATTTCAAAAGATTAAACAAAGAAAAAGAACATAAAAACAATCTAAAAAATAACAACTCGGAAGTCTGCAACATTTTGAACATCTTAAAAAGCAAAACCAAAAAATTGAACTCCTGAAAATTTTGAGTATGACTTTTTCCTTATAAATAAAAAAATGTTGGAAACTGTCTCAGAAATATTGACAGCATAATATCCCAAGTTAACCACGATAAATCGCAGAGAATGTTTCAAATGGATAGGTCACTCTAATAACGTTTGCATGTCGGCATAACAGCCTCTGTATCACCAGCCAGTCGCCCAATTGGTCGGGATTGGGTTGAAGAGAATTAACCCATTTTGTGGTCCGGTTGCAATTACAGAGTCAAGACAGCACTGCAGCAGTTCTCCTCTTGAAGGTCAGAGAACTAGACTCTATTTCTGACCTTTGACCTCTGACCCAGCTCAGCCTCGTTGGGATTTGGCCACTTCCTTCTGGAAGGTGCCCCGACAGTCAGTCAGTCTCTCTGTCTGTCTATCTATATGGTTGCCGCTTTGAATGAGGAACGCTGTGAATATCTTAAGTCAGTGTAAAGTTGTCTGTCGCAGGAGAAATGCGGATATGTGAGCGACTCTTGAAGAGAAATTCCAGCCAAATTCGCCGAGTATAAAGCTGAGATGTCCATTTGTTGGAACCAACTTACCACAAAATCACTCTTCATCTGCATCACCATCTTGTGCTCCAATATGACTTGCTAGGTTCTGGAATAGTGAACACATGCTTTGAAAATGCTTCGTGTTGAGTCTGTGGATTTCTCAAGCTCCCACATTTCGGCTTCAGCACACACGGAACAAGAGTTGTTGTGTAACACTCGTGACAGTTGCCAGTTGCTGTCCATATCTTTTGTTGGTGCCCTGGATTTTGTCAGCAGGTCCATGCCTCGCTCGCGGATGGCTACTGGCTTATAGGACTTCAATTTTCATCTTTCAAGTTTCTTTCTCGTTGTAAATACTTACGTTGTAAAAAAAGACTTAATGGAAGTTGTACATTTGTGGCCTTAAGTTGCATCGTGTATAAAATACAACCTCAGGTCGCACTGTGTTGATAGAATCTTAAGGATACACTCTATAGATATGACTTAATGCTTCATTATGCAAATACAAACTTGGTTACACAATGTAGATATACAACTTTGTAGATATGACCTTAACTTCACCATAGATATATAAAAAAAAAATAGATGACGCATTGACTGTTAGTGGATGAGTCATTCGCGCCACCATTTTAAAGAGGTATTTCAAATCCGTTTTTTTATGGAATGCCATAGCTATCTTCTTTAGATTGTTTGCTTCGGTAATTTCATCATTCAATTTGCCAAATGATTTGGGAACAGAATGACAAACTGAATGATAGAATTGGCGACCGTAATGACAAAACGGCATATAAAATGATGAAATTGGCGAATTAAATGATGGCATTACCGACAAACAATCTAAGCCACCGAATATAGCTACGGTGTTCCATCATGTTTCTAGTGCATCACGTACCGCGTAATGCGTAACGATGTGGCTTGCATGATCGTTATAAGAGCATGAGCACAGAGGGGCGGCATAACATGGCTGTCGTCATGACGCATGTAACCCCCATTCGTTAATACACGGGTGCGTCATCTAGTTTTTTTCTATGTCTATGAACTTCACTGTGTAGATATGACCTCAGGTTACACTCACTGTGTAGATATGACCTCAGGTTACACTCACTGTGTAGATATGACCTCAGGTTACACTCACTGTGTAGATATGACCTCAGGTTACACTCACTGTGTAGATATGACCTCAGGTTACACTCACTGTGTAGATATGACCTTTACGAATTTAACTTCTCTGTGTACATACAACCTGGTACATAATATAGTGGCACATAGTTATGACCTCAGATTGTGCTGTGTACAATATACATGTACAATCTCGGCTTAATTACACTGTACATATGACCTTTTAGTTTCCCTATACAGATTCAAACGTGTTTCTTTTAATAAGGATAAAATATATAAAGTATATTGAACAATATTTAGCTGTGATTGTTCCACAAACTTGAGACTTATAAGTGAAAATATGCACAAGTTAAACAAAACTTACATTCATGGATTCCAATATGCACAATGTGCACATGCTTAGAAGTAGTTGAAGAATTGTTGTCCTGTCTGCTGCCACCAATGTCTCAAAAGTTCCGTCTTATCAAGTGAGTCACACATTGCATTGCATGTTTACAAGTTATTGGGAAATGGATCGTTCCACAAAGTCGGGCCACAAGGTTTGATAGTGTGCCTGTTAAATTAGTGACACCATCTATTATTTTTACTATGACTTCTCAATTAGTATGTTTGTATCTCCATGTTCAATGAGCAGATTGACTTCATTCTCATTTGACGAACAGTGAATGTGCACCATCAAGTATTAAGGGATAATGAACGGTGTGAGTTCACTGATGTAACAGGGACACCATCACAAATCTTGATTAGGTGGAATGATCCCGATAACTTATGCGGAATTCATAGCTTAATTTCAATTGTAGTATGTTACAAGAGTGATCTTGGTTTTCACCAGAGGGAACAGAGAAAAACACATTGTTGAACTTAAGGTTTGAACCTTGACATACTACTGTGTGTCACCCACACAGGATAGCGTGTCGTGCGTGTCCACTCGAGTGAGGTCTGAGGAAAAAGGACGTCAGACTTGGATGTGACAGCACGCAGAGAATGATCTGCCTGATTCCTCATGAGGAAACCTCACTGAGAGATTGCAGATTTGAGTCATATTCCCTTCAATAGACAAAATGCTAAGGGAAACTAATATTTAGTAACAGTAGCGATGTGAGAGGCTAATCATCCTTAAACGCATTTTGGATGCTGAATTGTGAAGGATGTGACTTCAACGAGATCAAGTTGCCGGCATTTATATGGATGGAGGAAAACCAGAGCACCCAGAGAACAACCCTTGTTGCACTGGAGAGAACCAATGCATGACTTTGCACATGTATGACCCAAGTTGGGATCGAACCCAGGCCACAATGGTGAGAGACGAATGGTGTACACACACAGCACCCATGGCACACTTGCCAGCGTTGAGTATAAGAATCAGCCTCTTCCTATAGACAGGATAAAGAACCTTCACATCCACTAGCATTGATTCCGTTAAGAATCCATGTGCACTGCTTGAATGTTCCTCTGTGTAGCACCTTTTTCGTTTGCCCATCGGACTAGTCAAGGAAGGAGTGCTTATCAACAAGCTTCTTTACGCTCTTCCAACTTATCAACAGTTTTTGTTCATCCTCAAAGGTCCTACTGGCAGACTAGGGGGCGTGGATCGGCAAGATCAATGATCACGTGCCACAACAAACAGGCCCTGGACAAACATGAATATTTATCTGTTGTCCAAGGTGGATTAATTTGTTTAATTCATGTTAAAATGAAGAAGGAAAAAGGCAGTGTCTAATGCATATTTAGAAAACAGGAATCTGGGGATGTTTAATTGAGAAATATTTCCTGCCTTTTTTTCAAAGTTCATACCGTAGTTATTACAGATTTCTGAAATCCCTGCAGCTCCCCAAATTTTGTTAACAATAATGAAATATCAATAAATTGTTTAAGTTGTAATCATTGCAATTACAATGTCACAGTACATGCTTTCATGTTTTTGTGTGTCACTTTCTTGTATGCATTTATTGACAAGTCTATCAGCATATGTTCTATGCCTGATACCGAGTGAAGTTGCCCTTAACACTTTCAACACCGAGTTGTGGTTCCTGCCCCTTTTGATCCTTGCAGCATACTGTACCGGTACTTTTGCATTTTGCTGATGTTGATCTCTATTTTAGAGTGACTGACAGGCCATCCTTCTTGCTTCCATGGAATAAATAGGCACCCACTATTTCTTCTACTAGTTGTGCCTAAATAGTAGGCATTCACTATTTCTTCTACTAGTTGTGCCTAAATAGTAGGCATTCACTATTTCTTCTACTAGTTGTGCCTAAATAGTAGGCATTCACTATTTCTTCTACTATCTGTGCCTAAATAGTAGGCATTCACTATTTCTTCTACTAGCTGTGCCTAAATAGTAGGCATTCACTATTTCTTCTACTAGCTGTGCCTAAATAGTAGGCATTCACTATTTCTTCTACTAGCTGTGCCTAAATAGTAGGCATTCACTATTTCTTCTACTAGTTGTGCCTAAATAGTAGGCATTCACTATTTCTTCTACTAGCTGTGCCTAAATAGTAGGCATTCACTATTTCTTCTACTATTTAGGCATTCACTATTTCTACTAATTGTAGTAAACTCAAACTATTTTCTTCTACAAGCTGTGCCTAAAAAGTTGGCACCCACTATTTCTTGTACTGGTTGTTCTATCCAGCATCTTATATTTTGTTACCCTGGTTCATGGTCAGTATTGCTACAAACTGTCAGTATTGGGTGATATGGTGGCTCCGAAGGGACATTGCGCATTACAAAATCTGTTCATAGTAATTTGCACATAGCACATAATTATCAATCTTTTCAGTCATTTTTGGGAATGGGCTTTAGTGTTGGACGAACAATTTTAACTCCACCAATGTGACTCGCCGCTAAACATAAGAAAAAACCCTCTAAATAGTACCCAAAAGGGTTAGGGTGTCGCCTCCTTAGATTGAGCAAACTATACATCACACGCAATGATGGAACCCAACTAACTTCACATGGGAAAAGTTCCAGCCAGTGAACAAACTTTGATACAAACCCTGTTTACCACGAACCTCGTTCTCTGTACCAGTGTATATAATGGGGAAGGTTTTATAGGCGGGTTCACTTTGTTTATTGGTTGACATTAAATTCCACCCAGTATAGAAATAATATGTATGAGTCATTGCACGACTTATCCCAATGAAAAACTTTTTTAGTTCGGCACCGTAGGGTTGTCCGATGGTTCCGGTTCAATGAACATTAAAGGAGCCCTTCTAAGGCAATATATCAATCGATATATTATGCCATACACCATGGTCAAACTGTTGTTAAAGGGGGTATTATAATTTGGTATATAGAGAGAGTAATATACATGTATTTATAAATTTCATGCGGAAGTTCTGCAGCAGAACCAACGTTACGCTTTCGATCCACATTCGACAGAATCGCATCTGAAAGTCAAGAAAAAAATCATGCTGATAGTGTTACTGTTGTTGCTAATATTATTGTTGTTCTAATAGCTTACTGCCGGGTCTTGCCGTTGTTTTTCATTGGTATCATTTTTGATTGGATCTCCAAAGTGACAGGCATCTGCAATCATTCAACGTGAACGTGAACAGCAATTTTGCCAAATAATAATATTACATGTATAATTAAGTCAAGGTTCAACTGTTCAGTTCAAGATGATTCAGCTAAGAATAACATTCTGCCATAGTCAAGGTTATTTACAGCCAGTAGGCCCTACATAAACACACGGGTGTATTAGACTGCTCAGCGCCGGCCTACGCCAAAATCATGCACCACATACCGAATCCATAAAAAATACTTCACTACCTTTATGAGGAAAAAAAATGTTTTGTTCGGGAATTTTCTTTCATATTATGTTTTTTTTTTATCCAACGATGGAGCGGCTATATACCAACTTGACTAATCATGCGTGACCAAGGCTGTGCCCATTTGGTAAAGGTATATACCTGACGCTGCATGCATGTACACCAGGCAAACTTGCCCTCGTCTATTGTGTACCTAATAAAAGAAAAATTCTGCATTCGTCATAATAAAGCAGCCATCATGGTATAATTCCACGACGTACCAATTGGGCGTTTTCTCTGTAGAGCGGGGTGAAGTTATTTCAGTCTAGTCTTCCTTTCGCTCAAAGTTTTGCCAGTGAATTTTCTTCTGCCGAGACACACAAGGAAGATAATTGTTGCTATTGTCCCATCGAGGAAATTGTCCATATGGTATTGTTCTAACTGGGAAAGTTGTAGAACTTGAGGTTTTTCTACTGCGTTTCCGAGGGGGAAAGGCGCCCTAGAGTGGGCCGCTATACTGCACGCAGCCATGGCGCCCTGGAATGTAGCTACTCTGTGCATGGTTCTTGCGGTCGCTGTACTCAGGGTAAGTCGCTTAAAATCCAACCAACTAAAGTACAAACTGGTTGAGGGGATAATTATATAAACTGGCGTTTTTCGAAACGCCAAACTTTAGTATGTGCTCTTTATTCTGAAGTAGGCCTAACCGGTAGTAAAATAATGTTTTTCTATATAACTTGTCAAAGTAACTTCGTTTTCTAATATTGAAAAGAGTATAGCCTACTATTTTAGTACAGGTAAGAAAACGAAGTTTCCACTTCAACGTACTTGAAAACACAGCATATAGGCCTACATTATTTTTCAGCTTTAAACTGACGAAACGAATTTAGAAAGATCACTGTTGTGTAACGAATATTAATAATCTAAGTGTTCAACGGTCACTTTTGTGCTTTCCCTTAATTAATACTAAATCGTTCTTTATTCAGTTAACTTTTGAAGATCATCGCCGATATGCATATTATACCGTAAACTTGGATGGGAGATCATCCAATTATTGCATGACGGTAGTAAGATTAAAATTCATTAAACCAGGGCATCAGTCTTGTTTCAGTTTTGAGAAGACTGGTTTTTCCATACCATAAGGGAGGGATGCACTTTAATTGCTGACTTGCTCTGGAATAGCTAAGTAGGCCAACCCCTTCACGTCTTATAAAGACAGCATCGGTCTTGTTTCAGTTTGAGGGACTGGTTTCTCCACATAGCGGTGGAGGTCTGACTTGTCTTGCTGTGAATATAGGTACCCCAACCTTCCTTCTATATTTTCCTACGTGCGTCGAGGGCAAGCGCGGTTCTAGAGCCAATATTTTTGGAGAACTAGAAGAGCCATTTCTTTTTCTTTTCTTTTTTTTTGGGGGGGGGGGATAGAAGACCCAATATTTTGGGTTCTTCCAACACTCGCTTCTGCTGGGTCTTATTATGTTAGGGGTAAAAACAAATGCACATAATAACCGACACAGCGCGTTTAATATTTGAAAAAATCCAATATTTTCAAGAATTTTTGGTTTCCACTTAGTGCACTTTTTTTTTTTTTGGGGGGGGGACTAGACAATTTTTTTGGGGGGGGGGGGGGGGGGGGGCTACATCCCACCTAGCCCACCTTCCCTAGAATCGCGCCTGACGCATGGCCTAATATGGGTGGGTGGTCTCCACACCACAGGGGTGGAGGCATGAATTACCCAAATTTTATGTGGACGAACTAGATCGTCATGATTGTGTCTATATAATTCTTTATGAAGGAATGGTACTGTATGGATATTAAGGAGGAGTTTGATGAAGTGCTGTAGAATGGGCAACATTAATAATGTTGCACATTTTATTTGCCGGGCACTGCTCATTGCCTTGGTTTGGGCTTGCTTATACGAGAGACTGATTTTCTCCACGCATCCCATAGGCCTAATTAAAATGGAGCACTCGCCTACATGGCCAAATGCCACGGGCATTGCGATTTGCAGTAAGATAAAAAAAAAAAGTTCGGCCTCTAAATTGTTGCCTACACCATTCTCAACGGCGAACAATAAGCAATGCCTTAAAAATACTATTCACCTTGAGGCATTATGCACTCTTTGTCGGATGTTCTTCAGCATTGCTGTACACGAAGTGTTAAAGTTGTATGGTGCTCCTTGAAGGTCATAATTTGGCGCGATCATGGGACCACAATATGAATGACACTGACCATTGAGGTGGACCGACAGTAACCTCTTACGATTTTACCGCTATTCACAGGCAAACACAACAAGCTTTCATTTCTGAGGCTGCATGGACTTAAACAACTTCGTGTTTTCTCACGACAAAGCCTGTTAGTTGGTATGGTCGTGATTTTGACTTGCTGTCCTGAGCCGTGAAATTATAATCCTGACCGAACAATACAGACGGAGAGTCAGTGTAGGGTCAGCATCAAACGAGGTTATATTATTTGTCATTAAGACTCAGATATATCCATATCCACCCAATAAAATGTGATCGGAAGGCCTCACCCTTATTATTAAGATGCAATAAAATAGCGACTGAAAACCATTATATCAACTTTTTACGCATAGCCTATGATGTGGAACTGAATAAAATCGATGCGCGCGAATTTCTTCTCACTGTCGGCCTATTTTTGTTTTTACGTGTATCGTCGTTTGCTTCCAATTACCTGCTCTCATATTTAAGTTTGGAATTTACATTAGAAATTATACACCAACAAAGATCAATACAGACGCATCCCAAACACCTTCCTAAATTACTGGAATAGTTCGTATGAGTAGTATATTGTAGATGTAGGGCTGATAGCATTGACTCAGTAGTATAAAGTACAGGGTTTTTGTATTGTTTTCTTAATGGAGACCAATCGTTGCGATAATGAATCGTAAAATTAACCTGTGGAAATTTTATTTCAGTCATATAATTTAAGAAAATCGTTCAGCGAAAAAAGAAATCGTTACTATTAGTGGTGTGTTTCCTGTTACGTTTTCAACATGCTTTTGTAACGTGAATTTATTTTCAGTTCACGACCAAAATAAGCTTTAGTGCGAATTTAAATTCGTAATGAACATAGCTGCGCTTCGATTATTGATTGTATTTCAAGTATCTACAAAGTAATAATATTGTAAGATTTCAGACCAAATTTGAACAAAACTGTCGTTTTTCCCGTTAAAGTTGAAATTCAAGGGCCTCTGTCTAAGCCTATGAATTGTGGTTCCTGTTCGAGGTGCTTTGCTCTCAATGTGCAAAACGGATGCGATGTCAGAGCCGGAATCCAAGCTCAAGTATAGGGCTTGTGTCGCGTACATGTTCACAGATTCGGGATCAATGTTTTTTTCCGCGCGATTGGTACTCCACGATTGTTGAGGAATCCACGCCAGTCGCGCGGAGTAATATCTGACCGAAATTCGTGTGAATGTGGAACCAACAATAAATGTTGTGATATTTCAATCTTTTAAAAGTAAGCCTTTAGAAAGATTACTTTGAATTCCTTGCATTCCAACTCAGCTAAGCAATGATCCATTCTTTATTACCTTTCACTGCGCGACATACACAAGTAGATATGTGTGTTAAGTTTAGGCAAAATGGTTCACGAAGCGCACGATTATGATCCTGTAATAATAAATAGCGATATGATTTCTTTTTAGTACTGTGTGCACTGGACCGATTCATTTCACCCCACGGATGATTAATTGTCGTAAGAATAACACAGCCCTATTCACCAATTGAATAACTTTGAACCTGCGGGGTCATCGTGATTCACGAGCCTGTGTATTTTGCCGTTCAGTGGTGAAGTTTGAAAGGGATGTAAAATTTTGCCTTTTCAAAAAGATTTTCACATAGACTCCAATATTAGGAAATAAAATTAATAGGTCTAGCTGCTTATTATAGAGAGAGAGCAAGATTTAAAAGTTGCACAGTGCGTGAGACACGCCCGCATTGCAAATGGCAATCAGTTGTAGTTCTCATACGAATAACGTGTTGCCATGAAAATGATAACAAAACCTATTGGGCTACCGAGGATCATAGGATTTGAAAAAAAATAATGCTATACATGTAGGCCTATTTGTTTTATTATATCATATGATTATTCAACAGGCTGTTGCAGCACTTCATTGGTTCATTCCAGGAAGTTTGCTGTGTGATCGCTTGAAGAGGCGCGCAGGATGGAAACCACACGAAGTCCAGTTCGCTATACCGAACTTTTTTTGGAACGGACCAACCGACCAATGAAATGCCGTGGCTGCCTCATAAATATTTATGAGCAGCGATTGTGCATGGGCCATTTAACAGGATTTACATTCTACAACCTCTTTTTATTAATCTGGGAAGCTAAAAAAAATACGGGGCAAAATTGCAAACCTTATTTTGATCAATACCTTGCAAAAATGTCCTGTTGATTTAATTGCAAGCGTGGTTTCTTCATTCACGCGGCATGCAGCAGGGAACCAACAAAACTCGTTCCAAATACAACTTCTTGCATCTCTAAAGTACTGCAATACGTACATAGCAGTTCCAGCGAAAATAATATACGGGTTTTGTGGGTGAATTTAACTTGATTCCTCTAAAGTCTACCTTAATAATTCGATAAACTTATTGGCCTTGGTTCATTATAACAGATGCAATACCAACTCTGACCACATTAAAACAAATCCTGTCAATTTCAATTTATTGCCACTCATTGTCTCTTTCTGAACATCGTAGTTTTCTTAAGCCTTTCTAATTTTGCTGCGCGCGCGCATATGCAGACGACAGTGTCAAAAGTTGAAGTTGTTTACAATTCTCACACACGTGCGTATTTTTGTCAAAACTTTTGCGGTGAAAAGAAAAGCATGGAACGAGTCCAGTGTACAAAGACAACATTTTTTTGGAAGATAGTTATGAGAAGCATATGCATGCCGGTTTTCAGTCGGTGTCGAAAAGCAGTTTCATGGAAAAATTGGGAATATTTTCACCGTTCGAAGACGCACTTCGTCATGGCATGCTCTGCCGTGTTGTGTACAGGTTTGTATAGGAATAGGGTTCGTGTGCTTAATTAGGATTATTTCCAATAATTTCCCTCAAATTTCACTAGCTTGCCCTTTCCACAAATTCAACCTTGCTAATATTGAGGAGGAATAACATCTGGTCAACATATTTAGCAGTGTTGTATCCGAGTCCACAACCTCCGAGGCCAAGGCCGAGTCCGAGTCATGGGTCTCCAACTCACAAGCAGCTGAGTCCAAGGCCGGCCTCGAGTCATACAACACTGATATTTAGGCTAACCTATCAAGCATGCCATAGCATATACGCCCTAGTAAAGTAGCATTCGTTTGTTGTTATTTCTGTTGTCATATAATTGTCTGAAAAGTGTGTTACTTTATCAGTTTATGCCTTCCCTTGTATTTGTTGTAATATGTCTTGTTTGCAAAGTTAGCCTGATGTTTTAAATTAAGTATCATTTTGCCTGTGTTTTTTTTGTGACAGTGATTTAGGCCTACATCACTTAATTTCTAGAACTAGAACTTGATGTCATGTCTTCACTGAGTAAAAAAAATAGCCTCAGTTGAGAAGAGCTGGTTTAGTGTAGCATATAAGTTATAAATGATTATAAGCAAGTAGCTCTATCACATTGGCTCTATAAGGCCACATAAAAAAAAAAAATTGTTTAGCGTCCACCTCTTCCAAATTTTCTAGGTAGGGAGGGAGGTTTTTATTTTTATTTTTTATTTTAAGGATAGAATGGCAACATGCCTGTGGAAGAAAAGATACATGGTATTCATGGTCAGAAAACATGTAAGGAAGATGCTGAAGACCATAGAAGCTTTCAAGCTAGATATCTGACCATTGGAAATTTCAGTAGACTAGAGAAACCTAAGTAAAAGTGTGGACTTGACTCAAGTCGGGTTACGGTAGTTCTAGTCATGCGCTCGGCTGATATTCCTTCAGTCCGCCACATCGGTACAAATTTCCGGAACGTTGATTATCAAATGTCCCTTCCGCTTAAATTTGTACATTTTTCGCATGCTGCGGCTTCTACCCCAGGTGGCCTTCATGATGTTTAGTCCGAAAATTACTGTAGATATTAGCGCACACTGCTTTTACATACAAGAAATAATTGTTTTCCCCAATATTTTTTTTTTTTTGAGACAAATAAAAAATAAAAAAATAATGCAGGTCGGGCTCATATCGGAGGTCGGGCGGGGACGCTAAACAAGTAATTTTTTTTATGTGGCCTAACAAGTATCAAGTTTTTGTTTGAACCAAATGAGATTTGCTAGTTATATTGGTGGCCACTCTAAAGTCAAGATTTTGTTTGTAGCAGTTACCCAGCAAATTAAATCCCATAGGTCTCTCCTTACTGGCAGGTTTGACCGATACTTTTCAGTGCTATATAGAATTGGTAAAGATGATGGACGGAACAGCTGCGGTCTGTTCATAATTTGATTTGTCATGGAATAAAAACAAACCTGTGAAATGTTCAATTCATAACATTTAATATTTAATGCACCAGAAAACCAGACATTGTCAACTTAAATATTTAAAAATATTTAAGTGGAAAATGTCTGGTTTATATTCACAGGAGTTTTGATCTTATCCGGGATGACTGTTTTTGGTCATTGTTCTACTAATTTCTGGATAAATACAGCATTTCAGGTGGAAATATTTTAATGGTATGTTTCTGTCAGCACGATATACATAAATCTGCGAGAAAATTTCTGTTTGGGTATGTTACCATTCAGTGTACTGTACCTTTTAAGCTCTGTCAAGATCTAATATTGTTTTAGCAAATACCAGTGGTCACTTCTGTTTTATATACGGTATATATTTATTTTGTATGTGCATGTAGCCTGTGGATGGTCAGCTTGATGGAGCAATGTTCGTTCCGGCAACCCCGACCCCATTCAGCATGACCTTGCAATGGCCTGGCTTTGTATCAGTCACTCAGATAGTGGTGAGAGAGACCATCACCGGGCTCCAGACGGAGGACTCACCATTCACCTTTGGGTCATCACCCATCAACAGTTTCACTGTATACCATCTCAAGCCAGAGACAGGCTACACCATATCTGTTTCAGATGGAACAACGTCTGTACCTTATTCTGCGATGACATCGGGTAATTTTTTTAATCATTTGCCTTTTTTTGCATGTCCATATGGGCCGATTTCAGTCATAGCCCTGCCAGTTGCACACATTTCTTGAGTTTAGGATACTGTTGCCCTTGGGGAGCACGTATCATGACCAAGACTCCGGGAAGTTTTCATGCTAAGCAAAAATCCAATTCTGCTAAGTCCATGGTGTTACTTTGGCAGAATTCTGTGCTTAATTATGGTCATCATTTCTTGCTAACAAGGATAGCTCTGTATTGCTAATTAATTACATGTATTTTTAGTGGGAGGAAAGCTTAAAGCGCAGCATGCCCAATAATGTTTTTGAGGCAATTTCACATATATTTGTTTGTTTATTTGGGTTTGTTTTGGAGAGATAGCCGACAATATAGAATTGAAGCTACAAAAGATTTGGTCAGTGATATTTTGGTTCTCTCCTTTGAGTATATTTAAGTATATTTAAATTTTACATTGTCACATTGTAATGACGATGGTGCAACCTGAACTTACCTTTTCTCTCCCACTTGCATGTATTTTTGTTCCATTACTGCAGTAAACGAAATCCGAAGGCTCCGCAACACACCGAGAGAGATGCTCATTACTCTGCCAAATTTTGCCTCATCCTCTGCCAACCTGGTACAGATTGAAAATCCAATCACCAATCCAAATCCAGTCTCAACGAGAAGTGTGAGCAGCGCGACATCCTTGGGGTACAATGGCTTGATGCCAGGCACTCTCTATCAGTTTGAACTACGGACTCAGCTTGGTGGCCCATCTCCGGTAGCTGTATCACATTTTCGAAATGGTCAGTTCTAAGAATGATTTTCTTGTCTTTAATTTCCTGTTGGTTTTGCGTTCCTCATCAGTAATGCCTTTCTCATGTTAGCAGTTTACAGATTTGCTTAATAGCGAACACTGGTTACCAGCCATGCCATGCAGAGGTATATGCACCTGCAGCTGGTACTCGCTTCACAGTGGAATTCTTCAGAACATTAGAATTTTGCTGAGTGAACATAAAAATGCAACACACACAAACCAATAAATACATATTGCATATTGAGTTAATGGTATAAACCTTAAACATAGATATATTCTTGTGTTGTTTATTTTTGCAAGTTTTGTTGATAGGTTGTTTGCATTTTAAAAGTTTGTGTTTTCATACAAATGTTTTTTTTTTTTTTTTTTACTGATCCAAAGAAAAAATATAAATCCCGTTTTGTTTTGTTTGATTTTTCTTCTGAATACAGCTCTCTTGGCACCAGTGGGCTTCACTTTCTCAAACCGGATGAATGCTACAAGCATCACTGTCACTGTGACCCCCTCCGATCAGATAAACAATGTGGATTACTATGAGGTAACCTACACCCTGACCACGACAGGCCAGATTCAGGCTGCTAGGACCCAGCAGAATGTCGTGACACTCAGCAACCTGGTGCCTGACTCGCTGTATGATGTCAGCGTTCGTGCTGCGGCCGGCCTGGGCGGAGACTTGGTGAAAAGTGATGCTGTAGTGGATTCGTTCACTCTGAGTACCGGTAAGCCTACCTCCCTATTACGCTGACTTTCCACAATTGGTTGGAACTGAAGGCTAGCAGTTCCAGCAGCCGAAATGTCGCTACAAGCAACACGACATCACATGACTTTGATTGCCTTTTTCCTTATTTGTGAATACCGGGTTAAATAACCCAGGCTTTCCTTTCAACTTTATACTAAGTGAAACAAACTGAAGAGGGCTTTCTACATTTTGTCTGTCCAGCAAGTTTAGGTTGCATTGGTTGCTTGCAGGAGCAAGTATTAACCTTAAATGTTACCATTTTATAGACTATTACTACAAACTACTGGATGGGGCTATTCTTACTGCAAGCTATTTTTGATAGGTTGTTTTTCTATTTCCAAAATTTGTGTTTGCATACAAATGTTTTTGTGTGTTTTTTTTTTTAATTTATCAGTCATGCTTTTTTTTTCTTGTTTGTTCTGAACACAGCTCTCTTGCCACCAGTAGGCGTCAGCTTCTCGGATCGGAATGCCACAAGTATCACCGTCACCGTGACCCCAAACAGTGCTGAGCTGAACAGTGTGGATTACTACGAGGTGACCTACACCCTCACCTCAACTGGGCAGGCTATGACTGCTAAGACCCAGCAGAATGTCGTCACCCTCATCAACCTGATGCCTGACTCGCAGTATGATGTCAGCGTTCGTGCCGTGGCCTACCTGGGCGGAAACATAGTGAAAAGTGATGCTGTGATGGATTCATTCACTCTGATTATCGGTAGGCCTACCTTCCCAGATTCCTTTTACGCTGACTTACCATCCACAAGGTCCCTCATCACCACCAAACTACCATGCTCCTTTTCCCCTTTCTAATTGGATAAGGGAGAGCAACTCTACTAGTGGTCGGGCCCAGTCACTGAAAAGCCAGGCTAGGCCTGGGCTTTGCATGGGCTACTAGGCTTCTATAATTCCTACAACCAGTTTGTGTCTCCACCCTTTTGTTAATGTCCACCTTTGATCTTGCCTACCATCCACACCTTTTTCACCTCATGCTTTACCTATTTCCCTGGTCACTTCGTTCTGGTCCTCTTATCCATTTATGTGTGTCTTTACTTGCATGTTCTTGTTTTCTTGCCATTTAGCCTTCGAGAAAGATCCTGCTATAGGATTGAATGTCAGGCCCTCCTAACTCCAAGCTTGATAAGAATGATTAAACTAGACCCAATTTATGTAATAATTGGATTAAGTAATAATATGAATGGATTGCCAATTCTTTTATTCTTTCAGCTTACTTGAACGTTGACCTCCTAAGAGCTACAGCCATCAGACTCGTTTGGGGAAATGTTGGACCTGATGTTAGTCGATTCGAACTCGTGTACAGCCCCTCTGCCTCACCACCCTCTCCTGTGACTGATATTGCTACCTCAGAGATTGCCATTGGTAATTTGATCCCTGGCACTCAGTATACATTTCATCTGTATGCATCGTCTAATGGCGTGCGGAGGGACCTGATCGTCTCCAAGGTTGCACAGACATGTAAGTTGGATCTTTTCGTAACAGAGGCTGGTTGAAGGCTACCTAACCAACAGTGGCAAACTGGGGCCAATTTCATTGAGCTGTGTAAGCACCAAAATTTGCTTAAGCACCAAAAACCTTGGTGAATAAAAAATGCCTGCCAAAACTCCTTGTGAATGTTATGCTCAGCAAACAATGTTCGAATACAAGTCAAAAGCAGTAAATATCTCTCTAACAAAGAAAATTAACTGGAGGGAGATTCGAACCTGTAGCTTCCGAAATACCATACCGGCGCTCTACTAACTGACCTTTCCAGGTTGAGCGCCAGTATGGTATGCTAGAGGTCCCAGTTTCTAATCCCGCTGCAGTCAGTTTTCTTTGTTCACTTTCCCTTGTGGTTAATTTCATGATTTTAGTTGATACATTTACAGTTCATACTTGCTCCTGCGAGCAGCCAAAACAACCTTGAACCTTTTAGTGTTCTTATGCCAAGTCAGAATGTTATTCCATAGGTAGAATCGAGGGAACAAAATGGGGAATTGATTGAAGCAAGGCAGTTTTTGCGACATTTTGAAGTTGTGTTGGTTCTGACAGAAACCTTTCAAACTTAAAGCAGAATTGATGCTGTTGCATCTGCATCAGGTGGAAATCAGATTGATGTGAATTGACACTGACATCCCCTCCCATGGTTCAAATCTCCACATTACAGTACCGAGTCACATCGTCCAGTTTGACATCATGACCACAGAGACCACCATCATTCTGTCCTGGAACCTGCCATCCGGGCAGGCAGAGGCTTACTCTGTCTCCTACTCTCCAGGACCTGTCAACAACGAGACCATCGTCTCCGAGAGGCGACACTCCATTACCTGTCTGGAGCCTGGAACTCCTTACACAATATGGGTTCGGAGCATTCAGGGAGGCCTGTACAGCCAGTCTGAATTGACTGTTCCTCAGTATGCTACCACAGGTCGGTATCATTCCAGTTTTTTTCATTCGTTGTTATCAAGATTTTTCGTTAGGTTGATAGAATAATTGAGATTAGGCTTAATCTTCACCGACTTGTATCAGTTCTGCATGTTCAGTGTTTTTTTAGTGCACTTGGAAAACAGTATAAGCTGGCTCAGGTGGGATTCAAACCCATGACCTCCTGTTCACTAGTGCAGATGTAATGCCATTAGACCACCAAGCTAGACTACCCAGCAAGTTAATTTGATTCAAAATCACAGCAGGTACCGCAATTAGCCATTGTTATCAAGATTTGTCATAATTTTCATAGAATTTTTTTTAATTTGGATATTCATGCAGTGCTGATACACGTCGATGAACGGTAAGCCCAATTTAAATAGTATTTTGATTTCCACACTCCTCAAATAGATCATTTCAGGCACCCAACTTGGATCTGTCTAATAGAGCATTGAAGACACAAGTGTGTCAACCTTTTTGTCAGTTTCCACCTTTGTCTGTCACAGCTCAACAGTCTCTGGGGCCTTTCTTAAAGCTTGGCTCCAGCTCCGGCTCTATTTTGTGAATCCATTTTAAAATAACGGGTATCAAAATATAGACCTTTGGCTGTGGTTCGGAAGATTTTCAGAATATGGATTACTGAGACGATGCTGGAGCTGGAGCCGAGCCTTGAGAAAGGCGCCTGATGTTAAATGATAGGTTGCGCAGTGTGCCTGGGCATCGTTCATGCCATTACCTTAAGCTGGATTAGGTTGATGAATTTCCCAGACAATTTTATTGACTGGTCTATCCTACCTTCTTGGGTTGTATCTAAATAACTATCACTGCCTCATGTATGCATGAGCCACAGGTGGGCATCAACCGCAGGTGGTCTGAAAATTAATGTCATCCATTCACGACTTAAAACAATTCAAACGTGTCATCCCAGCTGTTCTTTTTCACCCAAACAGCTGCTGGTGAACCAGGAGCAATCAACATCAAAGATATTGGCACTTCTGTGACCTTCACATGGAATCCAGTTGAGGGCGCCCAGTCTTACTCCATCAACCTACTGCTTGGAGGGGTATCCCAGAGCAGCAAGGTTGTGCCAATCTCCTCCCCCCGTACAGATACCCTGCCCATCATAGGGGCTCAGATGTACGAAATAACACTGACTGCTACTGGGACTCAAGTTTCAACATCCAAACAATTCAGATCAGGTAAGACCCTAACAATGTCCATTTCTCCTCTCCTCCAAAGAACAGAAGTTGGCAACTTTTCTTTCCTCGTAAAAATAATGTTGCAGTTTCAAATTAAGACCTATATTTTGGGTCGTCAATCCAACCTTTGATTGGAAAAAAAGCATATTAATGCCACTTTGGAGTAAAATAAAGGTTTAAGTATATCAATGTTGTATTAAACAACACTGAATCCTTTTCTTAATCCCTGGCTTTGTCTAAATGGTTATTTTCTGTATTTTTTTGTTTATGATGCTTGATGTTGCAGCCCCTGATAGCCCAGCATCTCTGACAGCTGATTACGTCCTATCAAAAGACATTGGCTTATCCTGGACTGCATCCCTATCGGCTTCTCATTACACCATCACATACTATCCCTCCTGTAAGTATGAACACTTCAATATTTCTCCTGGGATTGTAGGAATGTTAGCTTTCATTTCACCAACCAAACAGACCTGGGGTGCGTTCCACATGTTCGCGACGTTTGCATTATGCTTGAATTTTGAAGTGGAACGCACACGCAACAAATGGCAAAGATGTGTTGTGTATTGCATCCATCTTTCATTCAATGTAGCTAGCCAACTTCAGCAAACACCTCCTCTAGGCGTGTTTGGCGAACAGCGCATTCCAGTTTGAAAACGGTGGCGCACATTGTGCGCCGTGCGCGTAGTAAGTTGGAGTAGAACGCACCCCTGATTGATATGCAGTGAACAAGGATAACTGACTGGAGTAAGATTCAAACCTGTGACCTCAAGAATACTGTACCAGCGCTCTACCAACTGAGCTATCCAGAAAAAGACTCTAAAGACACAGCTCTTTCCAAGATCTTTCCTGCATTCTCCTTAATGTTTCCTTTCATCTTGTGAGCACCTTGTGCCCTTTGATCAATTTGGTGCATTATAAATCTCTCTGATTTGTGCTGCAGTGAATACTGCTGATCGTAGGTCAGTTGAAGTTCCGAGCTCAGCTACCACCTATGAGATCAGGGACCTGACACCGTCAACACAGTACACCGTAGAGATCTCAGCTCTGCTGAAGAGTGCCAGTGATGCTTGTGTGACTGTGCAGAGCACTCCTAACACCAGTCAGTTCACAACAGGTAATCTACTCTGGATGTCATTTTTTTCTGTCAAATTAATGGTACCTAGAGTTATGAGGGACTAACTTTTCTTGTCCTAGCAGGATCCTTTTTAAAGGTATAATACATGATTGGTAAAGGTCACAGAATAGCACTCACACTTTTGTCTGATCCAACGTGTACATGAAATGATAATCCTGTGAAAATTTGAGCTCAATCGGACATCTGAGTCACAAGAAAATAGCGAAAACCTGATTAAATTTTTCTTATAAAATATAAATAATGGTTTTGATCTTACCCCGAAATCAAAACTGTTTTCATTCTTTCTTTTACTAATTTCTGGATAAATATACCATTTCAGGCAGAAATTTTTGAATGGTATGTTTCTACCAGCACCATATTCATACCCTGAATGTTATACGTAAATCTGTGAATATTTCTGTTTGGGTATGTCAAATCCTGTACTGTACCTTTAACGTTTTAAAGACATTTCCCCCAAAATATTTGAATTGGTTTCAGTTTTCTGAACTTGAAAATTATTTTCAAACTTATTTCAAACTTTATTCATGGGATGATTTTTCTTGGGGGGTTGACATCTGTTCTTGATCGACTCCCTGAACTCTCGTTATTTTTTTTACTACAGTTGCGGCGGTGCTCTCAGTAGTAAGCTTCACAGAGGTCTCCATCACAGTTGAAGGGTTCAGCGTTGGACAGAACCTGGACTACCTCCCCGGTGGGTCAGTGTTCATCACTGACACAGCCCAGGAACAGATCCTAGGCTTAACACCCGGGGTGGAGTACACCATTCGTATTGTCAGCGGCAGTACCGTCATTGATCAGATTCGCCAGCAGACAAGTGAGTAGACAGCAGGATAATAATCTACATGTACCAATGAGTATCAAAGGCAGAGATTGACTGTCACAACCTGGGCAGAGTTTCATGGGTCAGCTTACTATATTAAAATGTGCAGAAGTTAAGCTTAAATTAATGGTTTTGATTTTACAAAGCCCTGCGATCGTTCGTAACTGGAGTTACGAAGGATACCCTATGTAGGGATGCAGTGCATCTTAATTTGTATGATTGATAGTAAGTTACGATAAGTTTGGTGAAATCAACCCATTGATTTGCACAAAATGGATGACCTATTTGTATCCCTATTGGTGTCCGTAAGCATGCAAAAGCCCTCTCTTGTGTCATCCTGCCAAGAGTTGTCTTTAAGGTTCAAGAATTCTGGCAGTTTCTTTCTGATTGTAAGATATGATGAAGTAAAACCTTGCATGTTGTACGGATTACAGGGACCGCACAACCCCAGATTGAGTCCATCACCCAGGGGATGCCTCCTCAGACTGAACTCATTGTCAAAGTAGACGTGCAAGGTAGTGACTTCACAAGCGTGGAGCTCACCTACGATCCAGCCGATGGCTACAAGATGTCCCCCATCGTGCAGAATGACCTGACCTTTGTCCTGGATGGCTTGACCCCTGGTCTGACTTACACTGTCACGGCGACGACCATCAGCGGTGCTTTGAAGAGCGCAACTGCCACAATTGTTGGAAGCACGGGTAAGTAGTAAGTGTTCAAGCCATCAACTGCCCCATTGACGTTTGTATTCAGCTAAAGGCTATTCAGCCTTTGGGAGCTTTGAAAGGTCTTTTGTAATTTCGTTGTTGTGATCTTTTGGGATCGGGCCTACCCTTGTGCACACAGAGTTGCCAAGCTTGTCTGACATACTTGCAAACTTACCGTCTGGACCAGTTCACAGCTTATTGGAAGCTCTTTGAATTCTCGAAGGAAGTTTTGTAATTATCCTGTCCCCTGCTCCTCCCTGCAGATCGTGGTCAGCCGGGCCAACTCTACCCACACCTCGTTGAGACCACCTCCATCAACGTCAAGTTTGGCTTTGTGGACCTGGCAACAGGCTATACCCTGATCCTCAGTCTGGGCACGGAGTTCATCCAGGTTCCACTGGCAGCCAGCGATCGGCAGCACCAGTTCAACAACTTGCAGCCAGGCTCCCTCTACACCATCACTCTGAACACGGTGGGAGTACAACAGCCACCGTCCTCCATCCAGATAAGAACTTGTAAGTTCTTCTTGATGTCTAACATTCTGTAACATTTTATTTTAACAAGAGCCCAGGTTTATGCCTCATTCCTCTATTAGGACTAACGTTTCCCTTTTGACCTAAAATAATTACTCACACTTGCTTTTAGGTGACCTTAATATCACAGCAGGCTTTTGGCTTCATTTCAAGCTCTTAAGGAAGCAATTTCAGGCTGAAAAACAGGAAGGGCAAAAAACAAAAGCACCTCCCCATTTTAAATTATTAATGAATTAGGGTTCAGATGAGCCTTGCAAGACTTTGAATTTCCAAAAACCTTTTATAAAAGAATTGATTTTGAACTTTTGAATTGCTTGACAGTGGTGGAAGCTCCAGCCTCAATGACTGTGATAGATGAGAAAGCTTATTCCATTTATGTGGGATGGGAAGCAGCTCCTGGTGAAGTCACCCATTATGAACTCAGATACCGGCGAACCAGTGAGCGGGACACGGTCTGGGCCGGCACGGTGCCCTCCTCGGAACCGAGGTTGTTCACGTTTATGTTCCTGGATCCCAGCACCAATTACGTCCTGTCCGTTGTGTCGGTTGTTGAAGGCCCAGATGGCACCTTCCGTAGTGCAGCGGCTACGACCACATTCGCCAGTACAAGTAAGTCGTACAATCAAATGTGTATTTCACAAAGCTTGGAACGTGACATTAAGATGCACTCATGTATCCTTGTCGCTAAGCAATGATGAGTAAAATTATGAGATATTCCGTCAGTTTTTTGCTTGGAGTTAGGAGGGCCCGACATGTTTCGATCCTAGCAGGATCTAGTTTTTTCCCAGATCCTGCTTCTCTTTGGCACGTGGATCATATTTCCCTTCAACCCACAATCTGGACAGTTTTAAGAGGATTATCAATTCCTATTTTGTTTGGCCTCTCTGAATCTCTTTTTTCCGTAGCCCCTTAGCTTAGCTTTCAGTCTTGTTAGGGGCAAATTTGCGTAAAAAAAATTTGTTGGAAATCTTTTGGAATCTGCTTATTGAATGATGAATAATCTTTCCACATTTTCACAGCCGCATCAGCGCTTCGGGTTGTGTCTCGAACCCAGAACACCCTGATGATTCAATGGAACCCTGTGCTAGGTGTGGACTCCTATACCATCTTCTACTCCCCTGAAGATGGCAGTGTTCCATCTGGAAGCAGCGTGTTCAGTCCGTCGCTCACCCTGAATGATCTGACGGCTGGTACCAATTACAATCTTGCCGTGGAGAGGACTCTTTTTGGACAGACGTCCAGAATTGGCGACCTTAACATTTGGACTCGTAAGTTCGTTGTTTTTCTAAAGAAAGAAAAAAAGTGAGTTTCAGGGATGTGATTTGTCAGGAAAAAAATCTTGATTTCGGGATTTGTCCTCACTTTTTCAGTGCAAGATTATAGATGAGATATGATATTCAGGATTTTTATTATGTTTTAGGCACTTTTCCACTACTAGTGTAATCACATTAGTAAGAATTATTTGTGCTAAATACCTTGTTAATGCAAAGCTTGTGTCAAAGGTTTGATACTTTGGAAAGACCGTTCTCAATAACCTTCCTTTCGCTTCTTGTATTTAGAACATTGCCCGTCTGTGTGCAGATGGCCATAGCTGTCCCTGTTTTATACCCCTGACCTGGCCATGTCTGGGTGCCTCCGCAATGTGGAGTGATTCCCATTTGAGAGCTTTGTTTCGTTTGCATTCACCCCGTTCAACCGAACGAAACACCATTTGTTGAATCGTAAAGCTTGCTTTGTTCCTTTGAAGGAGATGATTTGAATCACTTGCGCGATACTTTGTTTGTTTCTTTCCACAGTTCCCCCACCTCCAGCATCAGTGGCTGTGCAGGACATCAGGAGCGTGCATATCATCATAACCTGGGAGGCACCTACTCAGCCTGGTGACTACCAGGGATATCTCATTAAGGTGGTCTCTGCCCAGGACAGGATGGAGGTTTTGTCGCTTCAGAAGGGGCGCTATGATGACAGGCGGATCACGGCTTATCTCAGCCCCCAGACGGAGTACGAAGTCTCTGTGCAAACCACCACTGGCAATGCTGTGCACACGGTCCCCAGTAACCCAGTCACAACCACTGCAACGACAGGTAGTGTAGCCATTCATCAATTCAAGCTCAGCGTTTTTTAAAGAAGCAATTGCTTTCCATGGTCCTTGGACAAGCCTAGCCCGGCTATAATGGGAGAAATTTCACAGGTTTGTTTTTATTCCATGACAAATCGAATTATGAGCAGCCTGTAGCTGCTCTGTCACCTTTACCAATGTTGTACATGCCCTTTAAGGTATGTATAGATTTTGCACCCGCGGTAGTGAGAAATCTAAACCAGACCAGATATAATCCTTACCAGTGCTTCAGTTTCAGTAGCAGTGTGCATGCATTGACTATTGGTATTCTTTTCTTCTGATTTTTATCGACAGCATCAAGTTTTGTGGGTGAAATTGTGGACCACAAGTCCACAACATCCACCGTGAAAGTGGTGTGGACTCCGTCAGGCAATTCAATGACAAAATACAAGGTGAATATCATTTGTCTTCTCTTTGTCTAGTGCCTGATAGCAATGGGAGACTTTTGACTATTACCATTTTTAATCTCAAGAGGGCGCGCTTCACCAGGCTCGGGAAAAGTTTGTCGATTTTGTTGTCATTGCTTTTGTGCACGAATATTCGTTGAAAACACAACCGGCGTTGAATTATCCACAAAGACTGTGGGCTAAATGCACCCCAGTACTCGCTGCATATTAACTTAACAGCGCATTTTATGTCATTCTAACGTCATTCTTGTTTTGGACAGGTATCGTTGGTTTCAACAAATTTTCAGTCTGAGCAGACGGTGAGCAACACTGACCGGTATACCTTCTCTGGTCTCATGCCTGGTGTCATCTACACAATCAGTCTTGTCGCTGAAGGCTTTACTGATCAGATGCCGCAGACTGCCATGATCAGAACAGGTAGGTCGGCACTCAAGACAAAACTCTCTCCCTGGATGTTGCTGAATTATTTTATTGCAAAATGTGGTTTTCATCGGAGAAAAGGAAAAAAACTCCAACTTTTAAAGCTACCTTTCTTCATAACTTTGACATGGTAAATTAAATAGGTCATTCTCTAGTTGTGTTAAGACTGGTGAAACTAATGGCCTTTGTGGTCTCGACGGCACAAATGAAAATTGAAGAAGTCGTCATTCAACAGTAATATCACTCTTCTTATTCTTTTCCCCTCTTTGTTCTTGTTTCTGACCGTTAGCCCCACTGAGTCCGGCTTTTATCAGGACAGCACAGGTCGATGCCACCACCATCTCCATCTCCTGGGATCCACCATCGTCGCAGGCCTCTTACGATGCCTACATGATTGACTGGTCTCCCTCCAGTCACACTGGTACCCGGCCACCGGTGACTCTCAGCAGTCCTTCCGCTTCCTCGTACAGCATCAACAACCTGGCGTCGGACACATTGTATGAGATCAGCCTGTGGACTGTATCCGGTGCTGCTGATGCATACCAGTCGCAGAGTCCTAAAGTCTCACTCCTGGAAAAGACAGGTACTCTCAAGGGATAATCGAGGCTTTGTTCCCAATCTGCTAAAGTCTCTTTGGTTTTTCTCCGTGATGACTGAATAAATAATGGTTTTTAGATTTGACTATAGTTCAGGTATTTGTGTCTGTATTGTATGTCTGCAGCCCCGCTGAGCCCTCTGCAGTTCATCTACACCCAGCTGAAGGACACGTTTGTGGACGTTGAATTCGGGAAGGTGACAACCTCACCGGACCAGGGATACCGCCTCCGACTCACCCCGCTTCAGACCGGTGCAGAGAGGGTCATCACGATCGACGGCGAGGCAGTGGGACGGCTGAGGGTGGGGAACCTGGTACCAGGCACGGGGTACAACTTGCTGTTGGAATCCCGGACCCCACCATTGCTGACTGCCCAGTTGGTATTCCAGACAGGTGAGATAGGATCAAGCACAGACAGATTTCATCCACATGACTCTGGTGGATCTGTTATAATCATGTTAGAATCCCTTCCTTCCATGGACATACTAAAATGACCGTACCCCTGCTAATACATCTGTTAGCTATAACCAAAGATGTATTGTGACAAACAGTTCAGCCAGTCAAAGGTATGATGAGGGCATATTTGTTCAGGCAGTTTAACAATCGGATGACTTTTATCATTGCTGAAAGATTCTAGGCAATATTGATAGTGCTCCTTGACGGAAAGCACCGTTCAGGCTCTTGTCAATCAGGATGATCTCTTTTGATTTGGTTTCCAGTCCCCAGTCGGCCCAACGTCACCCTGGAAGAGTTCACCCAGACCTCTGTCAACATATCCTGGACTGAGCCGGCGGGCAACTTTGACACATACAGCATCACCTACAGCCCTGTGGATGGGTTTACACCTGGTAGCCAGGTCATAGTCAAGGGACAGCCCACCCAGTCCAGGATCGAAGGCTTGGTGCCCGGAAAGGAGTACACTATCCAAGTAAATACTGTCTTAGGTACTCTTGAAAGCGAGCCCAACGTCATTCGTCTGAAGACAGGTAAGTCATCACTGACTTTACAATTGAATATTTATTATCATTTGTGTATTTATGGGGATATTGGTTTATTAAAAGTATGACATCTGATTACTTTGCTTTAATCTGAGGCGTTAAAACCGTACCTGGAACAATATTACTATTAAGTATTATAAACTTGGGGGTGTTTTGGAGTTAAGGCTTGCCGCAAGTCCTTGGGTAATCTGAAAATTTCATGATGGCCATCAAGGGGTAATATGCAGTAGCTTGCCCTGAGTCATTAATAATAATAATAACTATCTTGCATGCACAGTGGAAGCCGGTGAAAGAGAGATTGTGATCCGACAGTACACAACCAATGAAATCCAGTTGTACTGGGGTGACGGCTCCGGCCTTGTCCAACAGTTCACTGGATACACTGTGGACATCAGTCCCTCTAATCCCACCCCTGGCAGGACGAGCGACAGCATCGCACGGCGGGCCTCATTCACCAATCTGCTGCCTGCAACGCTGTACACCATCACAGTTACCATTAGTGGCACTATGGATGTTTCCTACACGGCAGAGCAGAGAACCAGTGAGTCCTGAATCATATAGGGATGAATATTGATAGAATGATTATGTTAGAATGATTATCCCTTGATATGCACTTGGCAGACAGACAGGGAAGCCCTTATTGAGCCGCTTCACAACGGGAGCCAATTTCATAGAGCTGTTTAAGCACACAAATTTGCTTAAGTGTGAAAAGTCTTCCTTGATCAAACAAGATTACAAACCAAATTTTCATATGATGTTTACTGCTTTTGACTTGATTTTATTTGCCAAGGTTTTTGTGCTTAAATAAATTTTGGTGCTTAAGCAGCTTTATGAAATTTGCCCCCGGGTTAAATGCTTCTTTTTTCTCACAGCCAAATTCCCAGGAATAGTTTAATAGACCCCTGTCAGCCATTTAAGTAGCAGTCAATTTAACACGGGTCAGACACGTGTACAACCCTGAAATTATTTGCAGTGTGAGATGGCCTGCAAGTGTCTGTGAGTAGATTATGTGCACATTGAAAGGTAAATACTTCTTCAGAAACAGACTGTGGACTGGTTAGAATCACCACTAACTCCCGTATTATGAACCTCTTGCAGAGCCCAACGCTCCGACTGGTTTGAGTTTGACTGGTACCACGCCGGTCACTCTGTCAGTCTCCTGGTTACCAGCGGACTCCACGTCATCCTACGTCATCACGTACGAGAAACCCGGCACCAACGTTGAGCAGCAGGCCGGCCGAGTCAACCCTAACGTCCAGACCTTTGACATTGGTGGCCTGGACCCCTCCACCACCTACACGATAAGGGTCTTTGCTTCGGCCGGTTCTGGCAGCACACTGGAGTTTAGCAGTCCTGCAGAACTGCTACAGGCTACCACAGGTATTCAAATGTCAACGGATTGATAATGAATGCTAAATGTCTTGATACCATCTTGTGAAATATGCTATGAGCAAATTTTGCTGCAATAGTTTCAATCATGAAAATCATTTACCGCGAAGCTATGCTATAAATTGGGCTAGAATTGTACTCCGTGTTTATTTGATTTGGTTGGAAGCAGGACATACTACCTGTTATCCATTATTATGAATCCTTTAGAGAAAAACATCCCACTCCAGTCAATATTCTTTGTTCACCAGTCTAGGAATGATCTGTTTTGTTCTTACAGCGGTAATACCCGCAGACAAGATTTTCGTCCGGTCCATTGACTTCCAGAACGCCACGTTGATATGGCAGAGCAAAGCAGCGGCCACCATGTACCGCATCGTCAAGACAGCTGTCCCCTCAGGTGTAGAATCTCTGGTGGTGGAAACACCAGACACGGAGTACACCTTGACAGGCCTTGACCCAGCCAGCGTCTACAGAATCACTCTCACTCCGCTCACCAGTGCCAATGTGGCCCTGGATCCTCTGAGTGAGATGATTCGTACAGGTACGTTAAGTATGCTTTGATTAACAGCAGGGTCCAAGACAATTCTGGTAGTGCCCGGAGGACAATATTAATATAAAAAAAAAAAAAACCATGAGCACTGCACCTGCCATCATCTATAGAAGGTGGTTGGACTGCTCTCTGCAGCCTCACACCATGCATCAGGTCCTGGCTGAGAGAGGCTGCCTTCTTAGGACAACATGATCGGATTAAACGATTAATGACTTCAAGCAAGAAGAAGAAGGTGTCAGGGAAGTGGTCAGTCCCTAGAAAAGTCCCAATTTCAGGATTTTGTACTTACAAGGACAAGATCTCGATCTCAGTTCAAGAATGAGAAAGCTTTTATGTGGACGTCTTTGTCCTCCCGTCCTTAGACATATAATTAGCACGATCTTTTATTGTCATTGTAGGGACAGTTGTCCACGTAACCGCTGTCCAAACATACACTGTTGGGACAGAGAAAAGTCTCCAGAACTCTATCTCTGAAAATAACAAAAAAACTTGTCCCCTTCGAATAGCGAACAAATATTGGGACTATTTTAATAGTCTGATGACTGATCAGAACTTGTGTCTGTTTTCCATTTTTATTTGACCTCACAGATCCAGCTCCTGTTCCTCAGGTTTCCTTTGGAAACCCCTCTGACCATTTCTCCCTCCGTGTAGAATGGACCAACCCACAGGGAAAGTTTGATTACTTTGAGGTAATTTTCCGAAATAAAAAAACATAAGGATCATCCCTTCATGCCAAAAAATTACAGTAAGACGAAAAAGAAATTCCTTGATGGGTTTGTTTCACCAGGGCTGAAACCTCTTAGCGCTACCTCTTGTTAAGCCATGATTTTTAAAATACTATAACAGAAACATTTGAGCGGCATTCGAACCAGCGACCTCCTAAATAGTATACAGGCACTCTACCAACTCTATCCAGCCTAAGAACTGTGCTACGAACTGCGAAACGAACAACAATAATTGAGTATTAGGGACACCACCAACGTAGGGCTTGATAGTTCAGTTGGTAGAGCGGCGGTACCATATTCAGGAGGTCGTTGGTTCAAATCCTGCTCCAGTAAATTTTTCTTTGTTCAAACATTTTATTGACTTACAAAAATTCAGTCAGTTTCCCTTGTGGTTATTTGATGATTGCTTATTAAAGCGTTCAATGTGTTTCATGTGTTTGCTTCCATGTGCATGGTGATTTGCACTGCTGCGTCACTGATTTTAAGCAAACAGTCTCGGTGAATCAGAATATATACTATAGACTATTCATATACTGAGAAGAATTAAGCTGCAGCCCCAAGTCGCTGCAGACACATCCCCTAGCCAAATTGGATCTTGGCTGCGTCTGCGGTTATGGCTAGCTACTGGCATACATGCACATTCTATGCAGATAGATGCACTGCCCAAGCCATAGCCATTTCTTTAGATCCTGCCATTAATATTCCCATTTACCATTGATCTTGGCAGGTGTGGTACATAGACACTGATGGAGTGAGCCAGTATGGTGGGAAATTACCGCCTGGACCAACCAATTCTCTGGAACTGAAGTATCTGAGAGCCATGACAGCTTATGATGTTTCTGTCAAGACCGTGCTGGGCGCCGACACCATAAATAATTTCATGCAGCAGACAAGTCAGCCCACAGACGGGACTTCAACCACTGGTAAGTCTGTCGGCCCACCGAAGGGGCGTGGGGCAAGATTTTGAGAGGAAGTTCGGAAGGCATTAAGGAAGTTAAACCCAAACAGTTGCTATCTTCTCTCTAATTTGTGAAATGTTTATTAGTGGTTTCATGGCTTCTGACTGGCAAACTATCAAAGATAATTGACAATTTGGGACACCACTCCCCTCATGGTGTTGGAAAGATCAATTGGTATTACATTTATACCAAAACGGTGGTGAGAGGTTCGAATCCCTCACCACAATGGCAGATTTTGGAGCTGGGTCTTCAACTTGATAGCTCAAGCTCAGAACAACACGCGCATGCTCACAATTGCGCATACATGCTGAGAGCTATCAAAAAAAAGACCTCAGTCTGCTGCCGCCAACGTCTCAAAAGTCTCCCATAGCTATTGTATTGAAGCTCAGCAGCTAACAAAAAGAGGTTTTTAGGCCCAACTGCAAAGGCATATACTGTGGTATTTAGAAACCTTATGCTACTAAAAGTCTTTTTCACAAAACACTACCTTTTACGAGTGACGCAATGTGCACACGGTCCACCCCGTGGTCAACACTTCCAATCATGCTCTGCATTCACATTACTCGATGCAAAATGTGCTTCAACAAGTTCAAACTGCCACTCTCAACCCCTATTGTTCAGCATGTGTCAACCACTCCCATCCTTCTCACATGTGAGGTTAGGTTCAACATGTTGGAGCGTCTATGTTGTGTTAGAATCTTACAGTGTGAACAGATCAGTCACTTTCACGTGGGTCAGGCCCGAATGTTTCTATAGTGTGAAAAGATCTTTTTGATAATACTGTAATTGTTTCATCACACAGGCACTTTGTTAAGCCAAGTGGTCTATCCCTACCAACACTCGTCCACCGCCTTGAGCTTTGCTTGGCTGGCCGCGGACTTCGGCACCTTCGCTGGCTTCAGAGGCTACCTGACCTACATCTACACAACACCCCCGGTTCCCAACAGATATCACGAGATCATCATTGATGATGGCACCACACCGGTCTTCTACAAGAGCTTCAGCACGCTGACTCCGTCCGTCAATCTCTTACCTGGGGAAGCTTACTACATTCTGGTCAAATTCAATGGCCTGGATGATGACTACGGAAGTCGCTATAAAACAAGTATGATTCCTGTTCATTTTACCCACTTAAGTAATGTACTATCAATCGTAAGATGCATTGCAGTCCTACGTAGGATACGATGGATTATCCTTCTTAACTTGATTTGCGATCGATCGTAGGGCTTCGTGAAATCCACCCCAGGTCATATAGAAACAAGCCACATTCCTAATACCGAGTCTTTTTATACTGAACATTTCAAATATTTGAATTCAGGGTATGATCTTGCCAAATACAAAGACAGTTCTTTACGTTTCAAAATCTCAAACCACCGGTTTCTTGTCCGAACCTTACTTGCTCAAAGAAGAGATTAATTCCCCACAGTTCCATCGCAGACCCTCTCCTTATGAAACTTGATTCTTTGTTCTTGACAACTCCTGCAAGGAAACAGTGTAGCAGATCTTGCAATTGCTTGTGTCACCCCTAAGTCTTGCTGTGGATGAAAATATGAACTTATGACATGATGAACTTTTTTTGTAATGCTTTGCAGGGACGGAACCCGTGAGGAACCTTCGTAATGATTCACAAGACATCAGCACGGTCACAATTAGGTGGGACCCTCCCATGCGTGAGAACTTTGACACCTACAGAGTGACATACTATCCCTCGGACGGACGGCAAGATGCCACCATCCAAATCCCGAAAGGCGTCCAAACTGCCACGTTGCAGGGACTGACACCAGATAAACTCTACAAGTTCTCCGTCACCACATATTCCACATATGTTTACAACCTGGACAGTGACCCAGTGGAACTGTGTGTGCGAACAAGTAAGTTCTTCACCCTCATCTGGGTGTCGATTTTACCAAACTCATCGTAATTTACTATCAATTGTAGCACCTATGATGCATTGCAGTCCTATGTAGGATAAGCCTCCTAAGATGGCTTATCCTTTGTAAATTGAGTTACGATCCATTGTGAAATCGACCCCTGGTGTCACAGTATTGGCTGTTTCCAGGACAGGATTTCAACTAATCTTCAAGTAAAGATTTTACTTGAATGAACCTTATTTAATTTATTCTTTTTTAATCTAATCTATTCTAATCTCGTTTTAAAACGTCAATGATCCTTGATACTGATCCTGTCCCCTTATTTCAACAGGTACGGAGCCTGGTGCTCTGGTTGTCAAGTTTGTGGAGACGACCCGGATCGGAGTAGCTTGGGGCATTATCCCTAGTGCTACGGGACCCTACACCCTTCGTATTGCCTCCTTACCGGGCAACGACACCAGCGTTAGCAATGACAGACCTGACCATGTCCTGACTGGGCTGACTCCTGGAGAGAAGTACACCTTACAGATCATCTACTTCTCCTCTCAAACAGGCCAGTCTATCCAGACAGAAGTCACTCAGAGAACTCGTAAGATTTACATTTCTTGTTCAAATAGGAATGTCTTTCCTAAATTATCTTGATTTATTTTCACAGTATCACAATACGTGCAGACAAAACAGTTTGATTACATGATGCATGCAAGCATCAAATCACGTTTTCTTCTGTTCGTCTTTTTCTTTTCTTTCTCCCCACAAAATATATAAATACTAATTCTGATTCATCTAACAAGAATTATCATAGCTAGCGTTGAAACTATTTAATCTTGTCTAGGGAACCTGAGGCCTTTCTCAAACCTCGGCTCGTCCTACTCTGGCTCCAACTCCGGCTCCAGTTCCGACTCCATTTCTTGAATTCATTCTGAAATAACAGGTATCAAAATAGAGACTCTTGGCAGCGGTTTGGAAGTAGATTCTCTGGTTTGAAAAGGAAAACGGAGCTTCAGCTCCAATGAAGAACCGTTTCTATATTTTCAGCAGATGGATTACAGAAGCGAAGCAGGAGCCGGAGCGGAGCTTTGAGAAAGGCCCCTGGTCTTGCATGAGTGTTTACTTTAACAAGTTATCCTCCACTCATCACTCTTTGGGTTATAATCTCTGATTTGCAGTCCCTATAAAAGTGCCATCTGTAACTGTAGAAGGAACGACGGCGCTGACTGCCAACGTCACATGGGCCGCCTTCCCAGGGACTCCCCTCTTTGATGGTTACAGGTAATTGCTGTCTTTGTGACTTAGACCATCTGCAGAACTCTGCATAGTGGGGCCAATTGGAATCTAGGCTAGTGGGTTTTCTGTGCTGCTGCATTTCAGAGGGCCTTCCTTAAACCTTAGCTCACATCCTTGATGTTGGAAGCATACATCAACGTTTTTATTATTTGTTTATTTGTTGTTGTTGAGTTTTGAGCTTCATTTGGAGGTTCAAGACCCAGGCCAGACTCAAATGAATGCATATGCCTTTGGCTATGGATCTCGGTGGATGCACAGACTGCACATAGCAATGGCCAGTAGCCGTAGCCTTAGCCATTAGTTCAGATCCAGGAGAGTGTCTAAAAATCAAAAGTCTCCTTTTTGACACACGTTTGACTGCATGTACAGAATAGAGCCAAAGCCATAGGTGTATTTCAAAAAAGGTCTTGTAGTGTGCATGCTCAGTTAATAGTTATGATGCCACAACAAAATGGGTCACAAGTGGCCTGTTTAGAGTTTAGTTTATTTCTGTGCAGGATTTGGTAAGTTAAAAGTATGAAATTATTGTATGATGGAAAAGTAAAGTCAAATGGAAAACATCCCATAGTGTCATTTGTTGCTTTGTTTTTCTCATCCATGCCTTCCTTGCCACGTTGCCTCACAGGGTGTCTTACACACCGAGTGGTAGTAGCAGTGAGGTCATTGCGGGCTTCGTGGACAAAACTCAGCCCAGGCAGTTCACGGTGACCAGGCTGGAGCCTCAGACGATGTACAGCTTCACCGTGGTGGCTGTGGCAGGACCCGCCGGGGATCGGACATTCAGCATGCCTACGTCTCAATCTGCTCAAACAGGTATGGCAGAGCATTCCTCATGTCTTGTTATATCATAGTGACCTATGATCTGCATGTTGCCACAATGATGCTCTACTAACTGCATGCATCTGGGCGGCTTTTGGGAATGAACTTATGCTGGAATTGGGGTTTTTGCATGCCCATCCTAACCAAGTCACTGATCCAAATTAAATTACAAGATTGTGTGTGTTTGCCTGACCCTCCTTCATACCAAGTAATTGAATCATGGCTGGTTGGATATGGAATAATTTTTATTTGTTGGTTTGTGTTTGAAGCCCAACTGGCTCCAGCTGAACTGGCCGTCCAGCAGGTGACAGAGAACACCCTGACTGTCTTCTGGGGTGATGCCAGTGGCCTACCTGGATTCCAGGGTCATGATGTGACCCTCAGTCCCAACGATGGCCCCAGCTCCATTAACCCGATCAACCGAGAAGCCACATTCTCCCAGCTGACTCCAGGCAGACAGTACACCGTCCGCGTCAGTGTACTAGGGGTCGATGGCTTGACTGGCGAAGTCACAGATAGAACAAGTGGGTGAAGGAATGAAATACTCATATGTTTAATATTATATTGTCATGTACTATGGAGTGTTACGAAACTCAGGCTCATGCTCAGGCTCTGACTCTGGCTCTGTTATCCATATGCTGAAAATATAGGTTGAAGTTTTTCATTGAAGGTGAAGCTCTGTTTTCCTTTTCAAACAAGTGAATCTACTTCCGATCCAAAGCCAAAAGTCTCTATTTTGATACCTGTTATTTTAGAATAGATTAACGAAATGGAGCCGGAGCCTGAGATGGAGCTTGTGTTTCGTATTAAACCCCCTATGTTAACTATCTTATTCAAAGTATATTAGCGTTTTGTTACTGTAGTTAATGTACTCAATGAAATCATATCATTCTCAATGGCTGAATCTTGTTGAAGTGTTGCTAAATGATTACTTTTATATGTTTATGTTTTCAGTACCCTTGGCACCTACATCTCTTGGGACCTTAACGGATGCACCTGTAACTCTCTCAATTCTGTGGGCAAGGCCAGCCGGCGATGTCACCGGATATCAGGTAATCATGTTGGTTTTTATATAAAGCTGCTCTTGGTCTTGCTCAGAATTTGGAGGACTGATAGCTTTCAAAAAGATCCTGCTAAGGGTCAAACGTCAGGCCCTTCTAAATCCTAGAGTTTGTTGTTCACATATTTGGGGTCATTATTTTGGGTTGATTGCTTCTGTTTGTTACTTGTATTGGCCTTGGTCTTGTTGGGCTTGCTTTAGATATACCCTGACCAGAATGTCAGGTCAACCCACCGACATTGATCTCTTTGCACAGAACTGACTTTGATCACATGTTGCTACAGCAGCCTTCACTGCCTGACGCCAAATTATTCAAGTGTCCAAAATCAACTTGCCAACCAATTCTATTTTGGAAACTCTAGCTGCCATTAAGTAAGAATCAGTATCAGACCATCGCAGGATGATTTGGTGTGATTGCTGGTTAAGTTAAGGAAGATCTTTCAAACGTAACATAGTGGGTGCCTCTTGCCATATGAATTCCTTCAATGACCAAGCAAGTGAGAATTCACTGTCCTTATCAATTCATTCACTAGAATTGGGTATGAATTGTGGACTTTGTTAATGACAGTGTCTTGCATCCCCTTCCAATCAGGTCTCCTATTCATCAGCAGGACGTGAGAAGGTCACTTCAGGAATCGTCACTAGCACAATCTATGAGCTGAAGGAGCTGTTCCCCAGCACGGAGTACAATATTGAGGTGGTGACGGTCAGCGGGATCGGTCAGTTGGAACGGGTCAGCCAGCCAGCCTCTTACACCCAATCAACACGTAAGCAGGGCATCCCCTCCCCCTTCCCACCATCAACCTTTGGGATCATGTACAGCACGATCCAGAAGTGGATTGGGTTTTCAGTCCCTACCTGATTCCCGAGTATTACTCTAGGGTTTGCCTTCATCAGGCCTCTGACCGGCAACGCAGAGGGCATTTTTGAAGAATCCTCAGCTTCATTACCAGAAATAAATCCAAATTAACAGCAAATCTGAGAAATGTTCTACCAGGGTTTCACTACAATTGGTATGAGTACATCAAAGCCAGACAGGAGCTACAGAGGCTGCATACGAACATTTGATACGTCAAACATGACGTCATGAGACCAACAGAAAATGCCAATGTTGCTCTTCTTTGTCTGTATTATTTGTCTAGGGGCTGTTTCTGCGGGGAATTTACTTGTCCGTAAGCTGACGTCAACCTCTGTGGATGTTGTCTGGTCACCTGTCAACTCTACAGTTTACACTGCATCAATTACAGGCGCTGGAACAGTGGTAAGACTCTTAGAAACATAGGTCTGATTTCACACTTGATGTCACATCCACGTACATTCCCATTTGTAACATCCCACCCCCTAGGGTAAAAATTGTGAATATGGACACATATAAATAGCATAATCGGAGGTTGTACTTGCACGTTTGTCACAATGGAACACTAGTAAAGCCATCTCTACCCTGAGAGGTTAGCCACTTACTCCAGGGTGAAGAGAAGCAATTTGTGACTTGCTTAGGAACACAGCCACCACCAACGCCCCATGGCTGGTCTCAAACGCCCCAAAAATCTCTGTCTGTAAGTTGACCGGAGAAACTCCAGAGTACCAGACCACTCGACCACCATGAAATGACCCCACATGCTCACATTTAATACCCTTGACCACGTTATCCTGCCCTCACACAGGCTGGATGACATGGCCATTTCAATATCATATCATACCTTAAGGGAAGCCCATAATAATTCAAGAGAAGAAAGGAATCACTGACAGAATCATTTTTTTTTCCTAGCCAATTGGTGGGAACAACGTGGAACCTCTCAACTATGAGTTCACCGGGCTGGATCCTTCGACGGTCTATGACATTACCATTGATCCCAATAAGCAGCCGCCTATGCAGTTCATGACTGTTGTCCGCACAAGTAAGTGAAAGTCTAAGTCTATAAAGCCCTTGGAGTTAGGAGGGCCTGACACGTACGTTTCAATCCTAGCAGAGAGAAAGATGATTTCTAGAGAAAGATCCTGCTTGGAACGAAAAGCGTCAGACCTTCCCAACTCCGAGCTTTTGATATACTTCAGATCATTTTTGGCTGATGAGAAGTTTGCAGCAGTTTATTACTTGTATTGTCTATAAAGCCCTGTGTTCCCACACCCTGAACACGAATATCAGACCTCGGATAAGCAGCCATTATCAAGAATAAATTGATAAAGAATAGTGGTAGCCCATTTAGCTGTCTATTATAGTCCTGCTTGTACAGCTAAAAGACAAAGGGGTGGAGGTGGGTTTGAGGCAATTTCCCCCAATGAATGGGTTCTTCCCTAATAGTTCAGGGGAATAGGCCTCAGGCTCAGGCTCAGGCTCAGGCTCAGGCTCAGGCTCAGGCTCAGGCTCAGGCTCAGGCTCAGATGTTTGATGCAATTAAGGGGAGGGTCTTGCATGTTCAATGGTAGTGTCATTTGTCCAGGGGTTCGATTTCACCAAACTCATCGTAAATTACTATCAATCGTAGGACCTTTGATGCACTGCAGTCCTACATAGGATAGGCCTCCTATGATGGGTCATCCTCCGTAACTCCAGTTATGATCGATCATAGGGCTTCGTGAAATCAACCCCAGTTGTGAAGATGGTTTCGCTTCCAAGAAGCATTTTGCTTGAAGTATGAACTGGGCTTAAGTGCTGCACGGAGATCTTTTCTAATTGTGTGATGTCATATATAAATGTATATTGATTTTTTTCTGTGATTCAGATCCTGCCTCTCCTGGTGCCATCACTGAGAGTTCCGTCACCCCAACTTCATTCCGAGTCAGCTGGTTGCCTGCCACAGGTCCTGTAGATGGGTACAAGGTAGACCTCATGGGGCCTGACAGCTCTCCCGTGGAGCGTCTTGTGGATGCCAACACCACCAGCGTGGACTTTGGCCAGCTCACGCCGCTGACTGAGTACCGGGTGGTGGTCCAGTCACAGCTGGACATCAGCAACACCCAAGCCGGCTTGTTCACGACTCAGTACGGTGACACCGCATCAGAGAAAGTCATCCAAACAAGTATGTAGTGCCGTGATCCTCCTGAAACCATTTCTTGTTTCTGTCATCTGTCTCTAATCTGTCCATCGGCTGAGATGTGGTCAGACACAAGACGAATGTCTGGTTTGTAACTTGCTTGACTCTCCTTTTTTTCCCGGTAACGTCAATTGACTCAATTCTTGTTTGGCAGATGACATCAGGCCTGATGAGATATTTGTCAGCAGTTACACCACCAGTGAGATCAGAGTCATCTGGAGGGAGCAGCAACCCAGCAGTGGCGTCTACCAGATCTACATCTACGTGACCAGCGTAGGCCGTGGATCAGGCATGCTGCAGGCTGCTAACTCCAACAACATGTTTGCCACCAGGAGCTTTCCAGGACTAGTAGCGGGACAGATGTACACGATTGAGGTGGTTGTCTCAGACACAGTCACGCTGGCCCTTTCCCAGCGCACACGTAAGTCCACCTCCAAATATATTCATTCTCTCTCCACCTAAGAGTCAGACAAGTCATCAACTTCAGTCATATAAGGGCTGAAGGGGGGGACATAGTACCAGCTAGGAGGGCTACAGCTTTTACTTCATCTTCCAACGACAGTTGAAATATATCACCTGCCAGTAATCTTCGAAATTATTGGTTTTTCAGGATCCAGACAGCGAATCACATTGCTGGACCAGTATGCATTATTTATGAGATGAGATGAGAATATATCCGAACTGCATCCTTGAGAATTGCATCCCTGGGCGAGACGCTTTGTCACATATTGCTCCTCTTCACCCAAGTGTAAATGGGTACCTGTGAGAGTAGAGATGGCTTTGTGTGCTTGATTAGCCCTGTGCGCTTTGCAGGCAGCTGGGGGCTGTATACTCCCCAGGGAGCTGAGATTGTTTCAGGAATGTTAATGGGCCCCATGACCAGGAAAAATCAAAGTGTAAAGCGTTGTAATACCACTTGTGTATAAATGTCTTAATTATTATTAATGTATAGATTTGTAGTATATGTTCCTGATATATTGATGATGCGTTATGTATTACATTTCACACAACGTTTTGCTTTGCAGGTCCGAACATACCAGCACAACTAAGCATTGTAGAGACAACGTCTACCACACTGAACGTGCAGTGGCCTCAGTCCATTGGCGTGGCTGACTTCTACTTCCTAGAGTACCAGCCAGAAGATGGCAGCGCCATGAATCCAGTGACTGTGCCCTCCAGCATGACTCCCAGCTTCCTACTGGGCAATCTGCTCCCCGGTACACTCTACACCGTGTCAGTCCGGGCTGTGGCCGGCTCAGGACTTGACAGAACCATCAGTGAAATCATCACTACATCTGGTAGCACAAGTGAGTTCTCAACCTCTTCACATCCATCCTCCTCTCCCCTGCAATCCCTCAGCCCTGGGCTTATTTCCCCTTCACTGAGAAGTCATTTTCATTGCAATCTTTTTTCCAACTGGAGGAGGGGTGTATGATTCCATGTTTCCTGATTCCAGCCCTTTCGATCTTTTATACAAATATGATCTTTGATTATTGTACTCAATTGAAGTCGATTCAGAATTGTTAGACTCTCCCAACCACTAGATACAACTTTCTCCTGAGGACAGCCAGAGTATACTGGCCGGGACTTCTCACCGGTTCTTTTCAGAACCACACTTCTAGGAAAGAGTAACAGGGTGTCTCCGCAAACCTTCCTTCTTAGATGTAATATCATAGCCAGTGCCCCTGATTGAACTAGAGGTCATTGTCATCCATCATTATAAGGTGACTGTTTCTGCACCATGATTTTGAAAAAAGCACAGACTCTTGGAAATGTTGCTCACCCATGTGTATGAACGTTGTCATTTTCGTCTTTACAGGCGCTGCGGGACCCGTGGAGGTGATCTTCCGTGACGTTACGACCAGCACGGTGGAGTTTACGTGGGGTGAGGCCTTGTCAACTTTTGACCAGTACGTCTACCAGATTAGTCCCAGCGCTGGCATCCCAAACGGCGGAGTGGGCGTGGTATCCCGGGACAGCATTCGGATCGGCATGTTCTCCGGCCTGTATCCTGGGCGACTGTATGATGTCACTGTCGTGGCAGGGACGGAGACTAACACCAAGAGCTTCCGAACATGTGAGTCATTAGGAGATGAGAAATGCAATCAATAGGTCTTGAGAATTGAGCTTGTTGCCCCAGCCTGTCTATTCAACTGACTTTCTCAGTGCACGATAATGCCTCGCTGACTTGTGACAATCCTGAATAACAGTTCATTACCTTCTAGCTTGACTCAGATTCTCTCCGTATTCCCTGTATCCCTTCACTTTATGAAATCAAATCATGAAATAAATCACAGGATCAGAACAAAAGGGCGAGTTCAGAGTTACCATGGAGGGTTGAGGTAGGAAAGTTCACAATGATAATAATGTATTAACAATCAACTCTCTTATCTAGTGCCGGATAAGCCTTTCAGTATCTCCATGGTCAGCAACACGATCACATCGTTGCAAGTCTCCTGGATTACCCCCCTGGAAAACAGCGAGTATGACTCCTACGTCATCTCTTACAAGATCAACATCGCTGACGCTCCCATTCTTGAAGAGGTGTACTTGGAGAAGAACGTAGACCAGTACACCATCAAGAATCTCCTCCCTGCCACCCAGTACAAGGTGTACGTGTCTACCAGCTCCGGGACAGGAACCTTAAGGACCAAGAGTGAACCCACTTCACTCACAGCCAGCACGGGTATGTGTTCAGTCTGTAGGAAAGTTCCTAAAGCTTTAATTATCTCATTCACGTCCAGATGAAGGATTCTCTGATTGTCTCCTCTCAACAAATTCAAAGAATTTCATATCATCTTCTCGTTTTCTTTCCATAAAATTGCATCAGGCAGCTACAGTGCCTAGGTTTTTTTTGAGAAATCTTTGGTTTTTAATAGTACGACCCAGCTACAGGATCATACCCCAGGTCTGAGGACATGTCTACGCTACTGTTTGTGCCCATGAATCTGCATTTCTTTGACATAAAACAAAGTATGAAACTTTGGAGGCATACCATGTTGTTATTCATTTTGTGGTTTCTGTCTTTCTTTTGTCGTGGACAGAGTCGGTAGATCCAGGAGTGATTGTAGTCCTGAGAGTACTTCCCATCTCCATCCACATCTCCTGGGGTGCTGCTGACGGTGTGCCAGGTTTCACCAGTTACGCCGTAGCCATTGACAAGCCCAATGTAGAGATGACCATTGATCCCGTACAGCGACGTGCCACCTTCTCTGGCCTGACTCCAGGAGAGTTGTACAACATCACCGTAGATGTATTGACCACTGGGATCAGGACCCATGCACTTCAAAGAACCAGTAAGTGCGTCATTTGTTTAGGTGATTGAAAAGTGAACCAAAGAAAATTGACTGGAGCGGGATATGAACCGGCGACCTCCTGAATACCGTACAGGCGCTCTACCAACTGACCTATCCAGCCCTGCATTGGTGGTGTCCCTAGTAGTCAATTATCTTTGTTCCATGATTTGTTAGTTGACACGCATGCAATCCCTGCCTAGCACAGCTGCAGTCCGGGCCCAACTACGGGGGTTTACAAAACAGAGGCTCAGGCTCAGGCTCACGCTCTGTCATCCATATGCTGAAAATATAGGTTGTGGTTTTTCATTGTAGCTGAAGCTCTGTTTTCCTCTTCAAACCAGAGAATCTACTTCCTAACTGCAGCCAAAAGCCTCTATTTTGATACCCGTTACTTTAGAATGGATTCACGAAATGGAGCCTGAGGCTATGCCTAAGCCTGAGCCTGAGCTTCTGTTTCGTAAACCCCCCATCTCACAATGCCCATAAAGAATTCAGCATGTTGTGAATAGCATTTCTAGAAATCTTAGCATGGATATATTGACATATTTGCAATGTACATGATGTTCATTCCTATTGGACAAAACAGAATCCATTTGAACAGAGCAAATAGAATTGCTAAATGTGTTGCTGCACCATTGGAGGCTGTAGAATGGTAGTACATGCTCAGCTAGATTTTCATCATCATTGAATTATTTTTGAGTTTTCCTTACCCATTTTGTGTTTTTGTTATTCTGTTTGTTTATTTTAGGACCTGTCCCAACAGTCTTTGCATTTGTCCAATCGTCGGATGCGGTGTCGGCCGTCGTTCAGTGGATCCCACCATCGGGAGTCTACAATGGCTTCCGTGTCTTCTACAGGTTAGATGGACAAGCACCAACGCTGGCTGGCTCTACAGCTCAGGATGTCAGTCAGTTCAAGGTGGACGGTCTGTTACCGTCTACCAGCTATGTCTTAGATGTGGTGACCGTGTCTGGAACCGGTGACCTGGAGATGGTCAGTGAACCTGCTCCGGCCACACTGACCACTGGTAAGATTTGGAAAGCTCTGCGGAACTGGGAATTCTGTAGTTGTTCATTCAAGAGTTGATTTATTGAGTGCATTGGAACTCTGGTTGAATTAATTCTGCTGTAGCAAACAAACAGCTCTGCCAAACACTGTTGTTTCGAGAAAAGATTAGAAGATGCAAATTTTAAGAAGGAATTTCTTACCAGTTAAAAGTTTGCTCATGCCTTGTCTAACTTGCCTTTTACATTAGCAAACTAGGGAAATACACAACATGTATATTCTGAAAAAAAAACACTATACACCAATCCGAGGGCACCGGCGATATACCATCTGCCATTACTGTGGTGTCTCCGTCCGCCTTTTCTATGAGAACAAATGAATTAACGCTCCGCCGCATTATCACTGTGGAATATACACCACAGGGCCAACTGCATGAATCGCTCGTTGGATACATTTGGATAAAGATTTTGCTATTTCACTTCGACACAAAGTCATGGAAAAATGTTAGGTGTTATGAAAATTACCCCTAAAGTCATGGAAAATAGCTATGGGTCATAGACAGGTCACAGATTTGCGTTGTCCAAAATTTATCAACCACTGGTCGATTGTGCCTGGTAACCTGTACACCAAATATTCCACGGGTACCAGGCACAATTGACCAGTGGTTGACAGTTAGTCACTGATCGAACTTGCGTCGAGTCTGGGTCAGAATGGTCCTCTGGTGAATCCAATGAGTCATGGAATTGTCTCGCCCAAATTTTGTGGGGACCCTGACGTCAATGGTTTGCTTCTCTTTTCAGCATCTGTGGAAGTCGGTACGATCGTGGTCCAGTCTCTGTCATCAACCCAAGTCTCCCTGGTCTGGGGCCGGCATCCAGATGCCAACCAGCAATACCAGCTGGATCTCTACAAGGGCGATACGGTGGACAAGACCCTCACAAATCTACAGAGCCCCATTGCTACGTTTACATCTCTCTCACCTGCTACTGTTTACACTGCCCATTTAATCTACATGGGAACCACCTTGCCAACCGCCCGAAAAATCTTCAGGACAAGTAGGTTGCTCAGTAACATTCATATTGTCACCATGTCACTAAAGTTCAGTTGTGACTACATTTCTAGGAGAGAAACTTTAATGCTGGTTGGGCTCAGCCACAGGTTCAGCCTGGCCGGGGCATTGCTTGAAGTCTCGGGCTTCTGTAATCCCCAGCTTTGAACTATCAACCACAAGCCCCTGCTTTGCCCTGGATCATAGTTGGCGCTATTAACCCGATTGACAGATTGAGTCCACATTGATCATGGACAGAATCCAGAAGCCAAGCTTGATTGAATTTGAGCATCTCTATTGTGAAGAAGTTCAAGGTTGACAAGAGGATTTCAGGCCCAAATCCTGCCCAGCTAGGCTTTTCAGTGACAGTGTCTGTCCAGTATTAAAGTTTTCTCCCTAATTTGTGATATAAATAAGTCTTAAATTCACAACTATATGTAAATTCATCCACTTTTACTAAACCTGGCATAGGACGTTTCCACCAAAAGGAAAGAGTACTTTTATCTATACACAATCTATTTATTTCCAAAGTTAAGATTCTCAAACAATGGGAGACTTTTGAGAACCGTTCTTCAAGGCAACAGCGCATGCAAATGTGAGTATGCGCACGTTGTTTTGCGCCTGCGCTGTTGTGCGTGCGCGTGCGCTGTTGACTTGAAGAACGGTTCTCAAAAGTCTCCCATTGGAAATATATGAGTAGGACTTACAAGCCCTTTTTCTAATGTGAGCCGTCACAATGTTCTTTGAATTTTGTCAGATCCGTCAAATCCCTCTAGACTCAGGGCCGATTCCACTACGACCACCACCTTGGAGGTATCTTGGGATGCACCCAGCGATGGCAGTGACTTCAACTACTATGAGGTATTGCTGACTGACCCCCAGGGCCAGGAGAGCCTGGCCGGCCGTGTCAACAGTCTTCAAGATCGGCGCTTCAGCTTTGACATGCTGATGCCGGACTCCGACTACCAAGTAGAAATTGTGGTTGTCCTGCAAGCCTCCCAGGTCCCGCCGTTTGAACGGCAGAGGAACGACGGCAAAGTTGCGGGAACCTTCCACACAGGTAGGTCAGTCAGTCAGGTCTTGTTTTTTTCGAAAGATTTTTAATAGTCAGTTATCCACTCATTGATTTGGATGTCTTATGAGTTTTGTCTTTATTTTCTGAAACAGAGCAAATTCCTAGCAGTGAGATCCACTTCCAGAATGTGGGCAACACCACGATGACATTACTCTGGGCAGAGGTTACCCAGGCCGGCATCAATGGATATTACATCTTTGTCTGGCCGGCTGATGAGGCTAAGCCCACGTTCACAAGCAACTTCCAGGCTCAGAACCCACAGCAGTCTACGGCCTCATACCAGCAGACCGGCCTGGTGCCTGGACAATTGTACTCCGTAGAAATCCAAGTGACACCAAGTGGCATTGCCAACCCCAGCGTTTTCTCAGCACAGCAACGCACTCGTAAGCCCACCCTCTCACACACTCTTAAAGACTTCTTTTTGGCTTATGTCACACAATGCAATAATTCCTAGGCGGCTCATTTAAGATTTAATCTGAATTTTATTCTTCCTTCGTTTAATTTTCATTTGTCAAACTTTACCAGTACCTAGCGGCTAACCCACATTTAAAAATCACTTACCTCAAATGCTACTTTATACCTCTAGTAGGTGGGTTTGTATTATTTCCAGTACTGCATGTAGCAAGACTGCCATGAGCTTTTCGTCTTCTGTCTTCATGAAAAAAAAAAAAAAAAATGTTCTTTCTTTTTGCTCCCCTGATGGCAGGCCCCAACTCTCCGGAAAATCTGAGGTTGCTGTCCAGTTCCTCCATCTCTCTCACCGTGGCCTGGAGTTTTTTCGGTCAGGTGAACTACTTTGTCGTCTCACATTTCCCGGCTGAAGGCAGCACCCAGTCGCCGTTGAACGTGCTGGCAGGGAATCCAATGGAGGTCAAGTTAGATAACCTGCTTCCAGGCAGCCAGTATGTTGTGACCGTGGTGGCAGTGTCGGGTAATATCGGTGACAGTCAAAGAAGCCAGGAGTTGTCATCCACCTTCACCACAGGTAGGCAGGCAGTGTCCTTCAATCTCACTACAGTTCAAATTAATCCATCTAAAAGCTGTTTAGCTGTGTCTCAACTCTTAAACGATTCTTCGTCGCAGGGCCCACAACTGAAAGAAAACTAAGCTTTTGGTACGATGGCCTCCTCAGTTTCAAAACTTTGGTCAAATGTCATGAAATGTTTCCTATCCTGCTAGGTTTTGTTGGTAAGAAAGGAAGGAAGGTTTGTGGAGACACCAAGTTTTTTTTAGAGGTGTGGTTTTGAAAAGAACCGGTGACAAGTGATCTTGACGTTCCGGCTAGTGTACTCTGGCAGTCCTCAGGAGAGTGTGTGAACGTTGATATCACTTCTCACCGGTTCTTTTGAAAAGCACACCTCTAGAAAAGAAATATATGGTGTCTACGCAAACCTCCCTTTCTTATGTTACTTCCACCATGCAAAGCTTCAAATCCTAGTTAAGTTTGGTTTGGTTGCTGTTGCAGAGAACGCCGTGCCAGGCCAGGTGATCATCAGGGAAGTGACAGAGACCAGCGTGGAGTTCACTTGGGGCGAGATCAGCGGGGTCTACACCCTGTACACACTGCAGATCAGTGAGGATGCTCCATCGCAGGTGGCTAATGCCGGCCAACCGACCGTAAGAACTTTCAATGGCCTCATCCCTGGCAAGGAGTATACCATCCGTGTCTCGACCGACAACAACACCTTGACCTCAGGCAGCAAAGTGGTCAGGACAAGTGAGTCTTTCATTTTGTATTCGTAGTGCACAAATGGTCCGAGGCTTATGACCTTTTAAGGTAGTATACATGTAGGTAACAAAGGTTAATGGTCACATGCTGTAGTGCCTTTTATGTGTGACTTCATCTAGTATGACCAAACTAGAGTATAGGGCACTTCTGTATTCAGGTGACTGGCTACTGTCATGAAGCGCATGTTGGACAACATGATAATGGAACTTGAGTTTGAGCGAATCCTTATCCTGACATAGGGGTTTATAAAACAGAGGCTCAGGCTCAGGCTCCTGCTCTGTCATCCATATACTGAAAATATCGGTTGAGGTTTTTCATTGAAGCTGAAGCTCTGTTTTACTTTTCAACCAGAGAATCTACTTCTGAACCGCGGCCAAAAGCCTCCATTTTGATACCCGTTATTTTAGAATGGATTCACGAAATGGAGCCGGAGCTTGAGCCTTTGTTTCATAAACGCCTATAGAGACCACAACAGTATATTTTGGTCTTATCACCAGGTCGCGGTACTGTTTATGACAATGTTAAGGTCGATCTTTGGATTATAAACATCATCTTTGTTTATCTCCTTGATGCTTGTTAGAGCCGACGAGCCCATCCATAACCAACATCGCCCCTCAGCTTACTTCAGTCAACTTCACCCTTGTGCCACCTCCTAGTCTACCCTCCGGGGAGGGCATTGTGTTTGACCTCTACAAGGTGGCTATCGGTGTGGGCCAAGAGCCTCCTTCAGCACCGTTTTATCTCCCAGCAAGCACCACTAGTCACATCTTCAGACGTCTCCTGCCAAACGTGGAATACACACTCTATGTTGCTGCGGTGTCTGGGATTGGCGAGATCTCTCAGTCCAGCCAAGACGTCACCAATACATTCATGACATGTAAGCTTTGACATTGTTTCATTCTCATGTAGACCAAAACAAATATGTATGACCCAACTGATTCTGTTGTCTAGAGCTAAGTCTAGGTCCATTGGAAATATGCGGAGACACCTAGACAATAGCTGTAGCTCTGGAAGCCCATTTCAGACACGGCTTGAGTAACATAAGTTGTCTAGAATTGAGTAAGACTTTCTGAGACACCACGTATAACACTCTTTTGGAAGGTGTGTGGTCCTGAGAAGGAACGATGGGAGTAAGCTCTCTCTCGCTTTATTTTTCTATTGGTGGACTAAATTTAGGGAAGTGAATGCTTAACTTACCCCTTCCCCCTCCCTGGTTCTGTCCTGACAAATACACCAACTAAACCATAAGGGAAACTGACAGGGTTTAATTCCAGTCAACTCATCAACATGTGAGCAAAGAAAACTGACTGGAGCGGGATTCGAACCTGCGACCTCCGGATTACTGTACCTTTCTATAAATTTGGATTTGACGATTTTCTGTGTTTGTTTCTTTGTTTTTGAACAGTGACAGCAACTGCTGGTGAGATCGTGTTGTTGGAGGTGAAACGCACCACCATCACCCTCACATGGGGTGATGCCAGCATTCTACCAGGCTTCGTTGACTATTCATTGTCCATCTATCCCCAGCATGGACAGTCCAGCATAGATAATGCCCAGCGTCGTGCCGTCTTCACGGCCCTGACACCAGGACAGCTTTATGAGTTTGTCGTCCGCATCCAAGCCACCCAGCCAATGGAGATGACTAAACTCCAAAGAACAAGTAAGGCTCTATAATCAGTCTCAGTTGTTCTGGTTTTAAACACCATGTATGCTTCAGTCGTGTTATGGATACTTTTCATATCTTACAAGAACTGATGAAAAGAAAATCTGAAGTTGAAAAGAAAACCAATGTGCCAACAAACGCACAAACTATTTCAGTTGTGAAAAGAATATTAATAGTTTTTCACTTTGATACAAAGTGACAGTAACTCTCCTCTTAAGTACAAAACGGCTACTGCCTGTGATCTGACACATGTTTTGAATGGTGAATAAAAGACACTTCTTTATCTTATTGTATTTTTTGTTTTGGGACAGTTCCCAATCCACCTGGGACGTTGTTCAAGTCCACCGTGTCCAAGCCGATGTCAGTCCGGCTGAATTGGGCCCTACCGACTGGCGTCTTTGGAGCTTTTGACATTTACTACACGAAGGTCGGACAGAAGATCCGTCAACTCAGCACCACAGTCAATCAGAACACGAATCTGGTGACAGTGACTGGATTAGAACCCCAGACACAGTATCTGATTGAGGTTGAGACTGTTTCTGGAACTGGGGATGATCGTGTAACCAGTGATCCCTCATCAACGGAATGTACCACAGGTAGGTTTCACACGCTGCTATCATACTCTACCTTAAAGGTACAGTACAGGATTGGTAACATACCCAAGCAGAGATACTCACAGATTTACGTATAGCTTTCAGGATGTGAAGATGGGGCTGGTAGAAACATAGCGTTGGAATATTTCCACCTGAAATGTTGTATTTTTCCAGAAATTAGTAAAACAAATACCGAAAACAGTTTTGATCTCGGGGTAAGATCAAACCATTCTTTATGCTGTATAAGACGAGATTGAGTCGGTTTTTCACTATTTTCCCGTGACTCGGACATCGGATTAAGCTCAAATTTTCACAGGTGTGTTATTTCATGCACATATTGGATCAGACAAAGTATGAGTGCTGTTCTGTGACCTTTATTAATCTTGTATTAGACCTTTGAACATCATATGCAAAAGGAAGATTTAACAAGCTCTCTCACTCTCCTCCAGAAAATGAAATGCATAATTAAAGACGGATGTTTAATATGTCTTCTTGGATAATCATCTTGAATCATGTGATATGGGCCTGATACAGGAACCCTTTCTAAAATCCTAATGTAGTTGACATTATGAAAAAACCAAGAGCAAAGGATAACATAGGTTTTTATTTGATAATTTTGTCTCGTTATCGTTAATCATAAATTCAATCCTCTGGATTTGTTTTCAGATGCCCCAACTCCAAACAACATCTACGTTGTGGATGTGACCTCCACCACAATCCAGATCCTGTGGGCCAGCGACTCCAGCGCTGTCACCCTCAGCATTGCCAGCACTGAGCCCCAGTATTCCGATCAGCTGTTTGTGGACGGACCTACCAGCCACCTCTTTGAGAACCTGCGACCCACCACGATCTACACCATTACCGTCATCCCCACGGGCCAACCCAGCTTCAATGTCACGGTCAAAACAAGTAAGTCCAGTTTTTTACAATTGTTTAGGCTAGTAAAGTCAACGTCCCTGTGGTCCGTCTACAGATGGTGGGTTTCGAGTCTAGGCATTGGGTCAGTGGTGCTTACATCCTTGGAAAAGATGCCTAAACACAGATTGCTTCTCTTTGCCTAGGGGTTAATGTGTACCTGTGAAGGTAGAAATGGCTTTGGGCTTGATTTACCATCACAAGCTCAACAACAACAACAACAACAGCAACAACAAAAGTAACATCACTGATAAAGACCAGCATCATTGAGAAGTTGTGTGAAGTGAGCCTCAGCGTTTTAAAGAGGCCGTTCGCAAATTCTTTATGGGCCATACATTGACACAGCCTTTTGTATAGCAGTTTGAGTTACTTCAACATGTTTCATAGGCTTGTTATTGAAGTCCTATCTGTGTTGCTTACCTTGCATGCTCTATGGTGCTTCACAGGAACTGTGCTTGCTCCATCGGACATTGGACCTTCTTAATTGGTTGAACATCTCTTTCTGTTTTGCTTCCAGATCCACCAAATGCAGGTTCCATAACCGAGGTAATTCCTGGTCCTACAACTGTTCAAATCACCTGGAATCATGCAGTGGGTATATTTGACTATTACCGCATCAAGTACTACGATCCCATCGGCGCTGAGTATGTGGCTAGCCCCTTGCTGGACTACACAGAGAACACGTACGTATCTTTCTGTCATTGCTCTCTATACTGAGCCTCAAAAGAAACGCAAGCGATGAGTCCATTCAATTTCTCTTTATCGATACACCCACAGGTTTACCATCGATGGTCTTGAGCCAGACACGGCTTATGTTGTGGCCGTTGAAGTCCTGGCCAAGGCAATTGCCAGTAACGAGTTCTGCTACAGCGATGACCTGTCCAAGCAAAGCATCCGAACAAGTAAGTTTATAGCCCAGAGATTGCAGGTGCGAATCCCATCCAGTTCATCAATGGTGTCACCTGTGCAGAGAATCACATCACACTTCCTTTTTTGAAAATCCCATAAAATTTCCAATCTTTTTCTCAGTGATGCAAAAATGTGTTCAAATATTGGCCAGAAATACTTAATACCGACTCTTAAAGGGCCTGCTTTATAAAACAAAGACTGATAGGATTGGTAGGGATCAAAACACCGCTGTCTAGTTCATCGTCTGAAATCTTATGCGGATCGGTTTGCGGAAACACCATGTAAGAATCGTTCATACTCTCACACTTCTCATTTCTGGTAAGGTCTCAGCATTTGGACTAGCCGGCTCTAGTCATCATCAGGAGAACCATCTGAAATCCTTTCAGATACCATCTGAAATCTTACAATTTATAAAGTTCAATCTAGAGCCAAGTTTTCTGCAAAATATGACCCTTTGGAATGCTGTCATAAGAAAAGTGCATTCAAAACCCTCTACGAAAGTAGGTAATAAGTACCAAGGCATGCAATTAATACCTGTTTGCATATTGTGTTTTCTTCCCCAACCAGCTCTTGTGCCTGATGACTTGGTCATCATAAAAGACTTCACCACGACAAGAATTGACCTGGTGTGGAAGCACATACCCGGAAACACCTTCTATATACCATATGCATACCCAGACGGAGAGGTTAGGCCGACCACTAGTACCTTCACGCCGGTACCTGTGCCCACCGCTCCCCGTAGTGGGGTCGTTTACTATAGTCTCACCGACCTGGTTCCGGGCAGACTCTACAACATCGATGTCGGATACCAAGCACAGTTCCTTAGCACCAAACAACGAACGAGTACGATTTATACCCGCTCACGTATCATAGATGTATTTCACTTATAAAATTATAAAAGAGAAATCAAACTATAATTGCTTTTTTTTAAGTGTTCTGTTGCCTCAGTATTGAAAGGTTATCATTCCAAATTGTCAAAAGCTCAGCTTGTGGAATGAAGCCACTGAGACTCAACACAATGTTTGCTCATGAATTCCCTTTCTTGCTACTGCGTTAACTCACATGGTTTTATTTTCTCTGGTCGTCAATTCACAGAACCGCTTCCACCGCAACAGCTCAGTCTGGTGAACAGCCCCTTGTCCACCTCACTACGCATCATGTGGAACCAGACCTTGGGTGGGGATTTCACGCACTATGAAATCTTCTACCTGCCCAACGACGGGATGCCGGAGTCGCCGTTCTTCAGCGGAGCATTGGACGCGTGGGACAGGACCATCTCCAACCTCTTGCCCGAGACGGCTTACTCTTTCAGGATGATCAGCGTGACGGATACTCCGTCCAGGACCGTGAGCGACAGGATCAGGGCCACCTTCTCCACAAGTGAGTATCGCCGACATATACCACATACAATTATAACATGCTTAGCATAAGATGGATTGAAATCTTAGGTCTTTCGGCATCCTGAGCATTCACATCAACTTTGGTTGACCTAGGATATCCAGTTGAGCAAAGTATCTTTCCGATTTGGTAACGGTTTTGGATTTTTGCTTTGTCACCTTGTTCAGTTGCTGCTGAGCCAGGAGAGGTCATCATCCGTCGGGTGACTACTACTACCATCCAAGTGACCTGGGGTGAGGTACAGGGCACCACCAACCCCTACATACTGACCTTGAGAGATGACATGCAAAACGTAATATCCAGCACCATGGTGCAGCGCACAGAGCCACGCCTTCATGAGTTCATCAGCCTGTCTCCCGGCAAGAAGTATATCGTGTCGGTGGCGGTTATCGGGCAGGTGGAGCGCACAGCCCCAGTCCGAACAAGTAAGACTTTGAAGTTTGTTTCCAGTAGTAGGATCAAATGTCTGAGGGGGCATTTCAAAGGAGGGGTGGGCGCTGGAGCATCTATAAGGCAATTCTTTGATAATCGATAAAACAGGTGTGGGCCACCTAAGGGGAGATGGGGTACAGATTCCCACAGAGGCGAGTGCCTAACGCACTTTGCCACCTATGCCCCCAATGTAAGAAGGACAGATGCTGAAAATTCATGCCATCTCAGACTGTCATTATCTTCAAGCATTTGTCTTTATTTTGTTGTCTTGTGCACTTTTTACAGAGCCTCTTCAGCCAAGCCAAGTTATTGTACTTGACGTGGCCTCAACGGCCACGACAGTCTCTGTGAGCGTCGTGGAAGCCATTGGAACCTCAACCTACAATGGATTCAGGGTCTGGTACAGCCAGGACAACGGACCCATGCTCCTCTCAGGTGACATCAATATGATAGAGACGGGTATTGTGAAGGGCTTGTTTCCAGCCACTACCTATCTGATCTCCGTGCAAGCCGTGTCCAACGAAGGAGGCTGTGAGGCAGTCAGTGATTTCACCTCTGTTGAAGCCACCACACGTAAGTCCAGCATCATTTACCTCCCTAAAACCTTTTATTGGGTTTGGGCTCGATCACTTGCAAGCTTGAAGAGAAATTGGTGTCAAAAGAGAGGATTTAGGTTCTAAGTAGACTGGCTTTTCCACGTTTTCCCCTTTGTGTAATGTATTCAACCCTAACCATGGAGTGGCTGACTGGTTTTGTGCAAGGCCATTTTAATACATAAACCTCATCAAGTCAAGAAAATGAGCATCTGAACAGGGTCATTGAGAGTTTGGGACACTGCACTGTCAGACCCACGTAACAAAAGGCAGTGCATAAGCAAATTAGTTCCAGGCAATCTCGGAGACGTATGCAACAAATTCATTTTGTCACTAAGACTTTCCTTGAGGATTGATGAAATACTACAGGGAAACTGTCGTAGTTGCTATGAGAGTTTCCCTTTTGCTTACTGTGTAATTGGTTACCTCTTTATTACTTGGCCCTGAGGCTAGGTATTACCTAGGAATAGGTAGAGGTGGTAGAGTGCCTGTGCCACAACCCGGAGGTCACAGGTTCCAATCCAGCCTCGGCCAGTTTTCTTTGTACTCCTCTGTATGACGGAAGTATAAACATGTGAGTCCTCCCGTCTTTCTCCCACAACCTGTTGCCACTCCGTCTAGGTACTCTGATGGCCGGCGATGTCATCGTCTTGGCACACTCACGCACCTCCATTGAGATCACCTGGGGTAGTGGGGACCAGCTGCCTGGCTACCTGGCAACTGCTCTATCCATCGATCCTATGCCACCAGCAGCAGCCAACATCGACCAGGTCCTTCGCAGGGCTTCCTTTGGAGGTCTGACCGAGGGAGAGGAGTATACCATCACAGTCCGGTTGATTGCCAATCCCACAGTCACAGGCACCGTCACACAGAGAACCAGTAAGTTGAAGGGGGTGGGGGTATGTTAAATTTTGTAAATTTAATGTAAATTTTCTCAAAATATTGAAGAAAAAAATGGATGGTGCCCGTTGTCCATTTCCGATCTTTGCTGACAATTTTGACCAGATGTTTAGTTGCAAAGATCAATGCAAAGTTGACATTTCTCTTCTCAATTGCCTTGTTGCAGTTCCACTGCCTGTTACAAATTTACGAGTGACCGCTGCCTCACCGGCCTCCATCTCACTGGAGTGGACCTCAGGAGGTGGTGTGCTGACCTCTTATGAGCTGACCGTGACCTCCTCGGATAACGGCCCCGCCTTCAGCCCAGCCCCGATAGTCCTGGGCTCCGGTGCCAACTCTTACATCATGACCGGGCTGGACACTGGCCGGAACTATACCTTCAGACTGGTGGTCATATCCGGGGACCAGAGGAGCCCTGCTGTCAGCATTGAGGGGATGACAGGTACCAGACTTTACCAAATGTATCCATGCTACGAGTGGTAGCTCCTTATCAAACAGCATTCTGCAGTAATATATAAAATGTGTGTATGTGATGTCATATTTTGTTGTGCTTTGCTAATTTTCTGACCTCAAGCCTGTTGGTCCTGTCTGAAACTAACGCCTTTTCCTGTCATCCACTTTAATAGTCTCTCTGAATGCCAGCCAAGTATTCGTCAAGAGTGTCACAGAGACTTCAGTGGTGATAGTCTGGGGTGCTGTCCCTGGCGCTACCCTGTACACCATCGACATTGATGCCCCGGGAGTCCCGCAAATCAACGATAACGTGCTACAGGCCCAGTTTACACCTTTGACCCCAGCCACTGTCTACACCATCACCATCGTGCCCCTGATCAACCTCGTCAGTGGTCCTCTCTTTGGTACCACCGTGCGAACAAGTAAATAAAATTAATCATTAATAACGACTAATGGTTTGATTAACTCCCTCCTCTGAGATATTTGATGGTAACATATTGCAAAAAAAAACCACATTAATCCTTTTTAAGGAGAATGTTTTTTTCAAGCATGAGATCAGTGACCCTGCTGATACGGATCCCATTTGAGCGTATCCTGCATAGGACGTGGATCTGCAGATCATGTATCCCGTGCGTGAAACAAACAAGCCTTTTGTCACAAAGAGCCTGGAGTAAAGACTTCTAGACAACCCTTTCCAATAAACCTCTGGGATCCATTGTTCTTTTGATATTTACAAATAGCCAACCCAATTTGCTTGCAAACAAGAATCATATTCTCAATCTTCAGACTTTGAACCCCCACTGAGGCTTATACAATCATAAACAATGTGGGCAGCTGATTAATTTCTTTGTTCGACCAACAGACCCAAGTCCGCCAGGTCGTATCTCCTTGGTCGATGCCACCCCGACTGCACTGACCATCTCCTGGGTGGCAGCTCCACCCAACTCCTTTGACTTCTACCGGGTGTCTGTCACTGACCCTACTGGTGTAGAGACCTTCGCTGACCCCATCTACCCATCAGAGCCCACTAGACACACCTTCTTGGACTTGGACCCTAGCACCAGCTACATCGTGTCCGTAGGCACCGTGCTAAGTGCAGACATCTCACGGAATCTCACAGAGCAGCTTGGTAGCTCCTTACGCAGGCGGACATACCCCACAGGTATCTGGTCTAAAATGTATTGTATTTACTGCTTTTTATTCAGTCGTCCATATAACACTATGGATTCGGAACAATGTGCAAAAACAGTATTCAAATATGTAGGTTTTACATTAGGCACAATCAAAGGCACATAATTATTATACTCACAAATGAAAGGTTAACATGGTGTCTTTGTATTAAACATCCTAAAGTATTAGGCACAGTTTCATTCAAAATGAAAAGTTATAATAATTATGTAGCACAAAATTCAGATTTTGGTACTATCACCTTTTGGTATGCCTGTCCAAACTTGATAACAAAAATGTGAAAAATAATGTTAACACCGTGTAGCTTGATAGGCAAGAAAACCTTAGTCAAGTTAAGTCATGCATTCACAAAAATGAAAATTACTTGCTAACCCATAAAGCAGAATCTCAAAAGATTCTCTCTGTTATTAGAGCATTGATCACCTCTGGTAAGCAGCTAAGCCATAAAATTGACCAAGCTTTTGTATAGGCACTGGGTGTTGTTTTGAGTCAACGTTATAAACCTTTCCACATGAACAACATAGCTCCTAAGAGATGCTCCTTGAAATAAAAAAGTTGATCCCAAGTCCTGTTTTTGTTTATAGAGGGCATCGCTGACAGGATGATCATCACTCGTGCCGTGGGTACAGACTCTATCACCTTGCTCTGGAATGAGATACCTTCAGCTACCTCCTACGTTGTCAACATCAACCCGCCGGTAGGTTCCAATCCCAGGTCTGTAATGACCTCTGATGGAACCACAGCCTCCCTGGTGGTCAACAACCTCTTTCCTGGGAGGGTTTATACCTTCACGGTTGATGTACGGCCTGATGGACTGGCAGGAAGCTTTGAGACTATGGAACGAACAAGTACAGTGCATTTCCTGATTCATTCTTGGAGATGGTCGGGGGAGGGGGGGGGTATAGGAGCTTGGAGTAGGTTGCTGGAAATAGCCAGCGATACTATTCTGAGAGATTGAGTCCTAAGCCATTGCATCCTAATGGACCGTTCCACCTTTGCTCTTAAACTTGACACACAATAGCAATGCCACATGATTTACATACATGATTTACATATGACCGAGTTTGAACGAGGTAATGGCTTAAATAGCGTCCTCCAATTGGTCAATGCACACAGTTTGATTGACAGGCTGGAAGTGTCCATTTGGTGCATAGGCAAATATTCATATTTCATAAAAACGATCAATATCACTTATCATCAAAAGTGCATACATGTGTGGCGCTACGTGGAGTCATAGAGGATTTGAAAGGGTGCTATTGTTAGTCAGCGTGATGCTTTATAACAATACATCAATTGTTATGTATTGTAGGACCTCTGCCACCCCAAGCTCTGACAGCAAACACCATTACAGCCACTAGCATCCACGTGACCTGGCAGGCCAGCCCAGGCGAGACTGACCTATACGAGGTCACCTACATGCCGGCCGACGGCACGCCCCTACCTCCAGCCAGTATTGAAGCCACGTCCACGCTAGAGCTGAGAGTGGAGAGCCTGCTACCCAGCACGGCCTACACCTTTGCCGTCAAGGCTGTCGCTGGCCGACTGGCTCTCTCCAAGGACAGTCAGACAATACAGCAGACGTTCAACACACGTAAGTAGAGGCATGATCAAATGGCATAGCCATGGGGATCCTCAGGGCTCACAATCCTCACAGAAATACCCACTGCCACCACGGTTCCCCACCCTCAAACAACCATACCTGTCCCAATGAATATAAGTTTTTAAAAAAGTTTTGGGCAACTCAAAACTCATTTTGTTGATCAGTTCTGTAAAGGTTTCAAGCAAACCGTTTATAAAAATAATGGAGGTTTGCGGTGACACTGTGTAATCTCTTCTGTGAGAGTGTGTGGTTCTCAGAAGAACTGGTGGTTTATTCTCGACATTCCAAACAGTGTGCTCTGTTTGTCTTCAGGAGAGTGACTGGTTTCCTGGCTTGGAGGATGCTCGTTATAAAGTGCCAAGGATGCACCGGAGTGGAACGGCTGGATTGCGTTGGATCCTTCTGCATGAATGGAATCGCAATCCAGTCGTTTCACTTTCACCATGCATAGCTTTAAGTCTTATTCAAACCATTTGTGGAAGACATATTGAGGAAGGGAATAAATTTAGTTTGGTATTCGGCTTCGGCTGTCTTTGCAATGCCCTAGTCATTCATTGTCATTTATTGTCATTGTCATTGTTTTTATCTCCTGCCCTTAGTCACCCTGCAACCGGGCGAGATCATCTGCCTGGATTCAGACACCACATCCCTGAGGGTGAGCTGGGGTCCCATCAGCGGGTCCTTCATTGATTACGTGCTGCGCATCCGACCTGGCAGTGCCTCCGACCAGTCCGTTGGCCGTATGAATGATAGACAGGTCACCTTTGACAGCCTCACTCCCGGTACTGAATATACCATCACCCTGTTAGTCAACCAGAATGTGGAAGGCACCCTGGTGAAAAGGACAAGTGAGTTGAGACACATACATTTTTGGAGATTTTGCAGTGAAGGTGTTATTAGCTGTGGTCAGTCCTACTGCAATACTTGTATGATTAAAGAGGACTCTCTTTATATCCCGGACAGACCCTCTTCCTCCAGTATCACTGACGGTGGACGCAGCCCAAGCCACATCCACCTCCATCACCTTCAACTGGCAGAAGCCGAGTGGTGTCGCTGATCTCTTTGAGATTGAGTACAGCGTGGACAGCGGGCCCAGGTCCAGTGCCGGCTTCGTGGATGGCGACGTCACAACCCATGCCCTGCAGAACCTGTTGCCTGGCACCACGTACAATGTCTTTGTGACAACCATTGCAGGCCGAGGTGAAACCGCCCTCAAGAGTACCCCAGAGACTACTACGGGTAGTACAGGTAAGCAAATATATAGTTGAATGTACTGGCAACGTCCTGGGGTCGATTTCACAAAGCCCTACAGTTGATCGTAACTCAAGTTACAAAGGATAACCCATCGTATCCTACATAGGGTTGCAATGCATCATAAGTCCTACGATTGAAAGTAAGTTACGATGAGTTTGGTGAAATCGACTCCTGGTCTGGGGGTGAAAGGTTCGAATGAAAGTCACACATTATGTACCAAACTCAACAGTCTTCTGTGTCTAGTCCACGCTAGTGGTTTATTCTGTCGAACATGCATTTGGGAAACTTACCTCAGAATCAGGATCAGAACGGTCTTGGAGAGAAGCAAATATGAAGTCAAAGAGTCCGACAACTGTGTTGTCCGAATTGTGAGGGAATCAAGACATGATTTTGTGGGATTGAAAATACATCGTTGTGTCATCATCAGCTCTGTATGTTACCAAGCCCCAGTTTGTTTCCAAGCCCCTGGTGGAGAGGTTATGATTGACAGTTCACAGCGGTCACACCAATCTTGTCTTCTTTTTCACCATGCAGATGCCTTTGCGCCTCTCCAAATCGGCGTCCTGGATTTCACATCAGACAGCATCAGGGTCGCATGGGGTGCTGTGGCTGACCAAGATGCCGTGTATGGCGTGACGGTCACCCCAACAGGCACAGTAGATGTCAGCCAGTCCCAGCGTACGGCCAACATCCGTAACCTGATGGCAGGAACGGTATACTCCATCACTGTGTCCCTCGAACCTGCCCAAGCAGGGAGGACATCAACAATATCACAGCGAACACGTAAGTCTTGTTTAATACAAACTTTATAAGAAAGATGAGTAGGATTTGGTCTAAAACTAAAGAATGACGTAGATTTTGTATAAATTTACAAGTGATGATCACAATATTCTCTCTGTTGGGAGAAGTATGGTTCTGAATAGAACTGTTTTTGAGCAGTCAGCTTGACATTAAGTTGACTTCCTAAGTACTTTGTTCTTGAAACTGTATTAAAATCAAGCTTTCAGACAAATTAAACAATGATGTTTTAAATCCACACCAATCCTGTACATTTCCCTTCATGGACTTCTAATTTCCTATCACAGATCATCAATTGATAGTTCAAGTTAACACAATTAACGTCAATTAATATGTCAATGTGTCTGTTATTCAATATGTCTTTTGGATCTCATCTTCTAAGGTCCTAACCCGGCCAGCAATGTCCGGGTCAAGCCAGGCAGTGACGTCACCCCAGTGTCTCTGGTCATTGAATGGCAAGCCGCGCCAGGAGTAGTCAGTGGCTACGACATCTCATACAAGGTGCAAGGCAGACAGGTAAGGAAATGCGCCCTCGATCATTCAAAGCAATCAGAACGTATCCAAAGGAGATTTACGAAACGGAAGCTTAGGCTTAGGCTTAGGCTCCGGCTCCGGCTCCATTTTGTGAATCCATTCTAAAATCATGGGTATTAAAATGAAGACTTTTTGCTGCGGTTCTGAAGTAGATACTCTGGTTTGAAAAGGAAAACAGAGCTTCAGCTGCAATGAAAAACAACAACCTATATTTTCAGCATGACAGAGACAGAGCCACAGCCTCTGTTTCGTAAGTGGCCTTAAACTCCACCAACGCTCTTTATTCAAGGTACGGCACAGAATTTTTCAATCAGACCCTAAATTGAACAGATGTTTTCAATACACAATCGGCTTGGGTTGTTGATAGTTGATAATCTAACTGCTTTCCAACATTGTGTTACTCAGGTGGAGAGCCCAGCAGGATCCACAGACAGTAACACGAGGGAGCTCAAGGTTACAGGCCTAGACACCGCAGTCACCTATGACTTCATTGTGACGTCCACAGTGGGCACCGGAGCAGACCAAGTCCGAGGGCAGCCTGCCAGTGGCACCGGCACAACAGGTAATGAGCCTTTTCTCTTAAGGTATAAGAGTTAAACTGGTATTAGAGCATTTCAAGTGAAGATTATTCTTAATCTAGGAGGAATTACTCTGCCAAACACTCAATTTCACTGAAAATTCAATCTGCTCGCTGAATGTTGTAATTCACTCTGTAATGTCTGGACCCTATTTTCACTTGGTGGGAATGAAATTCCACTCAAAAAGAGTACACTTGCACCCTTTTCAAATAACGGTGTAATTGTCCAGGAACTTTTTATTAGAGGGTATTTTTGTTTATAAGCCACAATCCACAGTAGCACCCTTGGTGAGCTATGTCAAATGGTGTTGACATAGCTATGTGAGCACACAATCGTTTCATAAGGTTTATAATTTCTATCTTTGGGTTTGATTATTAGCCCAGTCTTTCAACTGGGCAGTGAAAAATTAGTCTATAGACTCATTAAGTAATTCCCCTAAACGGAAATCTTTAGTAAAAGGCGAAAGATTTTTTCGAATGTAGAGAAACTAGAGTAAGGAGTAATGTTTATGAACGAGATCCAATGATTCTAGGGTGCATTTTTACCTACAGTGACATATTTTACAAATTGACATTTTGTCCTTAAAATAACTTTCATTTGAACATTTAACCATGATTTTTGATATGTGTCTTTATATACATTTGTTACATGCATATATACTTGTAGAATATCACATTTTGCAAAATGAAATACAAAATTCCAAATTTGTGGTTGAAATTTTACCACTTGTGGCTGGAAGCCTCAATTGATGAATATGCATTAGAAGATGCCCTAATTTACATATTACGCTTCAGTTAGGCTGTTTTGCGTGGATCACTGCACACACATCACCCCAGTTTGGACAATGTACCCATGGTTGGCTGAGCACTGCCTAAAGATGTAGACCAGTGAATAAGTTCCCATTAAAGTAAAAGTGTAATTGCTTACTTGCTCTGTGATATGGGGCCTTTGTTACGGGCTTTCATGCTAAGCAGGTTTTTGTTCTGTAAGCAGCTTTTTGGATCATGTTTTGCAATCTTGCCAATGGCGCACTCATCTTCCTCCTATCTGGTGCCACTTTCATAGAGCTGCTTAAGCACAAAATTTGCTTAAGCATGAAAAATCTTCCTTGATCAAACAGGATTGCCAACCAAAATTTCATGTGATGTTTACTACTTTTGACTTCTATTTGACCATTGTTTGCTGAGCACAGCATTTACAAGGAGATTTGGCTTGCATACTGATTTTATTTACTAAGGTTTTATTTATTATGGTGCTTAAGCAAATGTTTGTGCTTAAGCAACTCTACGAAATTGGCCCCTGGTCATTCCACTAGCTAAGAGTTTGTTTGTTTGTTACATATCATAGCTTCCATCAATGAGACAGACATCTACATCGTTGAAGTCATGGAGACCTCTATTAAGATCCGCTGGGGTCGGAGCAATGATCCCAATCTGGTGTCGTACCTTGTCAAGATTAAGCTGCCTGGACTACCGAATGCGTTATCTCAGACGTATTACTCCCCTGATGAGAAACTAGAGCATACCTTCATGGATTCCTTGGAACCCGGAACCAAGTATGAGATCTCTGCAGAGTCTGTACTCCTTGGTGGAGGAGGCACCCAGAAGACAATCTTACAGTACACAAGTAAGCGAACCCTACAAGAAAGGAGGCTCCACCCCCTCCCTGCTAACCACCCCCATCATTTCATGAAAATCGATGTTCAATTTTTTGAAAAAATTATAAAATCACAATTTTGTGTCTGTATGAATGACTTGAGTTCACGTTGTATCAGCCAAAATCAGCAGGTGAGATTTTAAAGGTTTTGAAATTAACTTTTGTCATATATTTCATGCAGCAGTTCACGTGCGAGCTTTGTCAAGGACTGAAGCTAAACAATGATGTTTTTATCCTTGCATAGGCCTATCCTAAACGCTTTAACCTTAATCCTTAACCTTTAAGATGTGAAGAATTTGATACAGCCATATGATTATGAAGGTTTTTGAAGGTGTCCATTTGATCACTGATTACCTATTTCTTCTGCAGCACCACTCAAGTAAAAAGTGTTTTGGGAGTTGTGAAATGATTTTGAAGGTTGTCGTCATGTCTTGTATTTGTCTTTCTTCTAGAACCTGCACGTCCTCAGGTCAACTCGGTCAAGAACAACACACTGTCAGTGGTCATTGGTGGTCAAGCACCGCCGGGCGGATCTGAAGGATTTGAAATAGCCTACAGGAATGCGGACAATGTTCGCACCGTGGTCGCCATAGTCACGATGCTGGACGACTATGAGATCACAAATCTGGATCCGGACACCACCTACGTGGTGGAGATATTGACCATTGTCGGGACAGGGACAGACAGGCTGGTCAGTGCGCCTGGTCAAGTCACGGTCACTACAGGTAGGAAGCAGATCCTGTCTTATGTTGTCAGTCCATTCTGAGCAATACGGAAGAAGCCAGCTCTGGTCAACCGAGCACTTTAATACTACTCCTTCATAAGAAGAATATTTTTTTTAGTTGATCACAGACACAAAGCACTTGTTTTGTTTCTATGTTCACCTTGTATAGCAATATTTATAATTTTTGTAATCAACAAACTGACTGGGTAATTAAGTATTGAAAAGTGAACAAAGGAAAAATTTACTGGAGTGGGATTGTAAGTGGTTTCGTGGCTTCTGACTGCCAAACAAACAAAGATAATTGACTAATTAGGGACACCACCAACGTAGTGCTGGATTGATCTCTTAGCCCGTACGGTGTTCCGGAGGTCACTGGTTCAAATCCCACTCCAGTAAATTTTTCTTTGTACACTTTTCAATGATTTAGGTAGAGTTGTGGGAACTACCATAAGGCTTATTCTCTGGCTTCGTCGCCTTTTATCCCAGGGTGTCCATGAATGCCGAAAGCTCCATCACACTGTAGCCTCATCCTTCAGCAATTCAGCATCCCGGCTGACATTGAGGATCCTAAGAGCCTCTTAGATCTTGTAATTTGCTGTTGTTGTTGTTGTGTCTCGCAGAACCTATTCCCATTGCTGACATTCTGGTGAGCGATGTTCAAACCACTGAGCTGGAGCTGCTATGGGATACTGCAGCTGATACATCGGTGCAGAGTTACGACATCTCCATCGTCACTCCCAGCGGGATTAAGATAACCATCTTTACGGTGCCCAGAGATTCCCAAACAATCAGGTACCGGATGATAAACCTGGTTCCCGGCAGGCAGTACAGCATCGCCGTGGATTCCATACCGACGATGCAAGAGCGCCGTGTTGTGCAAAGAACCAGTAAGTGTATATTCGTATTAGTATTGATTATCAAAAAGATCCCTCCCCAAAAAAATATTATTGCTGAAAACTTGAACGTAATATGTCTTGTCCAGAGTGTCATTAGGGAAAGTGCATTTATTGGAAAATTACAAAAATCAACATTCAATTGGAGTCAGTCATCAGTCAATCATGTGTTGCACTTTCATTTGAGTATTGTCCTTGTATCATTTAGGATTTCTTCATTACTTTAACTTAATAGCACCCAATCATCAAATAACCACAAGGGAAACTGAATGAATTTAAAGTCATTGAAACGAATAATTGACTGGAGTGGGATTCGAACCGGCGACCTTCTGAATACCGTACAGGTGCTCTACCAACTGAGCTATCCGGTCCTATGTTGGTGGTGTCCCTAATTAAATAGCACCTGCTATACATCTCATGTTAATGCTGTTTTTACCCCAATCTAGAGCCATCCAGACCTGGTACTGTCAGCCTGGTAAGCGCGGACACCACTGCTAACAGCCTTCATGTCACCTGGGTACCAGCGCAGAATGAAGTGACTTCTTACAGCGTCAGCATCACTGATCCTGCCGGAGTGGAAACGGAGAAGGGAACAGTCCTAGCAAACGTGCAGGTAGTTCATGATAAGAACCCGGTGGCAGTCGAACCATGGACCGGGCCCACAGCGGCAGCCATATTTGAGGCCATTTCATTCTAATTGCACTTTATGCCAAAGAAACAAAAAATGTATTCGTTATCATTGGTTTAGTAGTTCTAGAAAGGGCGTGGCAGTTAGGAGGTCACAGGTTTGATTCCCACTTCAGACGATAATTTGAGTATTAATCGTAGAAGGCCATTGGAGACCTCTGATCTGGGGCCAATTTCATTGAGCTGCTTAAGCACAAAATTTGCTAAAGCATAAAAAGTCTTCCTTGATCAAACAGGATTACCAACCAAATTTTCATGTAATGTTTACTGCTTTTGACTTGTATATGGCCATTGTTTGCAGAGCATAACATTCACAAGGAGTTTTGGTTTTAGTGCTTAAGCAAATGTTGGTGTTTAAGCAGCTCTATGAAATTGGCCCCTGATTTATGTCTTGTTTTGACTGTGATTTTGTTTTCTTGTGTGTATCTTAGATGTTTGTTGTGGAAGGTTTAGTGGCAAGTACTACATACACCGTGTCGGTAAGGGCTATCAGTGGAACAGGATCACTAGCAACAACCAGTGACCCATCCAGCGTCACGGGCACCACAGGTAAGTAGCTGCCCAATTATTGAATCCTTCTTTGTTTCCCGCTACTGGCTTTATTGATTTATTTGCCCTTAGAAAATTGTTTTTGAGTTATTTTGTTTTGGGAGCAGTTTGCACCAGTTTATTACTCTGGATAAAAAAGTAAACGTCCAATTTCATTGATATTTTTAGGTAGAATTACAGTTTGGATATCAACATGAGGCACAAAGAGTTTATCCTGAATTGGGTTTGCAGTCCCTGTTACTGACTCTGTGGGTTTTAGCAGAATATTACTCCGGGATTTTCCTCCCAACTCCAAAATTGTATCTTCATCCCATCATCTTTCCACAAAGGTTTCTTCGGGTGTATGAGCTACAGTGCCCAGGAAAACCTTGGTTTTATTACAAGAAATTTATAAATAAATAAATATATATTACAAATAGCTATGAGGTCACTCTTTTTTTCAATTTTTATTCATCTTTCCAATTTACTCCCTTTTTTTAAATTAATTTCAGCCGCCACCAGATTTGAGGTTGTATTAGCAGATTTGGCCTTCATCCACGTCAGCTGGACCGATGCAAACCCTGTTACCATCACTGAGTATCGGCTACGATGGGGTCCTGATGGACAGACTCTCACTGGTCTACGATCCTTACCGGTCCGCTCCAATGGCATGTACAGTTACACCATTCCCAACCTGCTGCCTGGTACCCTGTACCGTATCGGGCTGTATCAGGTACAGGGTAACGTGGAAACCTTGCAAGATTCTGTCGTCGCACGAACAAGTGAGTGTGCTATATTATGCCTTACAGGCCAGAGTGAGATTTGTCATGGGCACCACAAAGCAATAATAACATTACACATTAAGCCTTGTCTCTCTATTCTACCTTTTCAATACACGTGTCGAGGTCCACCCTAGTGTCAACTCTTCAAAATGTCAACATGGGTCAATCGTGCTCTGCATTCACACTACACAATACACTACTAAGCACCACTTTCAACAGACCTCAGAAATTTGTGAACACTGGGCAACCTCTTGAGTAGGGTTAGTTTCAACAAGTGCTTTATAAGGGTCTTTGCCTTGTTGAAGTCTTACATTGTGAAAAAGGTCAGTCACATGTAAAACTCAGAGATTTTTCATTGTGTGAAAAGCCTTAATATGCTCTATTAATAGTGAAACTAGAAAATGGAGAAAACTCAGAAAATGCATTGCCTCATTTTACTGTGGTATTAAGTCTCTCTTTTTTTAACATTGATGTGTATTACAGAGCCCAAGAGTCCCGCAAACGTGGCCATCCCAGAAGTGACCACTACCACGCTAAAAGTCACCTGGACCCCGCCCACCGAGGGCCTGTACAAGACATTTGAGCTGAGCGTTGCTCGCAACGAGACCCCAGCCACCTACATCCAGACTGTACCTCTTCCAGGTGATGCCAGAGAGTATGTAGTCACCGGCCTCATGTCTGGGACGGCTTACGCAGTCAGACTCTGGAGCCTCTTCAACGATGCAAGGAGCTTCTCAGCCCAAGTATCGTCAGCAACACGTAAGTCTCTTATAATCACATAGTGCAATTACAGATCAAATTCAAGCTCTGCTGCCAAACTGGTTATTAAGACATCTGCTCTAGAAGTCCAGAGTCTTGGGTGAACTACTGTTACTCAACTTGTTTCTAGTCCAGCACTTTACCAATAACTAAGCCTTCTACAACCAGCAGAATTTAAAAAAAAAACTGTTCTTGTGCATATTTGTTCCTCTGAAGCACTGTTCATACTTCCTTCATATTGTACTGTGAAGCATTTCTTGGTGGCACAGCATTTCAACGTGTACTGTTTCTCCCTCTTTGACATAAGGAAAGTTGTGTATGAGCTAGGCTTAATTGGAAGATTGGTTTTAGTTAAAGAGGTTGTACGTTTTCTCCTGGACATTGATGTCCATATGATGGTCAAGCCGATGAAAGGGTGAATGACCTCTTGTCCTTTTCTTTGTCCAAAAAAACAGTTACCACCGGTCAAGAAGATCTCTATGTTACATCAGCTGATACAACGTCCGTCTCTGTTGCATGGCAGCCACGAGGCTCAGCAAATGCCGCATCCTATAGCCTGGCAGCTAACGCTGGCAGTGTCTCGAATGATCTTGGAACTGGAAGGGTTGAAGGTCTTATGCCAGGACAAGAAGTTACTCTCACTTTGCAGTACCTTAGTCCGACAGTATCAACTCTTACTACAAATACAGGTAACCCTCAACGCATCTACCTCCATAAACACAGATATTGCTTCTTAAATGCATGCAAAAGTACAGCTTATTTTCCAGGATCATCGTTGTTGGTTCACCAATAATCGCAGCTCAGTCAAGATTTAAATTTTTGGGAAGTTTTTAGTTGCACAACAAAATTTTTATGCCTGGAATGAGTTTGGAAGATGGCCTCTAGGTGGCTTGGCCTAGACATTGTCCAGTGGGAAGTTACATGCATTCTCTGGATAGTGTATTCTAACCAAATTTTGAAATGCATCAGATCAAGTCAAACTTTGGGGAGGATTAATGTTGTATATTCTGACACTGGTCCTCTAGCACCACCCATGAGTAAACAACATAGCTATCCTTGAAGCAGATTCTTCTTTTTGTTTGTTACCATTCTGAACATTTTCTAACAGTGCCACTGCAGACGTGCGACATCAAGCTGGAACTGAGCACAGCACACCAGCTGGACTTTTCCTGGTGTACCCCTGAGGGGGTATGGGACGCCATCGAGGTGACGCACAGCCCCCAGGATGGTACCCTCAGCCAGACCACGAATCTAGATGCCAGCTTGACCGGCCTGCAGCCTGATACACTTTACACCCTCTCCGTGGTGACTGTTAGCGGAAGCCGCAAGAGTCAACCTGCGACCTTTACCGCATCCACAGGTTTGTCTAATCATTTATGTGGAAGTCAACCTCTCTCCCTCAATCTCAGGTCCTCATGAAACTGCAGCTCTAGGCTCTAGCTTAAGGCTTAGTCTTCCGCATCAAAAAGCTGAAAGTACAGGCTGTGGCTTCATCTTGGTTTTCTTATTCAGAACAATGTACATTCTGTGAAATCTTAGCCGAAAACCTCCATTTAAGCTAGCCCTAGAGCCAGTGCTAGGTTTTGAAAAGAGCTCTAGCACAGCATCATTTCTGCATGATTTGATAATATAGGGTATACAGTTGCCAAATGTAACTTTCCATTGCCATGAATCTTCCTGGCCTTCTATTACTAGCCTGGATGACACTGCTTATCAACATAGGTACAGTCAGTGAACGTATAACTTCACAATGTACACAGTTTTCATTTTGGTACAATGATTCTCAATGAAGTGAAATTGAACAATTTGAACCGGCAACCTCCTGAACACCGTACAGTGGTTGCCGGTTCGAATCCCGCTCCAGTAATTTTTTCTTCGTTTTCGTTTTTGAAACTTAAACACATAAGATAGATTTTGTCCATTTGTGTAACAGCATACGCCATTCCTTTGTCTTAACAGCCTCATCTCCACCGGGTGAAATCACGGTGGAGGCCTGCACCACGACCAGCATCACCATCTCCTGGGGAGCCAGCCCTACCAGCACGGGGGCCTTTGTCTCTGCCCTGACAGTTGGCAGCCAGCCTCTGGTACAGAGTGTACCCATGGGCATCAACATGGTCACTATCTCCAATTTGATCTCCGGCAGACTGTACACCATTACGCTGCTGCTCATTGGCACCAACATACGCACAGAAACCATGCAGTATACGAGTAAGTCATATCGTTGCCCAAACTGCCGTCATAACCTCTTATTCCTATTAACATATTCCCAAATCCAAAGTAAGGAAGAAGCCATGATCAAATTGTAGTGGGATTCAAACCAGCTGTTTCTGGTTTCTGGACAGCATTACAACAATCTATTCAACTGAGCTAAACATCTGTAAAATGACTAAAATGTGTATAAAGAAGCAGACTTATAGAACCCAACGGCTACATATTCCACATCTGCAATAGAAACTCCAACAATTCAACATTCTTGAATCATCCATCAACACAACATCCTTTAACATCCACAAATTAAGCGTCTACCAATGCAGAATCCACCAATTCAACATTCATCAAGTCATCATTACTCAATTCAAATTCCACTCATTCAACATGTGCCCATTTATCATCCACCAGTTCAACATTCCTCATTTAAGATCCACTAACATCCACCAATGCAACATCCACCAATTCACCATCCACCAACTCAACACTCAAAACTCACCAATTCAACATCCACCAACTCGACACTCGCCAATTCAACATCCACCAACTCAACGCTCACCAATTCAACATCCACTAACTCAACTTCCACCAATGCAGCATCCACCAACTCAACACTTAACTACTCAACACTCACCAACTCAACACTCACCAATTCAACATCCACCAACTCAACATCCACCTATGTAGCATCCACTAACTCAACACTCACCAATTCAATATCCACCAACTCAGCACTCACCAATTCAACATCCACAGTATTCACAATAGCCTTCATGTATTCTTACAGAGCCCAGGGCACCGTCACCCATCAACCAGGTCGGCACCACCCAGACAATGATTGCAGCCGAGTGGGGGTCGGCTACCGGTTCCTTTGATGAGTACCAGGTGTACTACTTCACCGGTTCCAACCCGGAGCAGCTATACCAAACCTTGCCCAAGACAGATATCCGTACGATGATCGACGAACTGTCCCCAGCCACAAACTACACCCTCCGTGTCTACTCAGTGGTGGGAGGGAACGTGAGAAGCCAGCCTGCCGAGATTGTCATCAAAACAGGTAGATTAGATGACCAAGCATTCTGCTTAAGCAGATTTATCAAACTGATCTGTGTAAAAATGATTTATGGCATAGTATTGCTAGAGTTGTGGATCAGTCCATTGTGGTCTTGTTATGAAATAGCCAGAGTGGAAAGGTCCACAGAATATTTCCCTGCTTTCTGGAAACACTCTATGCTCTGCTCTTCTTATCCATTTATGCATATCCCTACTTGTGTGTATTCTTGTCCTCTTGCCATTAAGCTTTTGAGAAAGATCCTGCTAGGATTGAGCTATCACCTTTGAGAAAGGCCTTTGAGAAAGATCCTGATAGTGATAGTGATTGGGTGTAAGATTATATTATTATGTTACAAACTTTGTTTTTCCATGAATCTGTTTGATACAGATGATGAGGTTCTGGTCTTGACCAAGGTAGGAGATGACACGATCGATGCTGCCTGGCCCTCGTACGTCCCCGGCCCAAATTTCCAAGGCTATGAGATTGAGCACTCGCCGCCCGATGGCAGTCAGCCGTCTATCGTGGGCAGCGGTACTCAGTTCAGTGGCCTCACACCGGGAAGGAAGTATCTCATCTCCTTGTACGCTAAACAGACTGGTGCTAACAGGGTACCGATCGGCATTGCAACATACATACTGCGTAAGTTTCCATCTGGCTTTGATTCTTGTAAAAAGATCCTGTTGGGATCGAAGTGTCAGTCCGTACTTAACCCATTGCAGTAAAAGGTCAGCATAAGGCAGAGCCTGACATTGAACCCAGTTTGTAATCTGGAAGTCATATGATGCTAAATTGAGGATACAGGTTGATTCAACCAGTTTGTCCAGATCCACACATGCTCACAAAAGACATTCATCTACAGTACACAGGCTCTTACGGTTTTATCTTTCTGCCATACAGACCTTCATGTCTTGCATAGTTTTCCCTACTTTTTTCTCTCAATCCAGCACCCTTGCCTCCAACTCTTGACTCTTCGAAGGTGTCGCCTACCACCATCACCCTCAACTTGACACCTGCATCGCCAGGCACTTACGACAACCTCAAGGCCACATCGACACTCTCTGCTTCTGGAGCTGGAGCAGGTACTGTAGACGTTCCCCTCAGAGCAAGACCCATCTCACTCATTGTCTCCCCCTAGAATGGAGAAGTCAGGACTCCAATCTGTTGACTTTTGGAGCTATGACAGATTTGTATTAGATCCAATTTCTTTGACCCTGATTATGTCAGGACTGTATTCCATAGGAGCATGGTGTTCTTTCCACACAGGGTTGTTTTTCATAGTCAGCCATCAGATCCAATAGGATGCACTCAAGGAAATTGAGTCCATGGTCTTACTCAAAGCTCGGCTCTGGCTCAGGCTCCGGCTCTGTTTTTCTTTTCAAACCAGAGAATCTACTTCCGAACTGCAGCCAAAAGTCTGTATTTTGATACCCGTAATTCTAGAATGGATTCACGAAATGGAGCCGGAGCCAGACCCAGAGCTGAACTTTGAGAAAGGCCCCAGGAAATTTGTCTCTAGATCCTTTGGGTATAGCAGTACATGTGAGGGTAGTATTGGATCATTGCATTCTGATTTATAAACACCGGCTGAAATAAATTATTTCCAAGTGTAAGCAGGCTTAACTTCCCAGGGAGTTGAGGTGGTCCTGAGATGTATTATAATGCACTGTTGAGCAGGGGTAATGTTAAATTTCTAAATGCAAAAGTCGCTACACTACAGTTCCTTTACACGCATCATATGAGATTTGACAGAATGTACTGATTCTTGGGCCTGATGGTTAAAACTTGGTCTGACTCACTTTGAACGGCAGGAAACCCAACGACGGTTGAGATCAACCTTCCACCGGATGCCTGCCCCCAGATCGTTCTGACCGGTCTAGAGCCCGGCTGCACCTACACCATCACCATTGTGCTGCAGTCTGGCCGCATGACCTTCTCCAATGTCTGGTCAATGATGTTCACCACTCGTAAGTCTAGTAGACCTCTTGTACTCTCTAAGCCATATCCAAATTATCCACTAATGACTTTGACTGTTCCTAAGCACAATGTGCCATTGTTCATAGCAATAGCCATAGCCATAGTTGCTTATTCAGATCCGGACTTGAAAACATACATTTTTATTGATCCACTGTCTACGCAGTTTATAAGTGCCTACCCCTGACCCCTATTTGTCTGACCCCACTTACCTACCCCACTCTTCTTCTTTTTCTTGAAAACATGAATGCCGATTGTAATTGAACTTTTGTCATGATTTTTAAAATTAGCTCTGCTGACCGCTGGGCAAATCTCCGTGGATGAGGTCACCTCCAACTCCATCCGCATCGTTTGGGGCCAGTTTACTGGCGTCTTCACCAATTACTTCATCCTGGCCTATGACCTGGCACAGCCTAACACTCCGGTGTTCTCCCTGAATGTGCCGTCCAGTACTCATTCCATGGTGATTGGCCCCAACCTGACTCCGGCCACCGAATATGGAATCACCGTCCAGCCAGTCGGCGATGGTCTGTCCAGCGACATGGTCAATCAGTACACAAGTAAGTATTGGCAAACAATATCTTAACCAAGAGGGGAAGAGAGGCAGACAAAAAGAAGTGGCTATATGACTTGGAATGTTGGTTGCAATCAATATCTGGGGCCAATTTTATGGAGCTGTTAAGCACACAAATTTGCTTAGTACAAAATGTCTTGTCCAAGAAAACAAACCACCATTAAAAATTCCATTTGATATTCATAGTCAGCAAACAACAGCCAAAGAACAATCACAAGTGATACACAACACATGGACATTTGGTTGTTAATCTTGTTTTCATCAAGAAAAAAATGTCATGGTTACCAAATTGTTGTGCTAAGCAGGGCTGTGAAATTGGCCTGTGATGGTCAGCCCTTCCGGAGTGTGGGTTCCAGCCATGGGGTTTACGATGCTTGCATCCTGTGGGCGAGATCATTACCTGCAGAGATAGTTTTGCGCACAACATTGCAGCCGAAGCTGTATGCTCCCTCCGTATTGAGTTGAGATGGTTTTCAGATGTCCAATGATTTTATTAATACCCAGTGACCAGGGATGAACATGAGTGATTTGTATTTGATTGGCGTCAAAAAATGTTATTGGGACTCAAGACCCATGTATGTGATGCATGAACTTAAGGCCTGCTAGGGTGGAACCACAGCCCTGCCCAACTGCATTTGTTGTAATTTTATAAACCCTTGACTCGTTAAAAATCTTTCTTCAGGACCGCTGACACCTTCAGGTCTCTACTTTTTGTCCCGGGCTGCCAACGGGACAAGCGTGACCCTGTCCTGGAGTCAGGTGGACCCACCCAACCAATATCTCCTGTGCTACACCCCCGATGGGTTGCCACCTGTCATGATCCAAGGTGACACCAGCCGTGCATTGACCGGCCTGGTTCCGTCCACTGAGTACATGATCAGTGTTGCCTCCTACGTCGGGGCCGATGCCAGTCTGGTCCAGAGCAACAAGGCTACACGCTTCTTGCGCTTGGGTAAGTTCTGCGTGACGCTCAAGGGACACATTGTTACATTTAGAGATTAATAGTTTAGGTGTAGGGGCCGATTTCATAAAACTTACGACGCGTCGCAGAGTTAAGACGCATCCTTTCTCATGGACTCATCATATAGATGCGACGCGTCGCAGCTATAACGCGTCGCAAATCAAGTTGCGGCGCTTCTCGGAGCTTTATGAAATCAGCCCCAGGTATACTAGATGTCTGAATCATCTGTCATTATCTTAGAGGGTACTATACACAAATATTTAGCTATGTATAGAATTATTGCATCTGATGCAGAAGTCGTCGCTACAAATGCTAACACAGTTTTGCCTGCTAATTGGAGTGCTACCAACAAGTCTGTAGATTTTGCTTGTTAAACCAGTATCCCTATCACTGTATGTCCATTTTTTGGGAGGAGAATGGACATATGCAACTGTTCGTATTTGGATATTACTCAGGTCTATATCCTGACATTACAAGGACTTCATTGGGGTGAACACAGCAGAGGTTTCTACTGCTTTCCTGTGTGTGATGCCTTTTTAATAGCAAAAACTCAAAACACATCTTTGGTGCTAAAGTCGGTAACTCATTTTGCATTCTCTGTTTACAGCGGACGGACTACCGGGAGAGATCGAGGTAACGGACGTGACGAGTTCCAGCATTTCAATCAGCTGGACTATGTCGGACGTGCCGGTTACCTACCGGACCGAGATCAGCCAGGCCTCTGTAGGCATCGTGATGCAGTCCGGCACCGTAGGTGCTAACGGGCCTTACCAGTACCAGTTCCAGAGCTTGTTCCCTGGCATTGAATACAGCATCAGGGTCGTCTTTGAGGGAACCAATCCGCAAGTAGTCCGGACAGTCAATCAGCGAACAAGTAAGATTTGATTTATTTTGTACCCGCATGGAATGTATGTCAATTTCCTAGTGGAACATGAGTCGTACCTTTTGTTAATGAGGCAATGCATTCACTGCACCTGTTGTATGTTTGTTCCCTTCTCTTATAGTTCCGAGCCAGCCCGGAGCGGTTACCGTAGCCAGGGTGGATTCCCTATCCATCATGATTGTATGGTCTCCTGCCCCCGGCTCGTTCAACGTCTACCGTATCTACTACCGAGAGCAGGGCACGCCAGAGAACGGAAGGCAGCTGGCTGGTGTGGTACCCCGGGCAGCCAATGAGATATTCACTGTGGAGAACCTACAGCCATCTACTACCTACATCATCGGTGTTACCACAGAGAGCGGTAGTCAAGGGAGCCTGACGGAGAGTCCTCCTTCTGAGGTTACTATGGCAACAAGTGAGTGTCCTTCATCCTTTGTATAGTTTAAATATGCGCGATTCACAATACATACACCATATGAGTTACACATGCATTTGGGAACTGACATCAGAGTCTAGGTCAGAATGGTCCTGGAGAGAAGCAAAGGGGGTTTACGAAACTCAGGCTCAGGCTCAGGCTCAGGCTCAGGCTCAGGCTCAGGCTCAGGCTCAGGCTCAGGCTCAGGCTCAGGCTGTGTCATCCATTTGCTGGAAATATAGGTTGTGGTATTTTATTCAACCTGAAGCTCTGTTTTCTTTTTTAAATTAGAGAATCTATTTCCGAACCGCAGCCAAAAGCCTCTAATTTGATATCAGTTATTTTAGAATGGATTCACGAAATGGAGCCAGAGCCTGAGACGGAGTCTGAGTCTCCGTTTCGTAAACCCCCAAAGAAGTCATAAAATTATGTTTCCAACATTTTTTGGGGAACCCTGGAATTGCCAGTCCTTTCAATCAGGGTTCTGTTTGTTTGGTTTCCATTGTCAAGGTGACATCGGGGAATGTGACATCCTCACGGTGTCTTTCAACTCCACCTCCCTCTCTGTGGAATGGGGTATCTGCCAAGGAGCCTCAACCTACTACCTGGACATCCAACCCAGTCCCCTTGGCTTCACCCAGCTGATGTTCCTCAGCAGTGACCCGCGTCAGTACACCTTCACGTCCCTCAGTCCAGCTACCAAGTATACAGTGCTGTTGCGCATCACAGTCGATGGGGAACCAGTTAGCACGACCACCGAATTCACAGGTACCTTTTATCTGTATATTCTTTGTGACAGTACATTACTGCTCTGAACTGATGTTTGGTAGAATCAGGCTTGTTTGTCCTGATAGGAAGCCGAGGGTAGTGAGGCGAATGCTTGCCTGACGGATACTCCCAGATGACACGTTCTACGTGTGTGCATCGCTGGGTCTGGTTGGCATAACGGTTCTTTACTCGCCTTTCACCTCTGGTGTCCCAAGTTCAAGTCTGGCTCAGTTCACAAGTGGAATGAGTTTTCAGTCCCTATCTGATTCTGTTGGTTTTACCCAGAATATTACCCTGGGGTTTTCCTCCCACCTCTGAAATTGTATCTTCTTCTCGGTGTCTTTCCATGCAAGCTAGAGTGCCTACGGAATTGTTTGGGAATCCTTGGTTTCATTACCAGAAATAAATCAATAATAATGATTGTGTCGGTCTCACCCACAGTGCCTCTCACACCCACACTGTCAGTGACCCCCAACCTGACAGCCCTACACCTGACCTGGGTTCCTTCCCATCTGGTGTCAGAGATCAGCCTGGCCCGACCGGGTGAAGTCCGTTCCTCTCTGATCCAGACTCTGTACGCTGATGCTCGGCAGTACACCATCAGCAGTCTCCTGCCAGCGACCGAGTACCGTGTCAGTTTGGTCAATGTGGTGGGCTCAGGCATTTCAGCAGTCAGAAGCCAACCAGCTGAGGTTACAGCAACTACAGGTAATGAACTGCATCTCCCACTATCTTATCATGTAGACTAAGAGTGTCAGGATACCATACTTCTTCAGATGCCTAAGATATCCAAAATGAAGTAATAAACAGAGCAATGTTCTTTATTTGCTATTTAAACTTTCATTTGTTGATTACGTAATAGGTAATGCAGCAGTTGTATTTAGTTATTAATGCTTACCACAAAAATGCCTTGCCCAATAAAACGAAACGAACAACAGCCAAAGAACAATCACAAGTGACACACAACACATGGAAATTTGGTTGTTAATCATGTTTTTATGAAGACAGAAATTTCATGGTTATCAAATTTTTGTGCTAAGCAGGGCCGTGAAATTGGTTCCTGTTAAAAGTCTGTCTATACCCATACATCGTGCCCAGTCTCATGGCACTAGACAATTCCATGCTTATGATTATCATTCCCTGCTTACAGGTTTAGCATTAAATTTCTTCCCTATCCAAGCTTGAAAGTGAGAGAGCCTTAGTGCACACAACTTTTTGTTGAGCAAGTTTGGTTCTGCAAAGTTCCTGAGGAAGCCTAGATAGATCAGATGGTAGAGCACTGTGACAGTGATTCTTAGATCTTGTTTTCAATTTTTGAATCGTCTTTGATATACACCCAGTTTTCTTCTTCTCTTCGTACCCCAGACACTCTACCCTCATCAACAATAGTCGTCCAGTCCTACAGCCCAAGAACAGTCACTCTATCCTGGTCACCACCAGCCGATAGCAACTTCCTGGGCTACATCATCAAGACCAGCCCACAGCCGGGTTCTCCAGAGCTCAGTTTTCGGTCCCTGGAGAGCAGCACCACCACACTGACCGTGACCAACCTGAACCCAGGAACGCAGTACCTGTTTACGCTGTCCATCAACACACCCAACAATCTGAACTTGGAGCTCGATAATGTCACCCAAGTTACAAGTACTTACTCCTTTATCTTCATCGATTTCCTTTTTTCTGGAGGCAGTGGGGCTTTGAACACATGAGACAGTTTTTAATTCAATTTTCGGTTCTTAGTGACAGTACAACTGTTATATGCCACCTGTCCGGCCTTTGATGCTTGGGGGGGGGGGGGGGGGGGGGGCTGGAATCATACGTCTTTAGTCAGTGACAATAAATAGATACCACAAAGAGGCAAGATAATGTTTCTTTTTCAATTGAAGAAGGAGCTTGCTTTGCCTGTGCAAACCTCTCCAAAAAGTTGATGGAAGAAACATGAAGCAAAATCCGGGACTTGCAAGGGGCGCCCTTCGGAAAGTTTGGCGAACCAACAAATGGACACTGAGCAGCAGTTGACAAAAGTGGGCGCACGCGTACAAAAAGCTCGCTGAAGTAGCGAGAATGAGAACCAACTTGAGCCAAGTGCATGTAAGTGCTGACAACGAAACCAACTTTGTATATTGTTTTTTTTTTCTCCACCAGAACTTCTACCTCCTGTGCAGTTGCGATCGGAGCTCATCACCAAGTCTTCCTTGATGCTGCGGTGGGCTGCCCCAGCCCAGGGCACCCATGAGGCCTATTTCCTGTACATCTCCCCGTCTATTGTCTCCTTGCCCATCATCCTGGCTCCGGACAGCACCCAGTACGAGGTCAAACAGCTGAATCCAAACACGGCCTACACCTTCCGTCTCAGCTCCAACTCAGCCCTGGCTGGGGAAAGCGAGGCAGCCGAGTTGACTGCCACAACACGTAAGACTGTCAGACTTGATCTAGAAGTGTCTGCTGAAATAAGTTGTACCTTGTTGAAGCTCTTGCTTCTCATGGCCTTAATTCCTGGCGCTGCTTAACGTAAGCATATAATTGGAGCTTACTAAAGCAGAAATCTCCATGCTTATGAGATTCTTTTTGCTGGATAAGCAAGGACTTGACATTGCTCCCACAATGAATGCTCAAGCATCAGGATCATGAGGCCACCTTCCTCAAAGGACGAGCTTTCAGGGTTTTCAATAGTGAATTCAGCCATTTCATAATTCATTTGCCAGCATGCATTTGACTCTCTGTAGTGACTTATCCCCATCGCATCCTGGGTAAATGTTGAAATCTGTAACATACCTGGCTAAGATACCTATGTACTGTACTTGTACATTTTCTGTAGTAGTGTATTTAGGATTTGCTTTTAGTAGTGGATGCAAAAGAGACATGAAATATGTTTTATATTTCCAAATTCAAGCATATACTGCTCTGGAGACGCTTTTAAAGGGTTGAAATGTCATGACAAGTGTGTTTGTTTGCACCGTAGTCCCAGCCACCATTGGCGAGATAATCATCCTGGACTCCACTCCGACCTCCATCACCTTGACCGTTGGTCAGGCCAGCCCGTCCACTGTCTTCACCTCTTACCGGGTGACCGCCAATGACCAGAATGGCCTCCCTGTGGCTCAGGCGTCCATCTACCCGACTGACCCAGACCTGAGGGTTGAGCTCACTGGTCTGCAGTCGGCCACCCTGTATGACATCAAGGTGGTGCTGGTTGGCTCCAGCATTGAACAGTCGACACGACACCTGACCAGTAAGCCATTTTACTTTGTAATGCTTCAATAAACCTTTGCAGTGTCATACCCAGCTTAAGAACTCTTACTACCTCTTCTCAAATACCACAGGTGATTTCAGTTTTTATGAAAACCCCATTTAACACGTCTTCCTGAGTACCTTCCATGTTTGTTCAGATCGTCTGACAGCTTTTATATCAGTAGGATTTGAAGCTTTCCATGGTGGAAATAATATAAGAAAGGTTTGCGGAGACGCCATGTATTTCTTTTCTAGAAGTGTTCTGAAAAGAACCGGTGAGAAGTGGTCTCGACATTCTGACCAGTCTACTCTGGCCGTCCTCAGGAGAGAGGTTATATTGCTGCTGCATTCTTTAGTTGTTTGTTGGTCTCTCTCTCTTTCTCACTATTTTCATTGCCTATTCCCTTGAAGTGGCTTGTAGTCCTTCAGCAAGTAACTTGGAACTGTTTTTTATTTGTTTGTCCAGGTCCGTACCCGGCCAACAGCCTGAATGTCCTTCCCAACCCGACAGTGCAGTCCCTCAACATCGTCTGGCTTCCGTCTCCGAGTGCCGTGACCTACTATGAGATCTACACCAAGCGAGGTGCAGCGGTTCCCAGCATTTACCGAGGCCGGGTCCTCCCAAGCAATCCTTTGGCCTTTACCGTCTCAGGCCTGAATCCCGGCACCACGTACCTAGTGGAAGTCGTAGCCGTCGTTACCATCGATGGGATAACAGAGAAGAGTGCTCCAATCCAAGCCGAGGGAACCACCGGTAGGAAGTGGGAATGAAGCTTAAGTTTAAATCTTGCTATGTCCAGCGTCAGAGAGTTAAAAACCAAAGGCGTGCATCTTCTGGAAAAGATAGGATCTCAATATTAGCAGTCCCCCGTCATGGTCTGAGAATATTCATGATTGCTTTGTTTTTTCCATTGAAATGCATTGAATGGGGGCATTGTCTGGAACAAGAGGTTCATGGGAACCTTTATTATCCACAAAGATACGCTCATTGCGGTACATTCACCTCCATAATTTGCATTTGAAAAGATCTGCATTTTTGAGTGGACCGCAATCTCTGAGTTCCGAATATCTGGGTGTGAACGGATTAGAGTGCGCCTTGAATGTGATCTTTTGTGCGGTGCTATTCAACCAATGTGTGCCTGCATTGACGACGAGCACCCTGCACGCAAAGCCGGGCCAGCTGACCTCTATTGTGACCGGTGGCTGATAATTAGGTCGGAACAAGCAGGGCTGAAAATAATCCCAGGCTGAAGGGGTTAATGAGTACTCACTATCCATGCATACAGGTCACAACCAACAAACTATCCCACACCAAATCTCCAAACCTAAGGGTGATATTGATGTAGTGTCACTTCTTGATCTTAATTTATCCCCAATTATCCTTATTATTTTTGTTTGATCTTCCTTTGGCTTCTAGCGGCACTCGCTCCACAGCAGCTGTCCTTCCGCAACATCCAGGAGACATCAGTGGAGGTGTTGTGGGGAGAAGTCACACACCCTAATGTCGTCAGCTATGCTGTCATTCTGAATCCAACCGTTACTGGTGACATAATACGGGTAAGGCTCCCGCTTCCTGCACAATTTGGTCTGATAATCTTCATTCTTTGCTTTGATACAGGTTTGGCGCCAAATTTCTCTGCTAGCCGAGTATTAGCCAAAAGTCTGTCGTTAATACACATAGTATTCCATGATAAAACTCCTCAAGAGGTACAAAGATACTAAGGCAAACCTTAAGAATTGCAACTTCAATGTGAACTCTTGGGAAGAAACAGCCCATGACAGAGCTCTTTGGAGGCACCAGATTTCCCCAAGGCATAAAGGATTCAATCAGCAATCCAGTCAAGGAAGGAGAGAAGGAAACAGAGCTCCACTTTGCATTCCTTCCCTTGTAGCAACTGTGGCCGATTGTATGCATCATGAATTGGACTGCATCCTCACATGAGGACCCACCTCCATTGACAAATGACTTGTCTACCTACTCATCTGTCGTATCGACAGGAGCTTCCATTAGATTCAATGATATTGGATCTGTTATAAAGCACATATTTTTCTGCTGTTTTCTGACTTGCATCCAAAGATTGCTCCTGGTCTGGTGGAAGCATTGCTAGGCAATCTGCAGAATTAAGTTGCTTATTTGCTTTTTTACTTCACTTTTTAATACCAGCCCTTACCTCTGTCTGTCTTTTGCCGAATTCTGTGCAACTTTTCTCAAATCATGTTTTTCCAAATGAGCTGTTTGTTTGTTTGAATCAGAGCAAACAATCATGATATCATTTACAATGTTCTGTATTCCTTAAAATTTCCATCTCCTGAAAACTGAAAAGAGGGTGCATTTGTTGAATGATGTAACCCTAAATTGATTGATCCAAATCATTTGATTGACAGGCCGACAGGAAAGCAGTTGGTGAGGAACCGGTGTTGCTGTTTACCAACCTTATCCCTGGTGCCCTGTACATGGTCACCCTGAATGTGGAACTCTCAGGTGCTGATGATTTGACTGCCATGTCAGAGTTCAGAACAAGTGAGTTAAAGAATATTGTAGCGTCAGACTCTTGTATTGATATAAGATAAATGTTTGAACCCCATTTCTATCTATTTTGGAGTTAAATCTGACCATTTATGCCACTTCTTGACCAAGTTGTTATGATTTGTCTGTATGGCAGAGCCCAGCCCACCAGGAACATTGTTCCGCCGACCGACAACGACCAGTATCAAAATCCACTGGTCAGCTCCGACCGGCATATACGATGGCTTCAAGCTGTCCTATGAGCAGAATGGCATGCTGATGCAGGAGATGGTACCCAGCTCCAGCCTGGTCTACGAGGTCAAGCAGCTCTATCCGGACACCTTGTACAACTTTGAGGTGGTCACACTGTCCGGTGGAGTGGAGAGTGTCCCCACTACTGGCAGCTTCCGAACTGGTATTAAATTTTGAATTGACTTTTCTCACTGGATACCAAATTCAACAAACTAAGGTCTTGTCCCAAATCTCTGGCTGCGACTGCAAATTACACATGTTCCTATGGCAGCCACTAGCCAGTGACTGTAGCCGTTTCCACAGACTTTTGTGCATTTTGCAGTCACAGCCAGAGTTTTGGGACAGGCTTATAACAAGCGATTCACAATTATGTGCATCACCACAAGAGAGCGCTAGAGAGGCCCAGTATTGACGTCAAAATCATCGTCAGAGGTGTCTGTTGGCAGAAAAAGCTTCAAACTCGGATTGGGTGAAAACCGAGCCAGCGGCCTCTCCCTCTTTCACTGAAGAAATAATTATTAAGCAAGGGTGAATTTGAAAATGAACAGTAGCAGTTAACAAGACAACACACCCAAAAACAGGAAAACTTTCAAAAATTTCTCCCCACAAAATTTGAAACTGCCCACACGATTTGACTGCAACTTTCCACCATGCATTGCTGAACATGATTAATATTCTTCTTAAGATCAACGCACCAAGAATCAAACCCTCAACCCTGCTTTTTGTTTGGTTTATCCAGAGTCTGTTGAACCACATGAAGTCGCTGTGTTATCTCTGAGCACAAGCCATATTGAAGTGGTGTGGTTTGCTGTGGCCGATGCCAACTCCTACCAGTGGACCATACAACCAAGTAAGCAACATCTTGCAGTTATATTCTCTCTGTGACTAGTATTGGGACCTACTGAATAATCTATTCACCAAATATTTGAACAGTTGGATTTTCAAATAAATAGTACTTTAAAAATGTGGTTTTACAGTTCAAATGGTAATATTTTGCAAAGACAAACAATTCTGCATTTCTGTCACTCTCTGAAGTACTGCATGAAGTCAAATAATTTTCAAGATATTTTGTGCAGTTTTGGTAATATTGAAAAAGAAATAATGTTTTACATTGTCAATGACTTGCAACAATCCTTTATAACGATTATATTCGCTTCTCATTCGCATAAAGTGTATGTTCGATTGGATTTGATGTCATCACCTTGGATCTCATTCTGACTCTACAGGTCCTGGCCCTACTATGGGCACCACGTCTATTACCAGGCATCGATTTGATGGACTGACGCCAGGAGCTGAGTATACCATCACGGTGAAACCTGTCACTGCCAACACCAACCAAGACGTCAGGATGCTTGTACAACGAACACGTAGGACTCACTCTCTGTTGTTAATCTGGGGGAGATAATGTCAACTTTTATCCAACTTTTTTATGAAGCAATTTTAAGATGAACATAGAAATCTACTGGAGAAGGATTCTAACCTGTGACCTCCAGAATGTCGTTTCAGTGCTCAACCAACCGAGCAAATATTCAATTGCCTTTGTTCAGTTGCTAGTCAGGAGCCATGAAACTGCACATATTTTGTTATATTATATCCCAAGAATCAGTTGAAAACTTGAAACATTTGGTACGTTGGCAATACTGCAGATTTGAAAAATGGCACCTTTTAAAAAGGGGGAAAATTATATTTTCAACTTCTTTGTTAATGCAGCCTTCATGATTAGCGCTCCGCACTTACTCTAAAAATAGCACCGGATCTCAGACAAACATTGCAACCATGCACGTGTGTGGGTGTGCGCGTCCATGTACACTACGCGCGTGAGACAATGTTTGTCTGACAGCCGGGGATTTTGTGACGTCATTAGTGCGGAGCGCTATTGACAACCTATTTTTGGTCTAAGTTCAATCTTGAATCCATTTGACTTCCCAACACAAAGAAAAGACATGGCAGAAGTTTCCATGGTAATGACAATGTTGTGGCAAAGCCATTGTGACTTCTAAATACCTTTCCCGTATGTCTTGCTGTACGGCTTGTAGTTTACACATCACTAGCTTATTGTGACTCCCATTCCATTTGTTTCAGTGCCAGACAAGACCTGCCTAAATGCTGGCAGCACGAACGCTGGACCATTGCATCTACAAGTCTTCTGGAACGAGCCGCCCTCGGGCGAGTACTCTGGCTTCCGTCTGTCCTACTCGTCCGACAGCGTTGCCCGGGTTTCATTGGATCTAGGACCAACATTGAGGACATACAAGCTGGAAGTAAGGTTTAGAATCTTAAAATATAGAGAAACAGAATTTGGACAAACTTCTCTTTTAAGACTTAATTTTGCAAGTCGATTCTACTTCCAGAATAAGATTTCTGTCCAAATTATCAAAACTCTGTCAATGAGGGCAGCAAGCAAATATCAGAAAAGGTACGTGCATAGCATCAAACAGCAGTTGGGTGGAAGAGTACGCATTTTGGCCTCTCAATGTATGCAGTATAGTTTGTTTGGTTAATACTGGTGGTTATGGGATGATTATATTGAATCATATGGTTTGGTCAGACAAGTTTCAACCATACACCAATCCATGGGACCTTCTAGCCATTTATACCTGCTGGTTGTATTTGACCAACAAAATAACGGATTCTATTTCAGTAGTTGAAGATTGAGATTGAGAATCAATATGTTTGATTTGTGTCTATCCCTTTTCAGAATCTGAATCCCGAGACTGCTTACATGATCACTCTGGAGACTGTCACTGGTTCAGGAATGGGTAGAGAGTATGGAGAACCCTGCACCATACAAGCTTCAACAAGTAAGTCCACACTCGTCCAATCCAGTCATATACACCTTAATATCCATGTCGCATCCATCTTGTCCCCTTCCTTGTATACCCTTTGATAAAGATTTTAAAATAATTTTAAAAAGAAAACGGGTACCAGACTACTTTGAATCCAAGCCTTGGTTTGATTGCACTGCTTCGAATGTAGGATGGATGCACCGTGTTATAAAACCACTTAATGATTCTGGTCCAGCAATTGCGGTTAGCAGTGTGGAACTTCAACTTACACAATGTAACCTCTGGAGATCACGGATAATGATGACAGTGTAGTAGTTGTCTTTGCATATAAGATTGTCGGAAACATTCCCTAGATAAAGAGTTTCAAAGAGATGCAAAATATGTGGAAAAAAAAACAACTAGAACGTATGTTCCATTCTGCATTTTTGGATATCCAAAGATTATTGGTTCAGGGAAAAATGTGTGTAGCCTACAATTGATTCTCTTGGCTATTCTCATTGACCCATGACAGCGAGTATTCCGTCATCAGACATCCTTGTCCGTGACGTCACCCAGACATCAATGATGCTTCTCTGGGGTGCTGTTCCAGGAGATATTATGACCTACATCCTTGAAGTCAGTCCCATTGATGGAACCGCTCCTTCTATGGTAACATACAGTTTCCTTATTATGGTATAGGGTCACAAAACAAAGACATTTTTGTTTTGTCTTGTTTTGTAAGGATGCTTTTTAGTTGACTTCTTATCAGTAAGGTGTCACTAATACTTGTAGGTTTTTCTCTTGATCATTGAAATCTTGATCATTGAAGCAGAATTTAGTTTTAGTCTTTTGTGGAAGAGGTTGGTGCTTGCCTATTTGGTTCTTGTAGATATAGATGTGTACAAGTCTCTCCATCTACAATCAGATGTTGTAGATTTGTCTTCAGATGTTTACTCAGTTCCAGACTTCCAATTCTCCAGCTTCATTTTGTTTTTACAATCTCATCTGTTTTACCATTAGGAGCCGACAGTAGCACAAAAAGAATCACTTAGCTTTAGAAACAAAATTTAAAAACTAGAATTAAAGCTTTGAAACAAAATTGTGTGATGGTAGTTATATTTAACTCAGCAGAGATTTCTTGCGGTTTTAGTAGTTTTCAATGTGTGTGGGTTTAGAATAGTAATTAGTAACATTCTCATTGATGAGTACTCTAAGGCACATAGTTTCATAGCAGGGCTGCTTTGATTTCCGACTTCATAGTGTGTAATGATGCTTTTATTTTAAAACTCATTCCTTTCCCCTCACAGGGCAGTGAGCCGCCAAGAATAGTAAGACAGTAGTACATAGTTAGAAGTAGTCAAATTTAGAATGTCGCTATTTGCTCTGCGGTGATAGGTTAAATTCAAGATGCACTGTTTACATTTGGCCAAAAGGACTGACTGAAATATACAGTTTCCCTCGAACAAACAAACTTAGAGATGCTGAAATGTTTTGGCAATGAAAACAAAAAATTCATAAGCACTTAAGATATACACACCTTTATAAAACAGACTCCAGACTTCAGACTTCATTCCATTATCAAATGAGAGCTTGTATTACTTTCCTGTCTCATAAAATAAGTCCATTTAGGAATTGTTATTTCTCAGTCTGAACTATTGGCCTAAAATGATGCATTTAGAAGTAGTCAAATTTAAAATGTCGCTATTTGCTCTGCGGTGATAGGTTAAATTTAAGATGCACTGTCTACATTTGGCCAAAAGGACTGAAAAATACAATTTACCTCAAGAAAACAAACTTTAGAGAGGCTGTATATTTTTGGTAATACAACAAAAAATTGTTATTTATCAGTCTGAACTATTGGCCTAAAATGAGACGGTGCATCTTAATATCAAAGTGAAGATGTTCCTGTTGAAAGCCAACCTCTCACCTTTCCTTTTCTTTGTTTCTATGGTAACTACTTGCTCTATTGGCCCTGTTTGATTTGGGACTGTTTACCAAGCTCACCTTGCCAAACAAACTCCCTATTCCAGTTTTGTGCATCTCTCTCCTATTACGTATACTGCATGCTGAATGCATAAATCTAATGAAACTCACGCAAGGTGGCTCTTCTGTTTCAGGGTCGTCTTGTTTATACATGTACATCATCCTCATGGTCGTTTGTTTTTAGCTGCCAGTTTCACCAAGGCATTCAACAGCAGCTTATGACAGACATAGATAGGAATCAAACCACAGATTTATTACACAGCAGTAATAAAGCTACCGGTAGCTACTATTACTAGTTTCATGAAACATTTCAAATAATATTTACGTCATAGCCTTAAGTTTGTTGAAATTGGGTGTTGGTTTTAGCCTGTTCCACACAAACAGTGTGAATGAAAGTGACTATAAATATGATGACTTGAGTCCTGAGTCTCAGATTGTGAAACATGTACAAAAAATAACACAAGACACGTTTGCAGTCAAACAAACATTATGGAATTTTTTTTTTGCTTTTGGGAATCCAAGAACATTTCTTGCCTTGTTCAATGTTCATTGTAAACATCTATTTCTTGTTTATGTATCTGCTGTTCTGAACATTGACTGTCATATTTTGTCTAATGCCTTCTGTTTCTCTCCCTCAGGCGTTTTCATTGTGTACTGTTTATAGTTGAGATTGTTATCTATTTCTTCCAATTGGTTTTTCATGTTGATGCCTTGATGAAGCTGTTTTCATGTTCTATTGTTGTTTGGATGTAAATGAACTGTTACTGTTTGGAATCGTTTGGCCTGTTCTTCTGTTTCAAGTGGTTTCATTATTGAATGTTTTCAATCACTTTCAGTTTCTTTATGTTCTCCATTGATCTTCAGGTGTCCATTGTTTGAGTATTTCACCTAGATGTTGTTTGTTGGTGATCGGGAACTTCTATTTAGTGATGTTTTGTCAGGTTTAAAGAATGAAGTGTGAACGAGAAGTGTGAACGAAATAAATGTGCAAAATTACGAATGATTAGTGTTTCCGCAAACTGATCCACATACCAATTATCACCATGCAAAGCCTCAAATCTTAGTGTTCTTATCAAACATCCTTTCAAAGATTTTTTTCTCTCAAATTCTTAAATTAAGAAACAACAATTGTTGCATTGTATCAGGTAGCAGTAGTTTATGTGCCATTCCGACATGTTGGGGCATAACTTTGGATAGTGTCCATCACTGCAATATCTCGACATAGAATGGTATACTTGTCTATTATTCCTCATTGTGATTCCTATGTGCTATATGCATAGAATCAATTAATCTATATGGACATAATCAATGGCCTAGCGAGGGCGCTATATCAGACTCCATCTTTGAGGAATAGAAGTTGTTGGGCCTACACTAAATGAAGAAGGGATAGACACTATCACACTAAGTATGTCCCAGCGCAGATGAAGGACCTAATTATGCTTCATTCATTCAATCATTCACTGTCAATTATCAAGACCAGGGAGTTTCTACCAAAATCATGGCAGTCGCTTGCAAATTCTATTCATCTGTGTTTTTGGTGTCATGCCACACTTTGCTCAAAGTCTTCTCTAGCCAATGTCTGTTGTGTTTTCCAGTCTTGTACATTGCTTTCCTTGAATAGCTCATTGTTGAAGAACAGAGAAAAGAAAAGAATGGCAGCTTACACTCAACGTGCCAAATGTTGAAAATTAACCAAGAAATCTACAGCTTTGGTTATTACATGGGTAGATAGATTGATCAATTTGTCAGTGGTGGATCTATTGGTTTTGTCTGTTTTCACATGTTGCTGTTTGAAAGAAATGACTGCTTTGTACTCATAATCACGTGATCAATGCCAAATGTGGTGTGACCATAGTCAGTGGTGTAACTATGGAGGCATACTTGGGGTAGGCGTGGAGCCTCACACCTCTAAAGGGGTGCCACCGATCCTGGGGTCAGCAGTGCCTCATACTTTACTCCAATCAAATCACTCAGTAGGAGCATGTGCTGTGGCAGCACGTTGCTGCATCTACCTTTAAGTGCTACTCCTTTTGTCTTCTGATGGCCATCCCCCAGGCAGCAAAATAATGATCCATCTGACACAACCACGTGTCATGCTTCCAGTAGGTTCTCTAATAGAGAGAGGATTCACCTGGCAGGATCGCTCGCAGGGAATCTAGCCACATGACCGTACAGTTGCATCATACTTTATTGTCTTCAATGCCCCCCACCCCCTGAAGTTGGTGCACCCCATCTACCCCCCCTTCAGACTTTACACCACTGACTATAGTTTATTTGCACACATTGAACTGATAACGAATCGTCTCCTTCTATACACTGTCATGCCGCAGACCATTCCAGCTTCGACCACCTCCCATACCATTGGCAATTTGATACCAGGCAAAGAATATGTGATCAAGCTGAGCGTACAGTACCAAGACAACTCCATCAGCATGCTCAATACCATCAGCCAACGGACAGGTAAGCAAGTCTCCTTAGCTGCTAAGCAGAAAAGACATGCTAATTGCCAATTTCAATTTTATCAATGCACTAGCTTCAGCCAACAGACAGGTAAGCAAGTCTCCTTAGCTGCTAAGCGGAATAGTCATGCTAAGAGCCAATTTTATTTTTATCAATACACTAGCTCCCTGTCCAAGTCCTGTCATACATTATGTCCACTTTTTATAATGTTGCCAAATCCGTTTTTTTTTTTTTTTGTAGAATGAATTGTTGTTCCTTTTAGCGTCACCCCTTGTCATTTCATATTTGGATTTTTTTCAGTTCCTATGCCGCCAAGGTCTCTCACCGAGGAGAATGTTGAAACCCTGAAATTCTCTGTTGTCTGGGTTGCACCGCTCTCCGGGGAGTACACGGACTACATGCTGTCATACAAGGCGCAGGGTACCAGTGACACACCTACTGAAGTGGTACTGGAGAAGACGGCGACTGGATACCTGCTGGAGGGCCTGGCACCAGCTACTACCTATAGCTTGGAGCTGGTTAGCCGCTCGGGTACCGGGGACACTGCAACAGTCAGCAGTGCTACTACTGCATCCGTAACAACTAGTAAGTACAAGTAGAGGTGGAAAGATGATGGCTGCCTTCTTCTCTCATATGAAGTTCAGTCTAAAGACCCAGGTTCATAAATGATTTATTTGATTTCATATCTCACCTCCCCTCTTCCTTTGTGTAGGGAGCATTTCACCGTTAGCCATCGAGGTCTCAGGAGTCACGACCGACACCATCTCCCTTATCTGGGGTCTGTCCACGTTGCCAGGGATCGTCTTCTACTCTCTGCGGCTCACTCCGGCGCCTGAGCAGGGCAGCAACCCCTTGCTGTTGGGATCTCAGGTCTCCACAGCAACTGTCATGAATCTCCTGCCTGCCACAGAGTATCTGATAGAGCTCCAGCCCATCTTCCAGGGGAGCCAGACAGTACTGGTGTCCAATATTACACAGAAGACTCGTGAGTTGTTGTTTGTCCTCCCACAGGGTAGCCAAAAGATAGTGAATATAAACATTTGTCAGCCTCCGATAAAGATCCTGCTAGGATCGAAACACGTCAGGGCCTCTTAACTCCATGCATTTTATAAATTTCAGGTCATTATTTTGGCTGAATCTGTATTTTTTTCTGTAACAGGTCCGGAGCCTCCAATGAACCTAGTATTCTCTAATGTCATGGCTACCTCAGTGGACATCAGCTGGACTCCACCATCTGGTAGTTTCCATGAGCTGGAGGTGTACTACAAGACCCAGGACAGTGCCAAGCAGGTAGGCTGGGGTGGATTCCACCGTCAATGTCCACCACAAGATTTTTCTAACTGTCTTTCGAAGTCCAATTTAAAGTATGTGTAATACATCTATATTGTGTAGGCCTATTAAGTGTTTGTACCCATTTTCACAGCCATTTATTCTATCTGGTATTCACTTCGCAATTCTCTGATCAGGTCTTCATGACCGTGCCTAGGAATGCTCCCAGCCAGCTGACGGTAGATGGCCTTGATCCTGGAACAGACTACACCATAGGAATCGTTACCGTCATCGATCCCAACACCCCTAGACAACTCAGGAGCGATCCAGCTGAAGGCATGGCCACAACACGTAAGTCCTGTTGTATTTGTCGGAGGGTTAAAGGTGGAAGTGATCACCAAAAGCCTGTTTTGTGTCTGAATCTCCAGCTATGGCCACCAATGATAGCCATGTCTACGGCTGTCACTAGCCAGTGCTGGCCGTCATCTCCATAGACTTGTGTGGTATTTGCGACGGCAGCATCAGACTTGCCACATGACGCTGTATTGAACGCCATCATTGATAGTACCTTGTGTGACTGTCGGCTTATAGGGTTTATTGAGGTACAGTCTCTAACCTTGGCATTCTTCCTCTGTTTTGATCGTTGGTTTCAGTGCAACTTCCTGCGGGCAACATCACCATCTTTGATCACTCTGACACCACCATCTCTGTGGCTTGGGGCAAAGTGGACCTGCCCACTGTCGAGCAGTACCACCTGGTAGCCACACCTATCATCGGCGGTCAGTCTGGTGACTCGATTCCAGCTGTTTATCCTCCCATTGCATCCCCACGTCACATCTTTGTGAATCTCCTTCCAGGGACCCTGTACCGGGTAAGCATCCAGTGGTCAGTGGACAGGAACGCTGCCATGTTGGTCAAAATTAATGTGTATTCAGATTTACTTTTGTTATCCCTATACTTGTTACGGTAGATTTTACCAAGGTCAGAAGTAACATCCTCAACTTAAAAATGAAAAAATGAAATCACAATACAATGTACTTTTTAACTGCAAAAGTTAAACACTTAATTTGTTTTTGATTGTATGTGTATCTCAATCAGCACTGCAAACAATGTTGATTATTTAATTTTCAAGTATGAAATATTGGTTGTGGATATATAAATTAAACTTAAGTGACTTACTGGTGTGTGTGTCGCGACTAAGTGCACTACGAATATGCGACGACCAGCGATGATCCGATGTCTCCAGTGACAGAGTCCTGGCGTAAACTAGTCCAGCAAATCAATGTCCAACCCACTGACGAAACAGGCGTTGAACTAATGGAGGTCCACTCCACAAAGAACTAATGCAGTTCTCGAGATTTACCAACCTCCCACGTTGCTCGGGACTTAAAAAAATAAACCTGTCTAGCCATTCATTTAGATCTGAACCTCTCTCTCACAATCACCCTCATCACCGACTGTTTGTTTGTTTGTAGGTTACTCTGAACGTTATTGGCCCCACTCCGATGATAACAGGCCAGGACGAGCAACGAACTCGTAAGCAAACCATTTTGGTTTCGTAAATTCTTGTCACGTAATTATTTCTTTTTGCAATTTGATCATGAATCAAGTCGTTATTGTAACAGTTTAGTTTGTTATTGTTGTATAACTAAATAAAGAAGAAAATTTGAATAATTTGAATGTTTTTGTGAATTTTTTCTTAATGTGACAGTTCCTCAAGCTCCCAGTGGTCTGAATCTGGCTAACCCGACCCTAACGAGCCTGATGGCTATCTGGAGCGGCCCTGTCACCAACTTTGACAACTACCTGCTGGAGGTATTGCCCACAGGACTAGCTCCTGTCCAGATGCACGTCCTCAGCAAGATGACCAATATCATGATCCTGTCTGACCTGCTGCCTAGCACCCAGTATGAAGTCAGGGTCTATGCCACAGCAGGAATGGACAGGCAGCGAAGTCAACCGGACACATCTAGTGCATCCACACGTGAGTCAAACCTCGCCATATTTCATTTTGGGCAGAGTTATAGCATTGCTATGGGAGGAATCACTGAGCTTTAATGTGCAGGCAGCGCCAGGGATGGGTCTCTGGTTCCGGGTCTATGATGTCATCGTACTTGAGGTCCTTGAAGTCATTCTACCTTGCTGGGACATGCTTGGTTTGACTTGTACCATCCTCTTGTTATTATGCCCACAGTGCCTCTGAGCCCTCTGCAGCTGCATGTGGAGGATAGGACCACCACCTCTCTGAGCCTCAGTTGGGGAGCCTCTGCCAACCCCAACAACATCCTGTACCAGATCCTGGTCAACGATGCTATTGCTGGATTCCCTGGCACGGAACGAGGCATGGCCACTTCCCTGCTTCCTGGATCGCTGAACAGCATTGTTGTCCAGACTCTTTCAACGCCAGTGGAGAGAGGAGTACTAGAAGCTCGCACAAGTAAGATGACCAACAACCACAAAGCAAAAGAGACGGAATGATTATATAGCACCTTATTGTCCATTTTCAGGCCAATTTGGCTGCAGAATTTCTGATAGCATTAAAGAGGTAGTATTAGGGCCTGTTTGTTTTACGCACAAGATCAGCAAGATCACGGATCCCATTTTAGCATATCCTGCATGGGATGTGGACCGCAGATCACAATTCTTGCTGATCCGGATCCCATTTTAGCATACCGTAATGATCCATGTATACGCCGCACCCCTAACTTTTGATTTTTGCGGAAGTGAAAAAAGTGCACCGTATACATGGAACTTTACAGTATCCTGCATGGGACATGGATTCACAGATCATGGATCTTGTGCGTGGGACAAACAGGCCCAAACATTGATACGTCACCAAAAATGGCCATTGATGGATTCATTTGCACTTAACAAAACAAAAACTATTAATGAAAGACAAGTCTGGATAAGTATTGGCCGCAAAAAAGGCTAAAAAAAAAGGTCAGAGGCTAAGAGAAAAAAAACAAAAGAAGAAGAAAGGAAAACTCAACAGAGCTGTTAATTTTCCTTTCTTTGTGTAAGTTTTGGAAGTGTTTTTTCATAAATGTGCTATTTAAAATTGAATTGAAAACTGCAGTATTTGTATTTAGATATTGTATTTTCTTTCGGTTACTTGTCAAAGACCCTGACATGGTCCAGTCAGTGAGCGTTGTGAACACTCCGACCCTGAAACCGACAGCCACAAGCATCCCCATCACCTGGACACCACCGGTCACTCAAGGCGTGTACGATGGATTCCTCATTTCCTACACGTCGCCCAACGGCGTCGTCACACAGTCCGCCAAGGTTGGTCGGAATGAGAACATGCACGTATTGACCGGACTGGACGTCAGCCAGACCTACCAGATCGCCGTTCGGACCCTGAGCGGACGTGATTCAACCACAGAGACGTCGAGCGAGCCACAGAGTACGACCGGAATGACAGGTGAGCAATGGCAGTTGTTTGGCTCATTCTCAATGTCCTGCCCACATCGTATCAAATAAAGTTTTACTGAGTGTGGCATTAGCACAGCAAACACTGCCAAGCCAAGTTTTACTGCTAAAAGATTGAGTGCCAAATTTGTTCACAAATTGTGCGTTTGTCATGTCAATTTATAGTCAGCACGGCCTGAAGGTATGATACAGAATCAGCCATAAACGCCAGAACAAGATAGTTCAGCTTCTTGGAGTTAGGGGTGCCTGACGCGTTTCAATCCTAGCAGGAAAGATCCATCTTGCTAGGATCAAAACGGTCAGGTCCCACTAACTCCAAACATTTGATATATTTCAGGTCATTTTGGTTAATGAGTCTTTTGCAGCAGTAGATTACTTGTATTGACCTAGTCCAGCTTCTGTGTGAAAGATTGTTCATGTAAATCTTCCTGTGTAAAATTCCCCACTGCAATTTAATATTATCATTTTGATGAAATTGTTTCTGCATTTTAAAAACTAGATTATTGAAATGAATGCTTTTGTTCCAAAATGCTGACGTGACCATTGATGTACCTACCTCTCAGTGTATCAAGCTTATTTCACAGATATAAGCTAGAGATTGGTCACATAATTCATATGTTATTCCTTTGCCCTCTGATGACAGAAACACTGCCCTTGCTGTCCATTGAGGTCACTGAGGTCACGACCATGTCCATTCGTATAGTCTGGGGCCCCCTGGGTACCGGTGAACAGCCCACGGCCACCGGGTACACTGCAGTGCTCCGGTCTGCGTCCAACTCAGCCACCTCTACCAACGTCAACGTGCCCAGAGGTAAGAAGAACAAATCCTCCAACAACAGGTTGCTCAGTACTTGAGTTATAATCTACAAAGTCCCATTCAAAACCTCGTTTCTAACAGGTCTTCGTTTCTAGCACAGCTGGGGTTACATTCCACCTCCAGTAAAGATTAGCCCTCGTTAAACAATCTTAAACACCCTGCCATTATTCTCTCATGCTCTTTTATTTCATACTTCATATCCTGTCTAATTATCTTTCCCCCGTTTATGACTGGACTCCAGGCCAGCCACCCACAGCTCTCTTTACTGGTCTGAATCCAGGAGCACTCTACAATCTGCAGGTGCTTCTCATCGGTGCTGATGATATGTCTTCCGTTGTGCCTCAATACACAAGTAAGTGAACGATGTCTTTACCTCAGAGCTCAATTTCATAGAGCTGCTTAAGCACAAAATATGCTTAAGCATGAAAAGTCTTCCTTGATCAAACAGGATTGCCAACCAAATGTTCATGTGATATTTACTGCTTTTGACTTATATTTGGTTATTGTTTGCTGAGCATAACAAGGAGTTTTGGCTGGCATACTGATTTTATTTTCCAAGGTATTTGGTACTTAAGCAAATTTTGGTGTTTAAGCATCTCTATGAAATTGGCCCCAGGTCATCAGTGGTTTTATCTTTGAATCTCCACTCCAAATATGAAAGGCACTCTTCTCCTTTAATACTTCTAATCATTAGCGTGTTGTCATTTTAATATGGTTTTCTTTACAGAACCATTATCCCCACGAAGCCTGAGTGTTACTGAAGTGAAAGCATCCAGTGCCGTTCTGTCCTGGCTGCATCCCTTGAGCAGCGTGGATAATTACCACATCGTCTACACGGCCGAGGGTTCCAATGCCGAAGTCATGACCTCTGTCCAGTCTGGGCTGAACAGCGTGACCCTTGAGAATCTAGCGGCCAACACGCTGTATAACGTGGTCTTGAGGAGCCGTGTCGGTGACCAAGCTACAACTGTGTCAAGCACTGATGTTCAAACACAGTTCACCACAAGTAAGTGAGAAGGGGCTTAATATGACTACTGGACAATGATACAGGCTTTTGTTTGTACTTAGACTGAGAGAACGTGCTCTACCACTGAGCACAAATTTACTAACTAATTTACTGAAGTTGATCTGAAAGTAAAAGTGAATTGATGTTGTTGGTCTTCCTTTCTCCTGACAGAGGCCGCAAAACTCACAGTCCAGTTTTACACCACCACAACCATCAACGTTCGTTGGGATGCAGAAGTTGGGAACATTGTCAGCTACCAGCTGTCCTACTCAGCTATCAACAGCGATGAGGTTATCTCCATGGCCGTGAGCAGTTCCGACCCTCGGCAGGCTGCACTGACCTCGCTCACCCCAGGCCAGCTGTACATGCTGGTGCTTCGTGCTGTTACTGACTCAGGCTTAGTAGAGGTGTCTGACTCGACTCAAGCTGTGACTTGTAAGTGGATAGATTCTAGGAGGCAGGAATTCAAGATGATTTGCTCTTCAGGCAACCACAAGCGAGCGTAGAATCATTGCTTACAGGAGCAGCAGATTATGTGCTTACAAAATCGTATTTCATGGCTTAGGATGGTATTTTCAGTTCTGTGCTTGCATAGTTCACATAATGAAGGATTTCTTGTTATACTCGGCTCACGTAGAAATTATCACCTATCCCTTTAAGCGAAGAATGCAGGTCATAAGTGCAGAATACTGGGGTAAGCAGACCATGAAATGTGGCCAAGATCTTCTGAACAGAGAATGTGTTTTACTTGCTTCTCGTCTGCAGATCCAGAACCTGCGGAGTTTGATTCCCCGCAGCAGACCTCCTCTACCATCACCCTGACCTGGAGTCCACCAAGCACAGGCAACTACAACGGCTATGTCATCCGCCATACCAGCTCATCCGGGCAGTCAGGGCGCACACCAAGTCCCTACTACGCCTCACGCAACGACCCCAGAGTACTAGTTCTCAGGGGACTGACCCCAGCCACCAATTACAACGTCATCGTCACTGTCTACAGCCAGTTCGGTGACCTGATCCGCGAGAGCGAAGTCCTGTCACGCACTAAAACATTCAGAACTGGTAAGCATCCTCTCTAAGAGTTTGTTATTTATCCTTCCAGAGTCTTTAATGTTTATGTTCCCTTATCAGCCATCAAGTTGTCACAAATGGAAATGAACAGGAATAGCTGATATTTTTACACCAATGATGTCCTTATATTGTTAGTATATAGACCAGACGGTCATCCCAAAATGAAGACGCCATTATTAAGGTTTCCTCTGATGCATAAATGCAATGGAAGAATGAACTAGGTCTGACCTGTATTAAGGTTTCTCTCCCTGAAACCTAACATGTTTTTTTTTCCATTGAATTTGTCTCTGACAGCAACTGCCGACCCCGCCACCCTGTTTGTGACATCCGTCGGGATGCAGAGCATCGGTTTTGGAATCACGCCAGCTGTGTCAGCTACCGATCACGTGTTCACCCTTACCGATCCCAACAACAACCTGGTGGTGACTACCAACCTGGGCCAGGCCCCAACCACTCACGAAGTGACCTCTCTTACCCCTGGTGTCTTGTACACTGCTACTCTGACCACAGTCGGCTTAACTCCACCACTAACTAGCTTTATCATGCAGTACACACGTAAGTTATTTCATGGCATTATGATCCTTCATCTTTATTTCTGTTAATCAAAGAGTAATCGGGTTTCAGCCGTCCAGCAAAAGTGTGGGTCCTATGGAGCAAATGTGAGACAATGCATCTACTTCATCAGCTCGTTAAACAATACAACGCATTATGAATAGAGCTCTCAGGAAGGTAATTCTCGTTTTGACTGATATATCCGTCATCCATCCTGACAGGATTTTCTCCAGCCGCTACACCTGCTGTTGAATTTGGTGCATAGACAACGTCTGGAAAGACTTTTTTAGGGGATGTGTCCATCCACTGTATATTAGCAAACACTTCTTGTGCATTGACCAGTGGTTAAGATAAAATTCTGCTAGGATCAAAACATTGATCTCTCCTACCTCTAAGCATCGACTCGGAGAGAATGAAAACAAAGTACTATTCCAACCTTTATGTTTACAGTTCCCAGTGCAGTGACTCCTAGTACAGTGATGTCATCCAGCACCATAGAGTCAGTGGAGCTGAGCTGGAGCCCTGTGGCGACCACCAACCCGGCCTTCCCGAGTGTAGCTGATGGCTACCTCGTTACCTACACGCCAAGAGACAGCATTCAGGACCCAGTAGTTGTCACTGATCTTATCAATCCATCGGTTAGTGTGTTTATTAGTATACAGGAATCTTTAATCTTCAAATGGGTCCAGCCAAGAGCCACAGCTCTGTAGATTGTGTACATTGTGGTACTATGTTCATCATTTCTACTCTGATAGAAACCAACTTTAAAGGATTTATCTTCAAACATTTCATATTTCATTTCCTTGTTTGTCTTTCGCACTGTGCAGGCAAACATCACAGGCCTGAAAGCCGTTACTGAGTACAACTTCCAGATCGTCACCTATGTGGGCGAGGGCGACAAACAGGAGAGAAGCACGCCAACGTCCGTCACCGTGACAACAAGTATGTGGTTGATAGATAATTCATTCCCCAGATCCAAGACTGAAACCATGAATATTGATATTCACATTTTCAAAATGTTCGCTGATCAAAGTTTAATAGCAGAAAGACACAGAGGCTATGTCTTTCAAGATGGCTGCCATGTAATAGGTTTATGCACATTATTTTGATCAGCAACCATTTATCATTCATTGGTAGATTCTGCGCGGTTAAACCTCTGTACAAAATATTCCAACGGTACCCAGCTGAATTCTATCAACTCTAGCTGAATATGTAACACTCGTGTGTAATTTGTTCAACTCCTAATTCAAATTCTTCCTCCAAACTTTGCTGTTTTCCCCCGAACAGAGAATTTTACACCAGCACAGATATTGATTGTGGGAGTTACAGAGCAATCTGTTACCCTCCAGTGGGGCCAGACAAACTCCCAGTTTGCAGGAGGCTACCAGCTTCAGATTGCTCCGGCCAGCGACAGCAGTGCACCGCTTCAATCTGCCTTAATCGCCACAGGAGTCACCCTGGAATATACCTTCACTGGCCTGATGCCCGGTACTCGCTATGTCTTGACTGTCAACGTGATCGGTACCGGACAGAGTGCACGCAGAGACTTTAGAACAAGTAAGTCCAAGAACAAAATTCTGGAGCTGGATCTAGATTAGAGACTGTGGCTACAACTACTAAGGCTTTGTCCGTGCATCAGTTTGAATTACAGCACTTAAAAGAAAAACGTTGAAATCCGTTTAGCAACTGTCATAGCCAAAGCCGTTAGTCTGGATATTGCTGCAGCCACATCAATTTTCTTCATTGTCAGAACAAAAAAATTTATACCGTCCAAGCTAGCCATAAAATATTAATAAAATTAAAACAATGAAGCCATTGTTAAGGTTTAGTCTAAGAATTGGCATTTGGCACAATCACCCAAGTAGCTATATCAATCTGAGTGCAAGTCTCTAAAGTGATTACTGTTAGATTTTGTTGAGGATCTTTCTTCTCTGAGCCGAAGAAAAGTCCACTTTGCAAATGTCTACATGTCACGTTGATTCTGTGTACGGTTTGCTTTGCTTAACACAGTTGCTGCACCTCCACGGAATTTGTACGTCGTCGATTTTAGCCAGTCCATCATCACTGTTGGCTGGGAGAATGCAGACGGTGAAGTCAGTGGCTATGAAGTCACCATATCCGATGCCAACGGCCCTGTGTCCATGCTATCCACTCTGGTCCCTAGTACCACACTGGAGAACCTCAAGCCTGACACGGAGTACTTCATCTCAGTGGTCACCCTGGCTGGACCCAGCCAGGACCAGACTAGAAGCTCACCCATGACCATCACCCAAAGCACAGGTAGTATACTCCACCCCAACCCAGCTCCCCTTCTCCAGACGTTTAGACGTTTAGAATACCCTTTCCTGACAGCTCTTTGATAGTCTGACATTTGTCCCGATCCAGACACTCTCCTCTCAAAACAATCTTTTGCTATAGCAGCACCTGGAATTCTTTACCACTCTGTACTTCCAAATTCAGATCACTCCTTAAATCTTAGCGGTCAGGCCTGCGACATGAGATTGGCGAACGATGTGTTGCTCACCGTCACGCGGGGGCGCTGTAACCATGATCCACATCATGCACCGCAACCTATCCACTTTACCCATTGTCTCAAGTTTTGGGGTTGTCTTTCTCCCTTTACTACTACTTATTTTCAGTTCTGCTGTGTTTTGAACATCCAGAGGGGTTGATATGTTAGCTGTACAACTTTGTTTGACATGACAATATTTATTGATATAGTTTGATTGCTATCCTTTACTATGGGCCTTTACAAAACCTTGGCTTGGGCTCCGGCTCCATTTCTTACATCCATTTTAAACCACCAGGTATCAAAATGGAGGTTTTTGGGTACGGTTTTGAGGTACATACTCTGTTTCGAACAAGAAAATGGAGCTTCAACCTTCAAGGATAAACCGCAATCTGTATTTTCAGCTGTTAGATGACAGAGCCTATTAAGCCCAAGCCGTGGTTTCGTAAAGGGCTTAGGACTTCTGAATTAGCATGTGTGTATATTTTTGCACAAGGAGCAGATGGACTTCCTTCTCATTTGATGAACATTGAATGTACACCATCAAGTAGGATGCGAGGGGCACAGGGACATAGTAGTCAGCGTTTGTTAACAGGCGCATCTCTCTTGAACTCCTTCTCTCTGTCCAGGTCCGGAGTTGATTACAGTGCAGTTCATTCCTCCAAATTCCATCCTTGTGTCCTGGGCGGCTACCACTGACCCCATCACCCAGTACCAGTTCACCTATGACTCACCAGATGGTAGCGAGTCTGGTAGCAGCTTTGTGAGTGCATCCAACAGCCCATCTAAGCGCCTTGATGGTCTGACACCTGGAGAGAAGTACAATCTTAATGTGAAAACAGTGAATATGGCTGGCACGGTCTCACCATATGCAAGAACATCTTACCGCCTGAGTGAGTAATTCATTATTGATTAACTCTCAATTTGATTAAATTTATTGTAATTTCTGTATCATGCATGAATCTATCTTGATTCTTTGTTTATTATTTCATTCGAACCTTGGTCAACATAGTAGGGACTAAGGGCATTTGTACTCAGAATACAGTGGAATGCCGCTATAACGAACATGGCAGGATGCGCAGATATTGTCCGTTATAGTGGTCATTCGTTATAGTGATTTAAAGAACCATAATTGATATGTCTTGTACATAAAAACTGGGAGCTAAAGATGATGTTCGGTATAGCCAAACATACGGTATGCAGTGTTTGTTATAGTGGTGGTTTACTCTACCTTTTGGAACAATTTTGCATGGTCAGTAGATGTATCAGATTGTTTGCATAGCCTCCTGATAAGTATACTATGCCTGTGCATTTCAGAACCTGAGGACTTGGCAGCGAATGCCGTGAACATTGTGACCGAGCCCCATGGTGCCACGTTTACTGCAGACCTGTCTTCCTTGAATGGCTTGCTTGACAAACTGATCTTGTACCTAGTGACCGGTACTTCGGGAGCCGGTGCCGGTACCCCCTTGATGGTGGAGATCATAATCCCCATGGACGCCTGTCCTGAATTCAAGCTGTCCGGTCTCATGCCGGACACGACCTACACGGTCACTCTACGTACGGGCAGTGATGACCAGCAGAGCAACGGAACCATGTTTACCTTCACGACTGGTGAGATGATTTTGGGGTTTTTGTTTTTGTTTTTTAGAAAATGATTTTCCTGTCAGGATAGCTACATTTTGTACGATTCAGATACTTTATTCCACTTCTTTTAACTTTGATCGCCTCTAAAGTAACCTAAGGTAAATTTTAATATTGATATGATTTAGAGTTGACTCGATTGATGTTGTTTTTTTCACAGGGTCGGCCATACCTGGTGTGATCTCGTTCGGTGATGTTTCAACGACGGAGATTGTCCTCTTCTGGGAAGCGGTATCCGGCACATTCCCTGAATACACAGTGGAGTGGGCACCAGGGACCAGCTCATCAACCGTGCCCAAGTCCATAGGCACCCATGATTACACCATACGGGGTCTGACTCCTGGAACGCTGTACAACGTCACACTGACAGCCATCACCGGAAGTAGCAGACTACAGCGTACAAGTAAGGATGAGATCTAGGGTCGATACCACAAACATTTTCTCACTTTGTGAAAACGGATTTCCAGTCACAATTCTGTGTAGATTCATGCTATCAAATCAGGAACCATCTCAATCTCAGGGAGTTTCAAAGCTCTTAGTTGGACATCTTGGCAGAGCAAGGGTAGATGGATGTAAACTATAGTAATAGTTTCTTGTTTGGTCTTGCTTTGTGTGTAACGTAGGACCTTTGGGCTTGGCCAATCCTCTCTCTGTGACCGCCCAAACTGACACCATGATCATCGTATCCTGGGAGCCTGTCCTACGTCCTGAGATCACCGGCTATCAGGTAGGTAACTGCTTTCTTTTCTTCTCTCTGTTGCAGCTTTTCTCAAACTTCTATTAGGCTGACTCTTTTTATCAGCAAAAGGAAACATTTATAGACATACACACCCTTGTATTTGATTGAACACATACATGGAAAGTCTCTTTCAATAAATTGTTTTGCTTGGAGTTAGGAAGGCTTGACGCATTTCAATCCTAGCAGGATCTTTCTTTTTAAGAAAGATTCTGCGAGGGTCGATATGCGTCAGGCCCTCCTGACTACAGGCATTTTAAATTTCAGGTCAATATTTTGGCTGATGAGCAGTTTGAAGCTGTTTATTACTTGTATTGTGTGATTTTATTTGCTAGCAATAGCATTGCCTATGTTGCATGAATCTGAAATCTGATATAGCGCTATGTGAATGGTTTCATGGCTTCTGACTGCCAAACAAACCAAGACAATTGACAAATTGAGACACCACCAACATAGGTCTGGATAACTCAGTTGGTAGAGCACCGATACGGTATTCTGTAGGTCACAGGTTTGAATCCCACTCCAATCAGTTATCCATGTTCACGTTTCAGTGACTTCAATTTAAGCCAGTCAGTTTTGATACCTTTATGGTTATTTGATGATTAATTTGTATACATTCGTTTTCATTTTTGCTAACAGCTTTGCTACATTTCATCCAGTGGACAGTCCAGTAATATTAATCTTGGCACCAGTTCCCCATTCTTCAGCCTGAATAGTCTCATGCCTGATACTCAGTATACCATCAGTGTGGCTACGGTGGCAGGGAGCGGAGACACTAGAATGCTGAGTGTCAAAGAAACAATTAAAGTCACAACAAGTAAGATTGCCTTTGTATGTGTAATACTAGTTAACTGTCTAATACCTACAATCACACGTTGTGAAGATCAATGTGTTAACAGTCGAGCACCAGTCTATTTTGATGCCCATCTAGTCAATGCATAATTCAGTGAGGGCGCTGTTGATAACTAAATTTTGATACACAAAGCCATAGATGGGGTAAGTTTGGACAATTCAAGAAGCAACAGTTTGTGGGACCAACACAGCTGCATATTTTATGTACAGATGACTTTGATTGACAGACCAGTTTGGTTGTAACTTTGGAACCGTTTTACATCAAAACGCTATAAAATGGCTCCATTGCATTTTAAGATTCAATTTGTAAGTTTTCAAATGCAAATTTGCTGAATGTGATAGCGTTTTGGAGAGAAGCGTTTCACAGAAACATTGGTGCCATAATGAACTTCCTTAGCTTTGCAACATTTGATCCTTGCCATTCCTGTACTCTCACTTTATAATAGATTTTGAACAAGTATCCACACTGCATTTGAATGTCTTGCTACATGTAAACTGTCTAACTTGTCTTCCCAAATTAAACAGATCCGGACGCCAGTATTCCCAATCCATCCAACCTGCGCAATGGGCCGATCACTGCCCAAAGTGTCCAGCTGATCTGGGATGCCCCATCCAGGGATAACTTTGATGCCTACGAGCTGGTCTACACTCCTGATGCCATCGGCAGTCCATCCTCACCGGTAAAGATCCCCAAGGATGCCACTGATCTCATGCTGACCGAGCTCATGCCGGGACGTACGTACGATTTCACCCTGCGGACTGTGCGGGGTTCCTCGCCGCAGGAGTTTGGGACCAACCTCCAACTGACAAATCTTACCAGTAAGTCTCCATTGTTAGGAGGTGCCGACATTTCGATCCTGCTGGGATAAACATTTCATCTGATGCTTTTGTGCCCTTCATCAATCAGAGTTTGGATATTATTGCACTAATATGACATTCTGGTCCTTCTTCCCGCAGGCACGGCAAGTTTCATGGTCCTCAGCGGAGCGGTCACTGACACTGTCATCGAAGTGACCTGGGGGGATCCACCCGTGACATCCAATGCAGTTGAGGTGTCATACACGCCCATTGTCGGCCAGACTGCCAACCCCACCATCCAGTCCACACAGTCTTTCCCCTATGTCATTCTGACGGGTTTGATGCCAGACACTGACTACACCGTTACCATTACAGCGAAGAACGGGAACCAGGTGCTTGCTACTCAGCAAGCTGTCATCCGAACACGTGAGTAGCAGTTTTGATTTGGTTTGGCTCACAAGTGTCAATATCAAATGGAATTTTCAATGGTGGTTTCTTTCATTTTGTGCTAAGCAATTGTTTTGTGTTTAACAGCTCTGAAATTGACCACATTTTTTAGTTTGATAATTCAGACACATTGGTCCAGTTTGTCTGCTTCAAGGTTTATTCTTTGCCTGTACTTCATTTTTATCATTTCCATGGTTGTATTCATTCTTTGCTTGTACTTAATATTTGTCCTTTTACCCCAAAGTTTATACAAGTTTAAATTTTGTTGTGTGTAGTTCTACCAGCTCCGGCCAAGCCAACTTTGTCCAACCTGCGCAGCACCTCGGTTGATGTTTCCTTTGTGCCATACGACGGTCAGTTCTGCTTGTATGTCCGTATCCCATCACCCAACGGAGGTGGTGTGCAGGTCGGTCCCAGAGTATGCGGTGGACAAGACGGCTGTGCCAGGTACCCCTTCAGGCAGTTGCAGCCATCCACTACATATGAAGTGGTGCTGGTGCATACCACGGTCAGTGGCATGTCCACTACTGAAGCAGTCACTCAGTTCCAAACCGGTCAGTATCGGATGGTCATTCAAAGATTAATCATAAAAGCAACATGGGTTTGGTCTTGTATTAAGCACTGATTGCAATAATCTGATGTTGTATTCAAGTGTATTATACTGTCAACACAAGGCCATCTTTAATATAAAAAAACATAAGTAATTCCTATTGATGTGCACAGTGCAAAATCTTTAAATAATGATTTGTATTCAGTCTTAAGCAGCTGTGGAGACTTGTGACTCATTTTGCTGGAGTCGCAAAGTAATTACTTGGTTGTTGTTGTTGTTGTTGTTATTGACAGCTGACCTGGTTCCTCTGGGTGTGGGCCTTGTGGATGTCACCTCGGATGCCCTGGAGATCACCTGGCATCCAGGTACCGGTGACTTCACCAACTACCTGGTGACTTACACGCCCACGGGTGCAACCCCGGGCACCAGCCTCATTTCCAAGGCTGACCCAAGACGTATCAGGTTCACTGGTCTCCAGTCAGGCACTAGGTATACAATCACCATCACTCAGCAAGGTGGATCTACTCCGCAGCAGTTTGTGTACAACACGGCCACAAGTAGGTTCTTTGCATAAAACGTGTTCAAAAGCGCATATCCTGACTCATGATTTCAACTTCAAGACCATATTTCAGTTCCACAAATCTGTTGTCAGCATCACCATGATAACTTGTATTGTGGCATCACACTTTGCTCAGAAATTAAGATTGAAGTATATTATGTGATCAATAGTTGTCTCTTGCAGGAGGTCATCATTGTAGGAAAATATACAACTGTGTATCAAATGCCTTGAGTTGTGCTTGTGCACTGAGAACAAATGTTACTCAAAATCAATTGTTAATGCAAAAGGCTAATTTGTTTTGTGCTGATTGTTATTCAAAAAAGCCATTTCTATTTTTTTCAAACCTGCACCTCACCAAGAAGTGTTCTACACTGTGATAATTGTTGTTTGCTAAATAGTTTTGAAGATGCTTCCAATTGTATTGGTCTTTCCTTGTTTGACTTTCAACAACAATCAAACAAAAACAAACAAACAAACAAACAAACACCCTTAGGAATACATCAAAATAACACTATTTGTTGTTTCTGGGCAAAACAAAATTAGACTAAATGAAATGGGATTTGAGCCTGCAACCTCTGGGTCACCGTACTGGTGGTTGCAGGTAAGAATCCTACATGAGATAGTTTGATGTTTAATCTAAGACGACAGACATTCAATCTAGTTGTTGTTTCTTTCAGGACCCATCAGGCCAACTGGCCTCATTGCCTCACAGGTGACCAAGGACGCTATGACTCTTACCTGGAATGAGATCAGTGGCAACTATGATGGCTACCGTCTTTGTCACCTGCCCCGGGGGGCTCAAGCATCGCCCCTGGACGTCGGCGGGGTTCGTCAGGTCCGTCTGACAGGCCTAGAGGTCTCCACTACCTACTACATCAAGCTGTATGCCTATGTGGGTGAGATGGAAAGCCCTTTCACGCTCCTGCAGCAGAACACCGGTATGAATCTCATCCTTGTTATTCAGATATCTCAGTTGTTGATTATTTATTGATTATTTATTGATATTAGGCTTACTCTTCATCAACATGTGTCAGCACTCACTGCATGCTCAGTGCAGAAAATCATGCGCTGGTCCAGATGCATGTATGTTTACTCCTGCAGGATACACACAAGTCCATTGTGTGGAATCAATTACCAATTCTGCACCTTGGGCATCCATTTGGTTTGAGTTGGCGCATTATAAGATTTCATTTTTATTATTATGACTATTATATCTGTACAGAATATTAGGGTAGTTAAAGACTAACTATGAGAAAAACTTTTTTTTTTATTTCGTTAGACGGACACGACTACCCACACTATTTTCTTCATTATTATATCTGTGTTCATCAGAAATTGCTCTTAAGGCATAAGGTATTTTCCTATGAAGTGTCACCTTTACCCTTTAACCTGTGACCTGCTATAATGTGGCTTGTATTTCTCTTTGACTCCATAATAGCTGATGCCGCTCCTGGTGACCTTCGCATTGAGTCCTATGATGTGACCTCCGTTACTATCAACTGGTTCACAATAAACACCATAACCACGTAAGATGATCATTCAGTATATAAATTACTCCTCAAAAACTCCTCCTACTTTGCTGATACCTGTTTGATACTTTGAAGTGGATCGGCACAATGACGCTGAAAAAGGCTGTGTTGTATTAAAAGACATGATTAATAAATATTCACAACAACAGATGCAGGTTATGCTGACAGATATATCTCTACTATTCAACAAACAGGCATATATGTCAATGACAACCTATGCTTAAATGTTGATATTTATCACTGTGATCAGACTTTTTAGTTTGGTATAATATGTAAAATGTGGCTTCAAATCACCTTATTGGTGATGTATACTGTGCAGTATTCTTTGCAAATTGTTTGCAAGGAGTTAAACTTTGTTTTCCCGGAGAAAAACAAGAAAGAACTGCTTAATTGTTTACCCACTCTCAACTTTCTGCAACTGCAGGTATCGACTGAGACGCACCAGGCTGGATGGTTCTGATGAGCTGGTATTCGATCTAGACAACATCATTGAGAACAATCCCAGGTTCACCTTCAACAATCTAAACCCTGGAGAGGAGTATATCTTCTATGTCAATCCCCAACATGTCAATTACCCAGAGCAATCCAGGAAACAACGGACCAGTGAGTCACAATTTAGAGAATCGTAACTTTCCTCAGTGTCATATCAGTTGATCAGGCCATTTATTCAAGATTTTGGAAATGGGGAGGGGGAAATTTAAGACCAAGCCCCGTGTTTGCGTTCTCGTGACATCTGGATTTTAAAGTAGAGTTTCAGATTTTCTGTTTAGCGATGGATTTGGGCTTTATCGATGATCGCAAAGCGTTAGTGAAATCGTGCACCTGAATTGGCAAGGATCAAAACTATCATTGTTCAGTTGAAGGTTGGCACAATAAAAATGCTGTTTATTGTTCATGTACCCTGCTTCAACAACTGTTTAAATATAGGTGTTAAACTTTTTATTGAAGCAACGTTTTTACAATGTGAGAGCAATTTGGTTATGAAGCTTATACTAAATCCCAAGCTTTTGCCATTTTTTGCCCAGAGCCGAGACCTCCCTCGGATTTCCGCGTCCTGGATGCCAACGAGGATTTGATAACCGTGGCCTGGAGTCTGTCGCCCTCTAACATCGTGCACCAGTACGTGTTGACCTATGATCCTGCCTTCGGTATACCGGCATCTCCAATCTTGATTGCAGCCTCAGAACGTCCACTCCAGCGTACCATCACTAACCTGCTGTCCAACACACAGTATACCTTCACCATCGTGGCCATTTCAGGCGTCGGCTCTGGCCAAACACAGACTAGGAGTGACCCTGCCACACTGAGGAACGGTGAGTGAGGAAAGGTTAGAGTAGGTTGTATCTCATTGCACTTTGTGTATCCAGGACTGGATTTCACCAAACTCATTATAACTTACTATCAATTGTAAGACTTATAATGCATTGCAGTCCTACATAGGATAGGCCTCCTGCGATGGGTTATCCATCATAACACAAGTTACGATCGTAGGGCGTTGTGAAATCGACCCTAGATTCATCAGTGGCTAAAATTTTCAGGATTGTAATTGTTCTTGGTATACCTTGATTCCAGACCCTCCATGACACTATGGCGATGTATCTACCCAATAACAGAGGGATTTTGTGGCTCAACATTATATACTGAATACCATTGACATGCAGTCAAAATCAATTGTTACCGAGGCAATACCTGAATCAGTTTTTAATTATTTGAGATAAAATAACTTCTATTGTTTGAAATATCCAACAGTGAATTGAATGAGAGGACGCGAATTGTTCATGAAATTGCATAGTCAAAACCAGAGACGTGATTTAATTTTTTCAGGTTTCAAATTTGTTGAAAGAGGTTTGAGAATGTGTCAAGCAAATTGAGCTTGCTACCAGGGGTTGCGAGATGAGTACAAGGTTGATGAAATGAGAAATGATAAGGAATGATATCCAAGCTTTCCTCCTCCTCCTCCCCAGTGACTCCACTGTCCCTGAAGGTGGTATCCTACACGGAGACCCAGATGACTGTCCAGTGGGATGCCCTGACCGGAGGCAGTTTTGACCATTACCAGATCAGCTACAGTCCGTACTTCCCTCGTCCCGGCACGATCGTGTCACCAAGGACCATCCCCAGGAATTTCCAGCGAGAGTTGTACATGTACGGCCTGATGCCTGGCCAGGAGTATATTATCACCCTCCGGACAGTCAGGTTGGGTGTCATCAATGACGATGCTATCAGTGTCACCAAGCAGAGGCTTTGTAAGTACCAACCTTCCTGTCAATTATAGTTGAATGAACAAAGATAATTCACAATTTGGGACATTAAGAGCTGTATAGCTTTATAGAGCGCCAGTGCGGTAATCCTGAGGTCTGAGGTTTGAATCCCACTCCAGTCAATTTTCAGCTTTCAATGAATTGTGGAACCACTTCCTTATAGTATCCAGTTTGTTTCACACTACCGAAAAAACCTCTGTATTTGATTCAGGGCAGACCATACCCATATAATTTTATCTTTATACCTTTCTGAACTTGTGCTAGCTTTTGCCTTTGACTGGATCACCAGACTTGTAGCTGTGTCTAAGCAAAATAGGACTCTATTCAAACTGGAGTCAAACTATGGGCGTTTACGAAACGGATTCTCAGGCTCCAGCTCTGACATCCATATCCTGAAAATATAGGTTATGGTTTTTCATTGAAGCTGAAGCTCTGTCTTCCTTTTCAAAGTAGAAAGTCTACTTCCGAACCGCAGCCAAAAGCCTCTATTTTGATACCCGTTATTTCAGAATGGATTCATGAAATGGAGACGGAACCTGAACCTCGGTTTCGTAAACGCCCTTAAACAAGCCTTGTTATCAAGATATTCAAATGGTTTAACGCCACTTGTAAGAATCTTTGTTTGGTCACCCCTCCAATCATCATTACATGGCCGGTTTTCTTGTCTATTTCCTGGATTCCTCTTGGGTTCCTCCCATCTCCTATACCTAAGGAGGCTCCTGATGACTTGTCTTGATTTTGTCCTGTGTTTTCAGTGCCTAGCAGGGTGTCTCGCATCCGCGTGTTCAACACCACCACTAACTTGGCCAGCCTGTACTGGAGTAACCCTGTCGGTGTCAAGGACAGCTACAAGATCGTCTTCACACCAGCAACCAACGGTCCCCCATTGGAGGAAACAATCGGTGAGCAAACCAATGTTATACAACTGCTTAAGCATAAAAACCTCCCAAGCATGAAAAGTCTTCCTTAACAAATATCAGTCAAACGGACAAAGTCTTCCCGTCATTTTTATTGCTTTGGACTTGGTGTATTCTGTTAGTGTTTAGCTTGATGCTACAGTTACATTGGGATTCGGCTGGTTGTTTGGTTTTATTCAGTGATGTGTTTGCACATGAGGAAATTTGAGCTCTCTAAATTTGGCACAAGTTCTTGGTGTCTTAGTACTGTAAGGTCATTTATATTCACCAAGTCTAAGGAGGTTGTCATTCCACGGCAGCTTTGTTTGTGCGAGGCTCATGCTCTTGTCTCATGTTCTGTACCTGTAATTGTAATCATCTCCAACAGTTTATTTGGCAATTAGTAAGATAGCAATATTGACTGATGTGACACTGCTTTGATTTGATTCAGTTGCCGGCAACGGTGCCTTACAGACAGCCACATTCACCAATCTCCAACCTGGTCAACTCTACACTGTTGCTGTGTCCACGAGGAGCGGTAACGAGACCAGTCAGCCGGACGCTCTCCAGATAGTGACAAGTGAGTGATGCAGTGGGTCAGAATATCCCTGGATGGAGTCTCTCTACCCATCCTGATTCCCCATCAACTTTACCTTTTCTGTCTCTGAACTCTCTCCTAAAAATCTGAAAAGGCTCTCAACACTCTCTGCTGAATCTCTCAACACTCTCTGCTGAATCTCTCAACACTCTCTGCTGAATCTCTCAACACTCTCTGCTGAATCTCTCAACACACTCTGCTGAATCTCTCAACACTCTCTGCTGAATCTCTCAACACTCTCTGCTGAATCTCTCAACACTCTCTGCTGAATCTCTCAACACTCTCTGCTGAATCTCTCAACACACTCTGCTGAATCTCTCAACACTCTCTGCTGAATCTCTCAACACTCTCTGCTGAATCTCTCAACACTCTCTGCTGAATCTCTCAACACTCTCTGCTGAATCTCTCAACACTCTCTGCTGAATCTCTCAACACTCTCTGCTGAATCTCTCAACACTCTCTTCTAATCACTCTTCTCCCCTCTCCTCTCCTGTTAATAATGCCCTTATTTTCAGACTCTCTGTATGTTTTCTCCACCCCAGTACCTATGTAAGTCTTAGCATTCATTTTGTTTGCTTGATCTCTTTTACTCAGACCCTCTGCAGCCAGTGAACCTCGGAGTCAACCTCCTAGGATCAGGCACGTCAGATGCTCAGGCCATGTGGCAAGCTCCAGCCATCATCAACCAGCCAATCATCAACTACCGCATCAATCTCTTCCCTGATGACCCACGTGCCTTCCCAAGAGGTCAGAATCTTCTTTTTTAAGTGATTCTCCAGAGTTGCATTGCATTGTATCAAATCAAGAGAGTGCTCGAACTTACTGGGGACGTTTTAGGAGTAATTGCCAGAGCAGTTTGCCTATGCTTCAAGATCCAATGGGTTAAACAGTCTTTATTTCAGAACATTGAGTTCTTTCAAAAGCTTGCTATTTCTCGCAAGGCTTGTACTCAAGTTGCACTATAGGGAGTCCCTATTGTTTTGCTTGTAGGTTTTGTTGTCAAGAGACAGTATATTGTTGTTATTGTTGTTATTGTTATTGTTGTTTTTGTGGCCCAGATTTGCCAGCCAATGCCCTAGCAGCCAACCTTGGTCCCCGTCTGGTACAGGGACGTGTCTACACTGTCAGGGTTCAGTCTGTTATCAACCCTGGACTCATTGAGGAAGCTGTCAGTGCCCCAACCCAGATTCAGTTTGGGACAAGTAAGTGTTCATCAGATCAATGAGTTGTTTTCTGTATAAGATAGCTGCTCCATTTTTCTTAACCCTCTTTCCGGTTGCCGATATTAAACTTTTATATCAAAATTGAAAATTCCCTAGACCCTTCAGCACCTTCGTTCCTTTCACCGGACATCGACGCCACCGAGATCACTGTGGCCTGGTCCATACCGCCTGGTGAAATCACCAAGTATGTATTGGACTTCACGCCTGTACCAACTAGTACCATCGTGGTCCCGCCTATCAACGTCCCCAGCCAGTTTGCTTCTCAGCTTCGGATCACTCAGCTCAGCCCCAATACCGACTATACCTTCAAGATCAAGTCAGTCACCCAGCAGGTGTACACCATCGGGACCGGACTGCAGACTGTGGAAAAAGAGAGCCAGGAGATTACTGCCATTTATCGAACACGTAGGTCAAATTTAAAGATCTTGGGGCAGTATAGCTGGCCGAAGCACCAAAATTTACTGAAGCAATAAAATTGGTTTTAATATTTAATTGAGGCTTAATACTCCTTTAGGTATGTGTATCAGCACAGTATGCTCAGTGTGGGATGAGCGTGTACTGCTGATATACATCGGTAAAAGGTAATTTCAATAATCCAACCCCACCGGGTTAAAAATGTCATGACAAATTTGGTTGTAATCCTTATTTTATCAGGGAAGACTTACACAAGATTTCTTGGTCTCGTCCCAGTATCAGTGAAAATCATCCTCAGACCAGACATGGTCCATACTTGTAGGCTTGAATTCATTGAATAATTGATGGGATTTATACTGTACTGTTTGCAGGGCCTCTACAACCCATCAACCTCATAGCCACCAACATCGCTCCCACGATGCTTAGCATCCAGTGGGAGGCCGGCTCATCCATGGACAATACCTTCCGTGTTACTCTGAGGCGTGACAACACCGTCGTCACTACCGATAGCACATCAGCGCTGGAGTACACCTTCCGCTTCCTCACCCCATACCAGGACTACGAGATAGCAGTAACCACCTTGGCTGGACAGCTAGAGAGTAGACCACGGGTCCTGAGGCTAAGGACACTTGCTACTAGTAAGATAAAACAGGCCACTGCTGTAGGGTTTACTGTCTAGGGGTCGATTTCATGAAGCCCTACGATCGATCGTAACGCGAGTTAAGGATAACCTATTGTATCCTACATAGAGCTGCAATGCATCATAAGTCCTACGATTGATAGTGAGTTACGTTTGGTGAAATTGACCCCAGGGCATATTTTGGCAATTCAAACAAAAGAAGAGATGGATTTATAACGATTTAAATAATAATCCCTGTATCATGAGTGTTCTTGACTCTAAACATTGCCAAGAGAGCATCCTGAATGGTCAAAAGAAGGTAGCTCATTGACCCCTCAGGTGCACGGCTTGTACAAAGTAAAGCATCTTCCATTGTTTGATCATATCTTTGCTAAGATGGCTGCATCAACGCACCATCTTGATGTCACATACCTGCTTTAACACTCAAATTTGCCAAGCTCTGAAACATTTAAATAAGATTTATTCTGAGAAATGACTCCACAAAATTGGACCCTGTGTTTACAATCTTGGCTAATGTTTTTCCTGATCACTACTCCATATATCTGTCCTCATGACAGAGCTGCATTATTGTATCTTGATCTTTATGTGAAACACATAACAAATTAGTCCAAAACATTAAAATACCACAATATTGTCTTACATTCTTATTTTACTCAAGTTGTAATTTAGCTTCATTAAATGTATAATCATGAGATTTGTTTCTGAACAAGTACTCCTTAAAGATGGGGTATGATACAGCACACTCACTGTCTCTTGGTAGTGTAATCAACGACCCCTTCCACATAAATGCCCAGAAAATAGTGAATTTGTTCTGATGACTGATATTGGGCCTGCTGTTTGTTCCAGATCCTGGAGTTCCCAGAAATTTCAACGTCGTCAAGACTGGGCCCAAGACTGCCTATGTTGAGTGGCAGCCACCAAGCTCACCCAACGGTTTCCTGGTGTCCTATGATCTCTCCATCATGGCCATGTCACCGGTAAAGTGCCTTCCAAATTGCTCTGCTTTTCATTGTCTTTCAATTTCATTATCAATCATTATGTGGGGTATTGTGGCCTAGTGGTCTGGTGTGTCCGTACTCAAGATCTTTTTGTCAATCTACAGATTGTGGGTTCAAATCCAGCCATGGGTTTGTGGTGCTTGCATCTTTGGGCAAGACGCTTTGTCACATATTGCTCCTTTTCACCCAGGTGTAAATGGGCACCAGTAAGGGTAGATATGGCATTGTTCTTGATTAGTCTTTTTTACTCCTCAGTGAGTTGAGATTGTTTCAGGAATGTAAATGTAGCACAATGACCAGGGATAATAGAAATACTTGCATTGATACATCAATGATTATGATATGAGCTGTATAAATCAGAGATGAAACTTTCCCGGATTTATCCGGAATTCCGGATATCAGCGTGGCAGAAAAAAAGTATTTCCCGCATTTTCAGGATTTTCATTGATTTTCCGTCCTGGCCTGGTGAAATAGTGGAATTACAAGACGAATAAACAAAATAATTAATACACTCAATAATTATCATAATGTTAACCTTAATTACCGGTATAATTCAGTGAAAACGCCTGCCACATTAGACGTACGTACTCGTCATCGTTTCGACGAGTTCACCATACTGCATGGTCAGCCATTTTGTACATAGTCTTGATCCAAGACGTTTGATTGCTGTTCGTAGTGCGCCCTCACACGACTGATTCAGACCATCACAACCCGCTCAGCGTACGTAAAAACAATTTCTAAATTATTGCAAGGACCGAGACAAGTCTAATAATTCCGACCATAACAAACAAACCATGCATCGTGCACGGCACATACACCGCGTGGTCGCTGTGTAGTCACTGTGCGGTCGAGATGTGTGTGCCGTTGAGTGAGCTCTGTTGCCCGTATGCGCTGTGTAAGATAAACGCTACAGTAGGACGGTGTTTCGGCGCTTTACGACCGAAAAGGTGGCCTTTTCTTTTGCTTTTATCTGCATATTTCTGGGTGCTTTTTGCAGTAGTTCTACGATTTTTAGCATATAAAATATGTTAGAGAATTTTTTTCATAAAATGCAGACCGAAATAAACCAACTGGAAAATAAAACAGAAAAACCAGAAAACTACCATTCCAGCCATTTTTGCGGCCAGCCAGGCCGTAGTTGCGCTTGCATTTTTTTTTTTTTTAGGATTTCCGGATATTTGGGAAATTTTGAGTTTCATCTCTGATAAATGTGTAGTAGGTGTATTATGATATAGTAACTGCTCAATATAAATATCATATATTATTACTATGATTTGATTATGTTCATGGTAATCGTTTTATTCAGCTTGGGATTTTAAAGAAATTTGTTCCCTTTTGTAAATTCCCAATCCAGAATGGCATGTGATAATCTAGATGAAAAAAATGCAAGCTCATTCTGGATTTTCATCTCCGTTATTAGATAATAATTCAAAACTGAATTTTCTTCTATTTTTTCAACCCCTCCCCCTCTCTCATCCCTTCCCTGTTGTGATTTAGTCCACAAATTCAGCTCGCATTATCACCGTCCGGGCCTCGAGTGACCCCAATGCATTGCAGACCTACAACCTGACCAACCTGGATGTGGGTAACTCCTATACATTCAGCATCTTAACCAACAACAATGTAGGCAGTAGCCCAGCGGTCACCTTCTCAGAAACCCTGAACTTCCCTGAAACTGGTAAGTGTTGTGGCTTTCAGTGCACAAAGCTGTTTGATTTCACATGCAGGGCCCCAATGAAAATGTTTTTAACTGTTTGGCATGTTTGCTAAATAAGCAATCAATCAATCAGTGGGAGCATGCGCCGCGGCAGCGTGTTGCTACATCTACCTTCGAGCCGTACTCCTTTGGTCTTATGATGACCATCCCCCAGGCAGCCACACAACCCATCCCCATCTCAGCAAAATAACGATCCATCTGACGCAACCACGTGTCATGTGGACGCCCTACCGGGCGAGTCCTACCAGTAGGTTCTCTCATAGAGAGAAGCCGCCCGACAGGATCACTCGCAGGGAATCTAGCCACATGACCAGACAGTCACATAAAAATAAACGTTATAAATAAATACATAAACTGGAGTGTATTTGACTATATTTTTCTTGTTTATCAATTTGTTTGTAGCTCCACCGCCAACAAACCACAAGATTGGAGTGTCTGAATTCATAAGGCCTACTGGACGTACAATCTCCATCGCACTATCTAGCGGCATGTTCTCTCAGGAGTATGGACCTATCATCCAGTATGCAGTGCTTGTCGCTGAGCTACCCAATGGAGGTAAAGCAAATTGGGCCAATTCTCTGCTTTCTGGTTCAAACTGGTGAAACTTGGCAAATTTGATAGTAACCTTATAATTATGCCTAATATGTCTCCAGATGATGACTAGAGCAGGCTAGTCGAAACGTTGGGACCTTAAAAGAAGTGCGAAAGAAATAGAAATGCAAAAGTATGGACGTTTCTTTCATGGTATTTCCCGCAAAGCGATCCACAAACCTAATACGCAGTGAAGCATAATGGCAATCGCATTATGAATCCTGCAGATTATGAAAACGCATTATTGTTGTTTGGTAAAACATCCCTCCTGAAGATGTTCTGAATAAAGAAGGAAATATAGGATAAAAAATGGCTTCCCTTAGTCTTTTTGGAGTGTATATAATATTGAGTTACATCATTATGTATTTTGATTTGAATTCTTCTTGCTTTTGGTAGCATCGGAGGCAGGCACCATCAATGTTGGACCTCCACCAGAGCGTACCTGGGCTAGCGTGCAAGGAATGACCCGATGGTCCCCATACAAGGCATCCAAAGAATCCTACAACCCTTTCATCAACGTGTCCGTTCGTAAGAGACGGCAGACCACCACATCCGTGGACTACACCGTCGGTGCGGACACACAGTGTGATGCATCGCAGAATGACGTGTACTGCAATGGTCCATTGAAGTCGTACTCTACCTATGCGTAAGTGCACTCATTTCTCATTGAATTCGTAAATAAACACGGGCAGTTCGAGTCTTGATCAAGTGTAATTGTAAATGAAAAGCCATATCCTATTAGATGTACAGTAGTTTATTTATGACAATAAGGATGGTATTGAAAGTACACTTATGAAATACAACATTTCTTGTTTGAAACTTTGTGCATAATGCACAAAGTGCCAGACAGTTACCAAAACAAAACCCAAAATTACCAATACTGTTGAATGTGTCTTAAAAGTTAATATTGAATGCTAAGCACTAAATTTATATTCAAATTACCATGACATGATTAGTGTAATTAAAACAGGATGTTACAATGGCATGACCTGGATTTAACCATCATCATGATGGCGAGACTTTGGGAACGATGATCTATAAAAGGCGTGGTCCACAACAACTGCAGGCAAAGAGAGCAATTTGGACAAGCGGGCACAACAGAAGTTGTCTCCACTCAGTGCATAATTTGAAAATACAACCCACATTCCAACATGCATTCAACAAGACGTGGTCTCCAACCAACCATTCTTGTCTCCTTTAAGAAACCAGGCTTGAGGCTGGACTTGGAATTTATTTCACTACCGCCAAAACAAAATGAAGGGATTGAGCCATATGACGAAGCCGAAGAAAGACTCCAGCTTCGCCATGCATCTCAAGCCCTTCATTTCATTTAGGACACAAAATGTTGATAGCCAAATAAATCCCAAGCCTAGCCTCAAGCCTCATTTCTTAAGGCCATTGGTTTTCCTTCTTGTAATCATAGAGACCACTGAACAGTTCATCTCAGTGGTTAAAAGAATACCAGTGAGCCATATCCATAGCCATAACATCTTGTTGTAATGTCTTGATACAGGTTTGCTGTCCGGGCTTATGGTGCAGATGGAACTTACACTGATACCATCTGGTCTGATCCTATTTCAACAGGTGAGAATTCTTACTGAGTCAGCAAAGCCAGCCCATTCAATAAATGAAAGTTTCGTTTTTCTTGTAGTTAACTCAAAAAGGTTCTTTTACTTACATTTTGAAAATTAATATTGAAATTGGTCCTTATGAAATCATATCCACCATTCAAATGATTTGTTTTCTGCAGGATTTGATGTGATGTGGTTTATCTACCCGTTGGTTGGCATGGTAGTTTTGGTCATGCTGATCCTCATCATCTTCTGCTGTTTGTGGCGAGGATGGTATGTTCACCTCTTAGAGCTTATGTTACACAATCACAAGAGGCAATTCTTACAGGCAACCATTTATAACGAACGTTGCGCTTGTACAGAAGCTACTTTCTGCTATTCATTTATGATACCCAAGATATGAATACATTGATGTGAATAAAAGTTCAAACCCATGCAGGGCCTGCTTGTAAATTCTTGGTCTTTACACATTTCTTTGTTTGTTTGTGTAGCTGTGGTGACCCATCAGCCAGTGCTATGTATGATGAAAAGGCCAAGCTGGTACCAGTCCACCAACCATCTGAGATGCCTCAGCATATGCCTACCAGCAGAGAGAACCCCTATGAGTCCACTATCGTTGACATGCAGAACCCTACCAGCAGGTACAGCCTCTACTTGCTACACCCCTTATCGCATCAAGGAACATTAGAATGCTTACCCTTGTCCAGACATTTTATCTTTAAAGGGATTGCATACGTTTGGTAATTTGAGCCTATTGTTTGTTTCAAACCAATATAATTGTATATATATAACATACAACTAACCAGTGAAAGTTTCAATTCAAAAGGTGGTAGCGTTTGTGAGATTTTGGCGACAAACTAGAGCGGTTATTTCACGCCAGATAACAGTTAGTCAATAGCTGAGAAGCGTTACGGCCATAACGCTTCTCAGATTCATAATTTTTGGAGATAAAAAGTGACACATTTTTCCATAACCGCGGTACTTCGAATTGAACGTTTCTCAATATGCGTTATACTATCCAAAGCAGCTGTACTTCTCACCAAGTAAGTCATTACCAAACGTATGCAATGCCTTTAACTATCTTTAACTCCAAGATCTGACCAAGATGATGTTCTTAGAGATTTTTCACTTAATTCTGTATCTCTTTGGAAACTATTTTCCTTCAAAGAAAAGAAGGAAACTCTTGAAAAAATTGATTAGCTGCAAGTACTCAACTTATATCTTATCCATGAAACCTACTCTCAAACATTTAAAGATAAGTTAAAGATGACGATTTTTTGAGAGTGCGATTGGTCAGCTGTTATTTTGAAACCGGTTTCCCTTTCTATTTTGCATGTAATCCAGGCCTATTGCAGTGAACCGATTTGCCCAGCATGTCTCCCGGATGTCAGCTAATAACAACAAGTTGTTCAGCCAGGAGTATGAGGTTGGTACACTCCTTATGTCAAGACCTGAGCCTCAAGAGGTGGACATTTGGGTCTCTGGACATATCTGACCGTTACTTTCAGAGTGATCACTGTCTGGCCCCAGGGGGAAATTAACTCTGTGAAAAGTAAACGGTCAGTGAGTCAACCATGTTGGTGCATGATTTGTGATGCTGTCCAAGCCAGAGGGAATAGGGTGGTACTCATTATTAAAGCATTCTTCCTGGAAAAGACATGAAAGTCTCAAAAATGACTGAGATTGCAACACAGAGCATCTATGACCCAAGAGCTTCGGAGGCCCATACTCAGGCCCCGGACCCGATGCCGAAATAGCTTTGCACTCGCAGATTATCTCATAAATCCCAGCACCCCTGACAGAAATGTGTCCCCGTTGGCCTGATGCTGTCCATGTTATGCATCAATGGATTCACTCCAATCATTATCCCTCATAGTTGATGATGCACATTTCGCTGCATGGTACTCACCCCAAAGGTATCGTATTGTATTCTAATACCTCATTGTATTTTCTTGTCTCTGTTCATTGTCTTCACAGTCTCTGGTGAATAAAGGGTCAGACGAGTCACGTAAGGATTCCAAGCTGCCTGAGAACATGGCCAAGAACCGTTACCGCAACATCATGCCAAGTAAGCTCTCTCTCTACTTCATAGTCATGTTACATTTTATCGCTTGTCATGATGTGGCATTTGGGGAGGCAGGCTGGCGTGGCAGTTCTTTCCTCGCCTTTCTCTTGCTGTGGCTTGATTTGAGACCAGAGTTCTAGTTAGCAGTTCCATTAAGAAGCAGAGCAGTATTTGTTCACTGAGCCAGACAATGCAGAAATGTTGAATACAAAGCTCATTCAGTGTGGGGTACAGGGCCCACTAAACATTATGCAATAAATGCAGATTATTTGTGGTGCATTCTTGCTTCTCACCCTTGCATTTGCTCCATATGAAACTCTTTAAGACAAGGTAAACACAAAAGCAGGGACTAGTTATTGAACATGAACCTAAAGCCAAAAGATGCAATTTAGAACCCCTTACATGATTCCTGTACTATTACTATCATTTCTATGCAGATGACAAAGGGCGTGTGCATCTGATGAATGCCATAGATGGATCAGACTACATCAATGCCAGCTTCATGAGTGTAAGTCAAGGCTTCCATCACGTTCTTCCCTTGGCTCATACTATCCATAATTTTTCTTCCATCTATTCCCTCCCTCAACCTCTTTCCAAACGTCTTCATCCTAAGCTGGCAAGGTGATAGTAGAAAGCTAAACACAGTTACTGGATGCCAACAAGGACCTAAGAATTGTGACATTACTACATTTCCTTACGCAAACTTGAGTATCTTTGCAAAGTTTAAGGGCCGTTATGGCATTTTAAACACTGTCTCCTCCAGTAGCTTTACAGAATAGCTATTAGAAGACTCAGAATTAGAACGACATAATTTGAAAGCTGATGAACGCGATAATTTGTAACCATCATCAACTCAAATATTTTTCTAAAAGCACATTGAACCCACTTTTTGAGAAAACAGGGAAAAACAGCCACAGTATTTTTTTAATCTTTTTACAATTATTTTTTATCTTTAAAAGATCAAAATTGTTTTTGGTCTTTGGTAAGCTGCATATTTCTTTGACTTTACCATGACTCTCTCATTGATCCTTGACACAAACATTCCTGACATTGATCCTACAGGGTTTGAACAAGGACAAGGAGTACATCGCCACCCAGGGCCCACTACCCAACACCCTGGATGACTTCTGGCTCATGGTCTGGGAGCAAAAGTCTGCTTCCATCGTCATGGTTACCAACCTAGTGGAGAATTCCAGGGTAAGATTTTGTCACCCTTGTGTGCTGTTTGGGATGGTTTCTGTTTGTGTTTTGGTTTTGTTAGTTGTTACCTTGCTTAGCCATCAGATTGAATTTTTCTTGAGAAAACAGCAGCAGCAGTATTATCAATAGGAACAACAGCAACAACAGCAATAGCTCTGACAAGAGAACTGACACCAGCAGCAGCTACATAGGCAGCTCAGCTGCAGCAACAACAGAAACAGAGGCAGTAACATCAATATCAGCAGCATAAGCAGTAGCATTAGCAAAGATAACAATAGCAGCAGCACAATCAATACCACAACAGCAACAACACCAGCAGTCATAACCCATTCCTCCAAAAATGAAGCACATTTCAAAATGTTCCGAATAAAAACCAGAGTTTGTTTGCTAGCTGATGAATTGAAATTTTTCTCAGAGATCTGGTTGCATGTAATAACCGAGAAGGTGGTTTATTTCAGACCAGTGGAACCAAAATTTAAAAGAAAATGGGGCCCACATCAGGTTTAGGTGTTGGGACTTAGAATAGCTTGAGTCGGGAAGTGGCTTTTAAACTCAGGTGAAATCCCATTTTCATCTGGATTGGTTTATCTTTCCAACAGGTCAAGTCAGAGCAGTACTGGCCTGATGACGACGGCCAACAAAGCTTTGGAGATATCACCGTCACTCACATCAACACCCTGACCAAACCTTCCTGGACTATCAGAACAATGGAGATTGAAAAGGTCAGTACCACTCCCCAACCCTACCCCTCACCCCTTCTAAGGACTGAACAAATAGTTGTCTTGTTCAATCAATCAATCGAACAGTGGGAGCATGTGCCGCGGTAGCTCACTGCATCTACCTTCAAGCGGTACTCCTTCGGTCTCCTGATGGCCATCCCCCAGGCAGCCACGCGACCAATCCCCATCAAAATAACGATCCATCTGACGCAATCACGTGTCATGTGGATGCCCTACCGGCCGATTCCTACCAGTAGGCACTCTCTCTTGATCAATGATCTTGATATGATGTTTTGTGGGTACCAGTGAAAGATTTAGTGTTCATTTATACGCAAACAAACTTGTTTATGAATCAATAATCATCAAATAACTACAAGGGAAACTGACTGACTTTTTAAGTCACTGAAAGGTGAACAAAGACAAATTGACTGGAGCGGGACTCGAACCGGCGACCTTCTGAATACTGTTCAGGCGCTCTACCAAATAAGCTATCCAGCTGTACGTTGGTGGTGCCCCTAATAGTCAATTATCTCTGTTTGTTTGGCAGTCAGAAGCCATGAAACCAGTAATTGTGCATGAATCAATTAGACTCACTTGTTTGCACTGTTTCAGAATGGAGATACACGTATCATCAACCACTTCCATTTCCGTTCCTGGGGTGATCATGGCGTGCCGGCCACACCAGACCCCATGCTGTTCTTCATGCGTACATTCCAGGAGAAGCACCAGGAACCATCTGGCCCAGTGGTGATTCACTGCAGGTAATGATTCCATATCTAAACCACCCACAGTATTCTCACTCCCTTATTCCAGCGTGTCTAGGTCCCATCGCAATTGACTATCAAATTTGAATATGGGCATGTTCACAGACCAAATTAACAAGCAAGTTATTGATCAATGAATCCACCAGCTCTTCTTCCAATGTAATGATTGAGAAATTCTAAAATAATAAAAACAACTAATCAAGTGACCAACCTACGGATAAACCTGCATTCTCATCTCCCTATAATGTGATATGATCTATCGGGAGTCTTTGAAGTTACTTATCAACTAAGCAACTGACCAAATACTGAGAAATACTCCAAGAAACCAACCATGTCCTCGTTGTCATTATTCCAGTGCCGGTGTTGGACGTACAGGTACCTTCATCACCCTGGACATGCTGCTAAGGAGCTTGGACCATGATGAGCAATTCCTGGATGTGTTTGGTACTGTGGCTTGTATGAGGGAGAATCGACGCTACATGGTGCAGACAGAGGTAGGCTTATACATACAGTATTCAATACCAACCATCATATAAACATCAGTGGTATGACCTAAAAGGCCTTATTCATGGCACATCCATTTTGGCACCTTCCTTGTATACCCTTCAGAAAATATAACACCAATTCGAAAAAGAGAATGGGTATCTGACTACTTTCAATTCAAGCCTTAGTTTGATTGCACTGCTTCAAATGAAGGATGGATGCACCGTGAATGAGGCCCATTGCTTTTATAGTCTACATTCACTTGTTGGGTATTTGTACCCAAATTGTATATGCCGCTCCGCCACACTTTTTCATAGCCGAATCGCCATATAAGCCACATCATATGTTCCAGAAAGTTATGGTTCTTTTCAAAATGAGTGAACCATTGGCATAATTTTCGTATTAAAAATTTCAGCCTCATAAGAATTTGCCTCCTTGTTTTTTCCTGTCTACAGGATCAGTATATCTTCATTCACAAGGTTCTATTGAAGGCCATGCAGAATCCCAACAAGCAGGCTGGCCATTCCTGTAAGTATCAAGTCTCTTCTCCTTGTATTGTAGAAATCTAGCTTGTACCATCAAGTGTTTGTCTTTTTGTTTGTTTTTAAGTTTCCTTATAAACCCCACAAATTGGTATGAATCTGTATTTTTCATTTCACAACAACAGGAATGTTCGATTCTTTTAATTTTTTTCCATATGTAAAACCCTAACAAATTATTTGTGTCCCTGAAAAAATGAAACCTAACTTTTATTGTAGATTCCTCCATTTTTAAGAATATCATTGGAAAGCTTATTTTGTCATCTGAAATTGTAATCATGATGGTTGGATCATGCATGACCAGTTAGGCACGGTCTAATGGCACTGACGGGAATTTAGTTGTTCAAAGTAAATAGACGGCTACTACATTGGGCTACAGCAGCAACATCAACAGCAACAGCAATAGTAACAGCAGCAATAGCATCAACAGTAGCATGATGAACAAGGAGGTGTTCAACACCACAAGCCCAAGCTGCACTTTCATTGACATCAGGGCGAGCGTTTGTCGGAAGGCTATCAAGCAAGTACGACAGACCACATTACCCAACACATCAGAGTCACTCTTAGAGATGAGCTCAAGGAAGAACTATTCAACAATTCTTGCCACGGCTTCCCTGTCTGCCAAGATCAATGAACCTGACCATCTAGGATTTCCTTCAAGGACTGTACCACTCGGATGAGTGTCATCAGAGTTCTGCCTGAGGGAATCATCACCAAGGTTGAACCCCTGCAGCAGTGAGTGATCCACCACAGAGGACTAAGAGAGCAGAGATGAAGCAGGATAAGAATACAGGGGTCGATTTCACCAAACTCATCGTAATTCTTACTATCAGTCGTAGGACTTATGATGCATTGTAGCCCTACGTAGGATACGATGGGTTATCCTTCGTAACTCGAGTTACGATCGATCGTAAGGCTTCGTGAAATCTACCCCTGGACACTTGCTGGTCCTCGTCTGCAGACAAACACATAGTATTGTTTTCATGCATGATCCATCCGTCATGGTTACAGTCCTTTCCAATGATAGGTTCATTTTTGTTTTAAGAAGATTCTGTAAGTCATAGTAACTGTTCTATTTGATCTCCTCAAACCTTTTTGTTTTGTTTTGTTCTTTTCTTTTCTTTTTCTTTTGGTCGTGTTTGTTTCCAAATCAGTCACAAAGACGAATGATGCCCACTCTAACGATGTTGTTAGTATTGATGATGAGGACAACATCTTTGGTTACTAAGACAACACGTTGCCCTTGTAACCCCATCCTCCAACATCCATTGCTCACATCAAAGCAACTGCTACATTTGTCATTATGATTTATTAATTGTCTTATTTTAGTTTATTATATACGGTATAAATGGAAGTACTCAGTATTGTACTCAAATGTAGGAGTCGAATTATGTTAACGTTTTAATTTATGTAATCATTTATTAAGTAACAAGAGGGAAATAAAAACCAAAATGTAGAAATGGCTAACAGAAATTTAACATGGAATGTTTGAAACATGTCTTTAAAAACCTATGCAAAGACGTAAGCTGTGATTCGAAGGAATGCTGTGCTTAAATTGTAGCATAAACGGACATCGGTTCATTTGAATTATTCCGTACTCCGTAAGATTACACTTAGAAAATACAACTCATTGAACTGAAATTTGCTCATTTACAATCAGACACAGTTAAATTGTGTAAAGTAGAGAAAAGATGAAAAAAAATTATATATTTTTGTAAAAGTTTAAAGCAATTTGCAGCATGTTATTCTGGATTTTGTTACATTTGAAATATAGTCAGTTCATGTAAGTTCATTGTATGATATAAAAAAAATATACATATCCTCAGATTATTACCAGCTGAGCTTATTATACAACTCTGTTTGATCAAAGTAACTCATGTCTGTCACTGAATTATGGAATATCTGTCTGAAATTTGGTTGAGACAATTTATACTCTAGTCAGGAATTATAACTTAACAATTCTAACCAAAAAAATATATCACACCTAAATTTAACCCAAATATACCTTATTTTGATATATATATGACTTGTTTCTAGTATTTTGTACACTCTCTGTAGCAAGTTTGTAAGGTTTAAATGTCTATATGAACATATATATGTATATACTATGGACAGGTGAAATACTGTAAGCTGCATATTTCTGTTGCATTTGTACTGTGCTTAATTCAAATTTTATAGCACTGTTTTAGCGTAATTATTCTTGATCTGTTAAATGCATAGTACAGGATTGGTAAAGGTGACAGAACAGCTGCAGACTGTTCATAATTTGATTTTTTTTTATGGAATAAAAACAAACCTGTGAAATTTTCAGTTCATGTCATCATCGGAAACTGAAGAAAACAGTGACAAATGCTCACAGTATTTTCAAATCTATTCACAGGAGTTTTTATCTCACCCAGAGATCAAAACTATTTTCAGTCATTGTTTGACTAATTTCTGGATAAATACACCATTTCAGGCGGACATATTCTAACGTTATGTTTCTACCAGCACCATCTTCATACCCTGTAAGTTAGACGTAAATTTGTGAACATTTCTGTTTGGGTATGTTACCAATCCTGTACTGTACCTTTAACAGCACTCCATAGTTCTTATTTTGAGCTGAGTAACAAAAGGATACGGACTGAGTTAAGACTGAGTCCAAGATGGGCTCCTCCATTTATGTGCTCCTTTATTGGGGCTTTCCAGCATTGTTATAATAGATTGTACACTGATTTTTGTTTCTTTTATGCAACTCGGATCATATTTCATAGTAGGTCGGTGTGGGGATTTATGTTATGATAAATACTAGTAGATTTGTAGTTAATACTCTTTGGTTTTCACATAGCTGTGACAATAAAGTCAATGGTCATTTGTAGATTCATGTCAATCATAATTCTTGTGTTTTATGAATTGTTTGCCTTTCTGAATTAACGGTATTAAGCATCTCTACTGTTTCTCCTCAGTTTTACATGAGTACTGAGTGTGACAGTGATGTCACTTGCCATATACCATTGGCATCAGTACTAGGGGTGGCAACGATATCACAAAATTATTATTTTCTTTTTATTAATACTATGGATATTGACTTGCTTGTGTTGGTGATACAGCTGTGCTGGTATCAACATGCTCAATATGGATACAAAGGTTAGTCATTTTCTTCTTAATAATCCGTGGTAACTGGAATGATTGGATTGTATTCATCTCACTTTTGACAAAACTCTTGTCCTGCAAAACCTACAAATGAATCTGTTTTGATCGGGTGTACTCCTCTAAATGGTGTTAAAAGGAGACCAAATTTGCTATGAAAAGGATAACATGGAAACATTCAATCATTTTGTTCCTCAGTACTCAACAATCCTTGTCTTAAAATCAGGAAATGAATATAATTAAATTGATAATGTTTAATATTTCTAACCCATTCTTTGATTGTGTTTTTTTTTACTCTACCAGCAACAACATTTAAAAAAAATTCCGATTGTAAAAGTACAGGTTTAGTGTCTGCTGCTAATTCTTGTTGCTAATCATTCTTCTCAGGTTTATGGGAATTGCTGCATCCTCTTTCAAATAATTGCCAATTGCAGATGATTTCTGGCATTACCTGCAAATTCTTGCCAATTTTGCAGAATAGTTGTCAATTGTGAATTCCAGCCAACTGCTGTTAGTTCTTGTAAATTGCTGTCATTGCTTTCTAATGTCTCCACAAATTCTGGCATATTCCTGCCAGAAATTCTTAGGAATTTATAGGTAGATCTTGAGGGTGGGGATCGGAATGGCCCCTGATGACCACATGGCTCTTGGATAAAGTCAAGCTGCAAGTTGCTGAGGTCTTGAAATTTTGTTATAGCACCCTCACGTGAACTTGAATAATATCCATAATTATTATCTGTAGTTATAACCCCACCCCCCCCCCCCCCACCCCGAAAAAAGGAAATTAACTTTGTTTCCTTATTTAGATAGCATACACGTCTTCGCGATTATTAAGATTATCCTTATTGTCTACAACATTAATCATGAATTTGGTTGGGAAATTATCTATTGAACCATTTCTTAGGTTGGTAACCTGGACAGTGTAAAATTTCTTTAAGAAGAATCAATGTTGTCAGTTTGGAATGATACTGATAATGAAAAAAGATTGTTATGAAATAAACCCCAAATGACACAGAAAATAATAATAAGACATATGAATAATAAACAGAAGTAATTGATTGTAGCAAGATTCGAACTTGCGACCTCTGGAATGCAATACTCGCGCTTTACCAACTGAGCTACGGCAGTCCTATCGGTTAGTTATGGTACTTTGTTTACCCTTTGAGAAATAAGACACACCTTTCAATAAAATAAAATGTCAGAAATATTGTAAATCATATCCAAAATACCGTATTCTCATACAATTTTATTAATTTTCATACCCAAGCTATTTATTTTATAGATTCTCGACCAGTTAGATTGCTGTGTTTAATTAGACCGCAGTATTAGAAACGTAATTAATATCACGTGTTATGGGGTGTAAGCCATTTCATGTCCGAAAGACCAGGCTATGGCTTGCAATTATACACGAGTCTATGGGAAGTGGCTGGCATTCCCTCCCCATAGTTAAGCGTGCAATCCAAGCCGTAGCGACATTCTTTGGAAATAATGGTTATGGCGTCGAACGGACTGAATCTTGGATTCGGAAGGAATTTCAACCTTTCTATTGGATATATTTTGACGGCCAAAGGAAGGATAAACCTGACTGAGAACTTGTTTCATCTCCCAAGGAATCAGCAGAGTATCAGGAGAGGTCAGGTAGGTAAACTTGAGAGAGCTTTGGAGAAAATAGGCACTGAAACTTGTTGGGCTGTTTTCACGTTACATTGAATTTTACATAGACAATGGAGATTTCTCCATGCATAGACCTACTAGTAGAGTACACAGGCACTACTAGTACTACTACTAGTAGTACTGGTAGTACTACTAGTAGTACTAGTACACTGTTGTTGTTATAGTACATATAAATCATGCTTGTACCAAACTCCGCTTACGGATCTGGATCTGGATAAGTCCTCTGACAAGCTCAAATTGTGAATCACTCGATCAGATTGTGTGTGTGTGGATAGACGTGTACGTACTTAATCTAGTTGTGTATTCTGTAGCGCTGTTTTGTCTTAGTGCATGTGGTAACTACGGGTAGTTGCGATGATCGTAACCCTAGGTCTGACCAGGGACTGGGACCTTAGGGTTACGACAAAACTGGTTTAAAAAAATGGGTACGACCTTTTTGGCCAACTCCTGAAGTATGTTTCCACTTTGTTTTCCACTTTCCAAAATCCAAACACAAAATCTGACTACATGGATCTGATTGGTACTTATCAATGAGTCATATAAAACCACTTTGAATATCGAAAGATCATTTTCTGCAGAAAAAATGACCCAAAACTTACCGAAGGTGTCGAGATTCCCTCCGTTTGCCGTCAGTCGGCCATTTTGAATAGTGCGCAGTGTACCATCTCGACCAAATCACGTCATGTGAAATGCCGTTTTGGCTGTTCCACCTTTCAAACTCAAACTCGCAGCCCTATGGAGGGCTCGTATCACATGCGTTGTACAGTGCTATACACGGAAAATCGCATACAGTGTGTGAGCGTGTCCGTCAAATAAATCACAGGTTATTGAATTGACCAGACCCGTGCGCCGAAACTGCCGAATTAAGTTTATTTTCCGCCGCTCTTCTGATATGACAGGTGAAGAAAAACGTATACGGCGTGATTTTTTTCCGACAACCAACACAGGCCGACATCGAACACATGCGAAATCTAAATAAAAATAAAAATATTCTGATCGACCGTCCTTCCAAAGTACCGTAAATCGTCGGCTGATCAGCTTATAAATCTTACTTGAATTTCAATTTCAGTATTCAATATTTTGTTCAATTGGCCAAGTAGAAACACTCTTTTCATAATTATACTGAATCTAAAAAAATTATCGTGAAATCCTTCCGAAACCGACCGACGATCGCATTAAAAAATTAAGACGTAAAAACATTGCCCACACCGCAGAGAAAGACAGCCTGGTATCCGCGTGCGTAATAGCCACAGTTTCAAAGCAAACGTGCACCAGCGAAAGTCTCGATCAGTACGTTACACACGTGCCGCACGTGTGCTTGAAATGAAGTGTATATTGCGCTCGGTCGGAAGGCCTACCTTTTTGGATCGCGGCCGGCGTCGCTCCACCGTTACGGACGGTGGCTCACGGCCGGCCGGCTCGGTACAGATTTCGCCGTGGGCTTGAAATGTTGCGCTCGGTCGGCACCTTTTTGGATCGCGGCCGGGTTCGTTACCGTATACGGCTCGGTACAAAACTACAGATTTGCAGTAAGAAATTGTGGTTTTTCCGCGATCCGCAGACCGCAGTGGAATATTCCGGTGATATTTTTAGGAATATGTCCTCACTGTCCTACCGGGTATGATCATTTTTGGTGTAATTGATGACCGGATATATTTTTCAGTCCAGCGTTAATTCCGACCACTGCGCGATCTGTGATGAGGTGGATGACCTTTTTATTCTGTTTGATCATGGATTGGGTCGGCATGCACCGAGTTTGTGACTTGCTAACATATTTTGTCTGTTTGTGGGACCATTCATAAAGGAAATCATTTGATAATCTTAGCAATTTCCTTTAGTTCATGATGAAAGATTTGAATTGTCAGCGGCAGCTTGACATGGGCAAACAATGCGGACTTAAAAAAAACCTCCTCCATACTGTATACGATATGCGTGTACACGGTATATCATGCACAGCGCACATGTTATTCTGGGAACACCCTCCATAGGGCTGCGAGTTTGAGTTTGAAAGGTGGAACAGCCAAAATGGCATTGCGCATGACGTAATTTGGTCGAGATGGTACACTGCGCACTATTCAAAATGGCCGACTGACGGCAAACGGAGGGAATCTCGACACCTTCGGTAAGTTTTGGGTCATTTTTTCTGCAGAAAATGATCTTTCGATATTCAAAGTGGTTTTATATGACTCATTGATAAGTACCAATCAGATCCATGTAGTCAGATTTTGTGTTTGGATTTTGGAAAGTGGAAAACTAAGTGGAAACGTACTTCAGGAGTTGGCCAAAAAGGTCGTACCCATTTTTTTAAACCAGTTTTGTCGTAACCCTAAGGTCCCAGTCCCTGGTCAGACCTAGGGTTACGATCATCGCAACTAAACTACGGGTAGCTAGGCTGTTGCACATCCTTGCCATTTGAGGGAAGAACGAGTAGAGGTGAGGTGAATTGGACTGGAGTATAACGACTTGATTAGTTTTACAGCTTCTGGTGACCATTCTGGTACGAGTTGCTGGTGGGTCTTGTAAGCCAAGGAAGTCGTTGATATCCAGATCAACATGGCAATTAATGATTTTGTGGAACGTTACCACCAGGCTGTTGAACTGTCTTCTGTCCTGAAGGGGAGGTAGCTTTAATTTGTGTAACATGGACGTAACTGAACTGGTTCTGTCATGATTTAAATTGGGTGATGACATGTGCAGCTGCTCTACGTTGAACTGACTCTATTTTGTCGATGTACTTATTTGTGTATGGGGACCATACCGAACTGCAATACTTTACGTGGGGGCGGACTAGACTCTTTGAAGGCTGCGTTTTCACCTGGATTGGTGTATTGCTCAGGTTCCTCTGGATGAATCCATTTACACTATATGCCTTAGCAGTGATACTATCTATGTGGTGTTTCCACTTCATGTCAGCTGATAGGATGACCCCCAAATACACATGTTGAGTCGTTTCTTTGAGCGTGTGACCAGAAAGTGAGTAACTATGGATTACGGGTGACCGTTTCCTTGTGAAGCGAATGATGTTGCACTTTTCAGGTTTGAAGTTCATTTGCCATTTCTTTTCCCACTTAGCTAAGTTATGAAGATCTTTTTGAAGGGCCAGGCAGTCGTTGTTGTTGTTGTTTATTGGATGATAAAGTAGGCAATCATCTGCAAACAGACAGACTTTAGATGTCAGACTATCTGGTAGACTATTTATGTAGCATCTAGGAAAGAAGGGGTCCAAGTATACCATTCCCTGGGGGACTCCAGAGTCAACATGAAGTGGTTTGGATGATTTTCCTTGGATAACAACACTCTGCTCTTGGTTGGTAAGGATGTCTGACATACATGAGAGTAGTGATCCCTGAATACCATAGAATTGCAACTTATATAATAAGCGTTTGTGAGGTTCTGTATCAAACGTTTTCGTTAAATCCGGTATTACAGCATCCACTTACTTTACTGACTTTATCTGCAGCTATTCCATTATTGTCAGTCTATCAGAGAAATAATTCATCTCTCATCTTGAATCTTGACGTATAGGTTCTGTGTTTTGAAAAGTAATGGTATGTCACTGGCACTGCATCTAGGTATAGGGTTTCCTCTTGTTCATCAAGGAATTTGAAGTTGTGGGACAGTTTGTTTATCAGAATTGTAACTTTTCTGTGTTTGTTCTGTCCCAGTGCTTCTGTTGGTTTTTGTATGTGTGTTACTGATGTATCCTTTTTGGCACTTGATGCATTAAATGGACATGATGGAGTAGGGTTTCAGTCTGTTGTAATTGTACATGTCTACATCTTGAAGTATTTCTCCTTTGAGAGTAGCTAGTAATGTAAATGAGTCCTATCAAGCACTTGGTGGATTGCCAATGGTCCACACCATTCGGTAAAAATGTTTTTTTAGTTTGCCGTCAGTGAAGAATTTGTTGGTTTGTACGATGTACACCAATTATCTGACACTGTAAGTAGGATTCTTGTTGAGTTTCTGTTAGATTTCTGATTGCACTAAGTTCTAATTGTCTTGGTTAGAACTATCTTTGCAGGGAAAGAATTAGCATTGTGCAGGAGATGTTCTGAAATTTTGTTTGTGGTGTTCCATGTAGTGTAATCTTAGTAAGTTTGGGATAGGCGTGTCATAGGGTTGAATGTTAGGTTGGTCATGTTTGGTGACCAGTGTGACATGTCCAAATGCTAGTGTTGTGTTGCAATCCACGGATTTGGAAAAGGACGGAAAGTTAGTATGAAACCAATCATGATTGATGACATTGATGACAGCACCAGTGTCAATTAAACACTGAACGGTCTTACCATGTATCTTTCCAGTTATGCTATTAGAATGGTTCAAAGTTGTCTGAAATTGCACTTGTACACGTCTAAATGGTAAATATCGGTCACATTCTTCAGACTTATAACTCTTAGTTACCCCACCCTTAAGTGTCTGAATCAACTTTTTGTGTTTCCAAAAAGATGGGGGAGCTAGTTTAAATGTTGTCCGTTTATGTCAAATTTGGCAAAACACCTTCTCCATTTGTGGCCAATTCTACCACAACGATAACAATGTAATTGTCTAGCTTCATAGGCACCCCAGGCTCATTTGCATATTGTGCATGTTGGTATTCACTCTGGTGGTTATTCAAATTAGCAGTGACGGTGTTTGGCTTTGTACCTTCTACAAATCTAGTATTAGTGCGATGTTCTAAATTCTCTACCTTTGCGGCCAAATCCTTCACAATACCAGTTATGGTGTCTAGTTTGGATTCAAGAAACTGGCCGGAATTCAAAGCATGTACACTGTTTGGTACGGATTCGTTGGCAGTGATTTGAACCGATACAGCCAAACGGGCCGCATTAAGTGCTTCACGAAAAGTCTTTGGTTCTTTAGAGAATACAAATGCACGAACTGATGGAATTAAACCACGCACAAACAGAGACAATTGTTCTGACTCTGACTTCTTGATCTGTCTACACAAGTGCATGATATCACAGGCATAATCATCTAAAGATTCTGCGGGAAGTTGTTTTCGGGAAAGTAATTTTGTTTCCACTCCCCAACGCCATGAATCTCCCTGAAAATGACCTTTCAATATGCCATAGATTTTATCAATTGTATCTTTTTCAGAAGGCGATATCGAGTCCAAAAAGACTCTTGCGTGACCATCAATCAAGGTTTGGAAAGCCAATACCTTTTTTGTGTCCGTATAATCTCTCAACATTGCGATTTCTTTGTACTTTTCAACAAAACCATCTAAATCTTCATCGGGAGAGCCAGAATATTTCAGTTTAATGGACGACATATCGTACTTAAAGGCCATTTCAACTTTCTCGTCCGTATGGACTTCAGGCATACTAAAACATGTACAAAGAAAAACAATCACAATCCTTACAAATGCCAGTTTAGCAAATTATTCACAAGATACACTCAAAAATCAACAAGGGGGAAAACATAATGTACGCATTGTTGTATCGGTCACCAACACAATATTAAGCAACAAAATTGTTAACGTCACCTATGTACATTTTACTTACCTAAAATTAGGCAAGGGCAGCCGGTCCCAGGGCATGCTGGCCGTCGACAACGCCACAAGCTCGTCATGGATGAATTTGTTTACCCGGATCTTCCACCATATGTTGTGTTGCAAAACACACCGGGACAGACATGGAGGACGCCAGAAATTATACACTTTTGAGACTGAAATAACGTGTCCAGAGGTTTAATTCACATGTAGAAAACATACAGTACGTGAGTGAGAGTGAACAATGGTAGAACTGCAACTAAAGAAGACTTGGGCGTTGTCAACGGCGCCTCAGAACCAACTGCACCGATTAAGACTCTAGGCCCGGTATATGAAGCAGTACAGTTACGTAATACACAATCAAACAAGGAATAAAGTAAACCTGTGCCAGAATTCCAACCACCCAAAGGCTTGGCGCAATAAGCAAAATAGGGTACTAAACGCATCACAACACTAGTACGTAGCTCTAGGCGATATTTGTGTTAATAAGTAATATTATATCATAGGCCAAGTAATGATAGATTGGCTTGAAGAATGGTGATGTTTCTTGTTCTGTCTTCAATTGCTTCATATCAATTGGTAGATTGTAACCTCTGATAATTATCCTCTTTAATTACATGGATTCATCATTCTAGCTACTGTAATTCCTTTTGCTTTGGAACATGACTAGTTACAACATTGTTGGTCTTGGTCATTAGGAGTTTGGAGGGGTTCATTATAGTTCTGGGTTCGATTTCACGAAGCCCTATGATTGATCGTAACTCAAGTTACTAAGGATAATCCATCGTATCCTATATGTAGGGCTGTAATGCATCATACCTCCTACCATTGATAGTACTTAATTTACGATGAGTTTGCTGAAATCGACCCATGGCGGTATATCTCTGTGATTTTGATTTGAAGATGATACATAAAGGCTGCTTGTTAGCTCAGGACTTATCTCATGTGTGCAGTCGATTTTTGGTAAGATTTCTGCCTCTTGAATCCGTGAGACCATTTTCTGTCATGTTTGATATTTGTTGCCTTGTGTGGATAAAACTCACCGTGTGTGGCAACTTGAGCTACGTGCTGTGCCAAAAAAGGGCAACTGGCCAATGAAAGCGCACGCCTTGTGCCTCAAACACATTGATCTTGTGCACGTTTGGGCCCAAAACTTGTCATTATGTTGGGAGGATTCAGGCAGTGGGCATCTCTTCTTTTTTGTAGAGAACAAAATATTGGAGGATTTTGGAGGATTGAGGATAGTGGATATGGGGTTGATGCAACCTCATTTTAATAGTAATGTTGTCAATACTCTTTTATTATACATGTGGAAATATTTATTTGTACATTTACTTGTTTGTCTGTTGGCTGTCTAAGTGTTTTTTTTTTTTTTTTTTAACCATTCTGTGATTGGTGATCTTTTTAGCTGTTGGTCTTGGTTAATTAATAAATAAATAAATAATTGAATAAATAAACATTATGTCATTTTTTAACACAATTTCCACAGATGAGCAACTGATGAACAACAATGATGTCACACATTTCAAGAAGAGGCCAAGGATACCTACTACCTAAGGTAGGACTAACACTATATCTTGCATTTATTTCTATCTTGTATTTTGAATGTGTTCTCTTGCAGTGTCATGCCAAGTCTTTGTTCACAAAGTTGTTGGTGTGGATGTACCGATTACCCAAACTGACTGGCACGCACTTACATATGTATGTATAGGTGATCCGCACGCACTTATGTACTGACATTTCTGTAACAACGTCTTGGGAATCTTGTAAAATCTCCCCCTGAAAATGGGGGGGAAACACATGCGTTACTTTTGAAGTCAGGCAAAGTCAATTAACATACACGATGTCGGTGCATGCAGGCCAGTGTAGGTAATCGTACATATTCAACAGTGTGTTTGGAGACAACATAGCACACTACATATTAAATACTAACAATGTGCGCACGCAACTCGCAGCCTTTACAGGATTCCCAAGACGTTGTTACATAGGTCTTCACGTTCCTTTTTCATGGGTGCGGGTCAGTGCAGGTAATCAGTTTGTAGGTTCAAATAATAACAACATTGTGAACCAAGACTATAGACCTTTTCACACTATGAACGTCCGACCCGTGTCGAAATCAACACGGGTCCGATTCGTGTTGAATTTTTAAAATTTCAACACGGGTCGCTTTCGATCCGTTTTCACACCACTCAGCGCAACTCCGGCATTTGCTAAACACGTGTAAAGTTTGGACCCATGTATTACACGATCGTTTCAAACTACACATGGGATCAACACTTTCAACACGGATACAGAGAACATTCCCCATACAGTATTGCGGCGCATCGGGCCTTCACTTTCCAATATGGCGGCGCTTGATAAATTTCAGACAATGTTCTTGTTCCGAGTATATGTATTCCGAGTTGTAGCAAGCCTGAGATATAATATTGAAATAAACGAAAAAAAGCGCGCAGAATTTTGTGACAAAGATCGCTTACAGCAGGCTGTTCAACGGTTAGAGCGCTCAACACGGGTCCACGCCGTGTTGAAATCTTGCCGTGTGAAATGGTCAGTCACTTTTACACGTGTCGGACCCGTGTACAACCCGGAGATTGTTTGTAGTGTGAAAAGGCCTTTGGTCATGCCTGCAATTTGTACCATTCCTTCATGTAACAACCCTTAACAACTGCTGTGTTACTTCACTTAGCCTATGCCGTTCCATTCCCCCTTATCAACTGCCGTCTTACTTCACTTAGCCTCTGCTGTTCTGTTCGTTCTCCCTTAACAACTGCCATCTTACTTCACTTAGCCTCTGCCATTCCGTTCTCCCTTAACAACTGCCGTCTTACTTCACTTAGCCTCTGTCTTTCCGTTCTCCCTTAACAACTGCCATCTTACTTCACTTAGCCTCTGCCTTTCCGTTCTCCCTTAACAACTGCCATCTTACTTCACTTAGCCTCTGCCTTTCCGTTCTCCCTTAACAACTGCCATCTTACTTTACTTAGCCTCTGCCGTTCCGTTCTTCTTTAACAACTGCCGTCTTACTTCACTTAGCCTCTGCCTTTCCGTTCTCCCTTAACAACTGCCATCTTACTTTACTTAGCCTCTATCGCTCCGTTCTCCCTTAACAACTGCCGTCTTACTTCACTTAGCCTCTGCCTCTCCGTTCTCCCTTAACAACTGCCATCTTACTTTACTTAGCCTCTATCGCTCCGTTCTCCCTTAACAACTGCCGTCTTACTTCACTTAGCCTCTGTCTTTCCGTTCTCCCTTAACAACTGCCATCTTACTTTACTTAGCCTCTGCCTTTCCGTTCTCCCTTAACAACTGCCATCTTACTTTACTTAGCCTCTATCGCTCCGTTCTCCCTTAACAACTGCCGTCTTACTTCACTTAGCCTCTGCCATTTTGTTCTCCCTTAACAATTGTCATCTTACATTCACTTAGCCTCTGCCGTTCTGTTCTCCCTTAACAACTGCCGTCTTACTTCACTTAGCCTCTGCCGTTCTGTTCTCCCTTAACAACTGCCGTCTTACTTCACTTAGCCTCTGCCGTTCTGATCTCCCTTAGCATCTGCCTTCTTTCTTTCACTTAGGCTCTGCCGTTTTGTTCTTCCTTAAAAACTGCCGTCTTACTTCACTTAGCCTTTGCTGTTCTGTTCTCCCTTAACAACTGTCATCTTACATTCACTTAGCCTCTGCCGTTCCGTTCTCCCTTAACAACTGCCATCTTACTTTACTTAGCCTCTGCCTTTCCGTTCTCCCTTAACAACTGCCATCTTACTTTACTTAGCCTCTGCCGCTCCGTTCTCCTTTAACAACTGCCGTCTTACTTCACTTAGCCTCTGCCATTTTGTTCTCCCTTAACAATTGTCATCTTACATTCACTTAGCCTCTGCCGTTCTGTTCTCCCTTAACAACTGCCGTCTTACTTCACTTAGCCTCTGCCGTTGTGTTCTCCCTTAACAACTGCCGTCTTACTTCACTTAGCCTCTGCCGTTCTGATCTCCCTTAGCATCTGCCTTCTTACTTTCACTTAGGCTCTGCCGTTTTGTTCTTCCTTAAAAACTGCCGTCTTACTTCACTTAGCCTTTGCTGTTCTGTTCTCCCTTAACAACTGTCATCTTACATTCACTTAGCCTCTGCCGTTCCGTTCTCCCTTAACAACTGCCGTCTTACTTTCACTTAGCCTCTGCCGTTCTGTTCTCCTTTAACAACTGCCCTCTTACTTCACTTAGCCTCTGCCTCTCTGTTCTCCTTTAACAACTGCCGTCTTACTTCACTTAGCCTCTGCCGTTTCGTTCTCCCTTAACAACCGCCGTGTTACTTTCACTTAGCCTCTGAACAAAACGTTCTCCCTTAAAAACTGCCATCTTACATTCACTTAGCCTCTGCCCTTCTGTTCTCCCTTAACAACTGCCGTGTTACTTTCACTTAGCCTCTGCCGGTTTGTTCTCCTTTAAAAACTGCCGTCTTACTTCACTTAGCCTCTGCTGTTCTGTTCTCCCTTAACAACTGCCGTCTTACTTTCACTTAGCCTCTGCTGTTCTGTTCTCCCTTAACAACCGCCGTCTTACTTTCACTTAGCCTCTGCCGTTCTGTTCTCCTTTAACAACTGCCGTCTTACTTTAACTTAGCCCCTGCCGTTCTGTTCTCCCTTAACAACTGCTGTCTTACTTTCACTTAGCCTCTGCCGTTCTGTTCTCCCTTAACAACTGCCGTCTTACTTTCACTTAGCCTCTGCCGTTCTGTTCTCCCTTAACAACTGCCGTCTTACTTCACTTAGCCTCTGCCATTCTGTTCTCCCTTAACAACTGCCGTCTTACTTCACATAGCCTCTGCCGTTCTGTTCACCCTTAACTACTGCCATCTTACATTCACTTAGCCTCTGTTGTTCCGCTCTCCCCTAGCATGTGCCGTCTTACTTTCACTTAGCCTCTGCCCTTCTGTCCTCCCTTAACAACTGCCGTCTTACTTCACTTAGCCTCTGCCGTTCTGATCTCCCTTAGCATCTGCCTTCTTACTTTCACTTAGCCTCTGCCGTTCTGTTTTACCTTAACAACTGCCATCTTACTTCACTTAGCCTCTGCCATTCCGTTCTCCCTTAACAACTGCCGTCTTACTTCACTTAGCCTCTGTCTTTCCGTTCTCCCTTAACAACTGCCATCTTACTTCACTTAGCCTCTGCCTTTCCGTTCTCCCTTAACAACTGCCATCTTACTTCACTTAGCCTCTGCCTTTCCGTTCTTTCTTAACAACTGCCATCTTACTTTACTTAGCCTCTGCCGTTCCGTTCTTCTTTAACAACTGCCGTCTTACTTCACTTAGCCTCTGCCGTTCCGTTCTCCCTTAACAACTGCCATCTTACTTTACTTAGCCTCTGCCTTTCCGTTCTCCCTTAACAACTGCCATCTTACTTTACTTAGCCTCTATCGCTCCGTTCTCCCTTAACAACTGCCGTCTTACTTCACTTAGCCTCTGCCTTTCCGTTCTCCCTTAACAACTGCCATCTTACTTCACTTAGCCTCTGCCATTCCGTTCTCCCTTAACAACTGCCGTCTTACTTCACTTAGCCTCTGTCTTTCCGTTCTCCCTTAACAACTGCCATCTTACTTTACTTAGCCTCTGCCTTTCCGTTCTCCCTTAACAACTGCCATCTTACTTTACTTAGCCTCTATCGCTCCGTTCTCCCTTAACAACTGCCGTCTTACTTCACTTAGCCTCTGCCATTTTGTTCTCCCTTAACAATTGTCATCTTACATTCACTTAGCCTCTGCCGTTCTGTTCTCCCTTAACAACTGCCGTCTTACTTCACTTAGCCTCTGCCGTTCTGTTCTCCCTTAACAACTGCCGTCTTACTTCACTTAGCCTCTGCCGTTCTGATCTCCCTTAGCATCTGCCTTCTTTCTTTCACTTAGGCTCTGCCGTTTTGTTCTTCCTTAAAAACTGCCGTCTTACTTCACTTAGCCTTTGCTGTTCTGTTCTCCCTTAACAACTGTCATCTTACATTCACTTAGCCTCTGCCGTTCCGTTCTCCCTTAACAACTGCCATCTTACTTTACTTAGCCTCTGCCTTTCCGTTCTCCCTTAACAACTGCCATCTTACTTTACTTAGCCTCTATCGCTCCGTTCTCCCTTAACAACTGCCGTCTTACTTCACTTAGCCTCTGCCATTTTGTTCTCCCTTAACAATTGTCATCTTACATTCACTTAGCCTCTGCCGTTCTGTTCTCCCTTAACAACTGCCGTCTTACTTCACTTAGCCTCTGCCGTTCTGTTCTCCCTTAACAACTGCCGTCTTACTTCACTTAGCCTCTGCCGTTCTGATCTCCCTTAGCATCTGCCTTCTTACTTTCACTTAGGCTCTGCCGTTTTGTTCTTCCTTAAAAACTGCCGTCTTACTTCACTTAGCCTTTGCTGTTCTGTTCTCCTTTAACAACTGCCGTCTTACTTTCACTTAGCCTCTGCCGTTCTGTTCTCCCTTAACAACTGCCGTCTTACTTTAACTTAGCCTCTGCCATTCTGTTCTCCCTTAACAACTGCCGTCTTACTTTCACTTAGCCTCTGCCATTCTGTTCTCCTTTAACAACTGCCGTCTTACTTTCACTTAGCCTCTGCCGTTCTGTTCTCCCTTAACAACTGCCGTCTTACTTTCACTTAGCCTCTGCCTCTCTGTTCTCCTTTAACAACTGCCGTCTTACTTTCACTTAGCCTCTGCCGTTCTGTTCTCCCTTAACAACTGCCGTCTTACTTTAACTTAGCCTCTGCCATTCTGTTCTCCCTTAACAACTGCCGTCTTACTTTAACTTAGCCTCTGCCGTTCTGTTCTCCCTTAACAACTGCCGTCTTACTTTAACTTAGCCTCTGCCATTCTGTTCTCCTTTAACAACTGCCGTCTTACTTTCACTTAGCCTCTGCCGTTCTGTTCTCCCTTAACAACTGCCGTCTTACTTTAACTTAGCCTCTGCCATTCTGTTCTCCTTTAACAACTGCCGTCTTACTTTCACTTAGCCTCTGCCCTTCTGTCCTCCCTTAACAACTGCCGTCTTACTTTCACTTAGCCTCTGCCTCTCTGTTCTCCTTTAACAACTGCCGTCTTACTTTCACTTAGCCTCTGCCATTCTGTTCTCCTTTAACAACTGCCGTCTTACTTCACTTAGCCTCTGCCTCTCTGTTCTCCTTTTATAACTGCCGTCTTACTTTCACTTAGCCTCTGCCGTTCTGTTCTCCCTTAACAACTGCCATCTTACTTTACTTAGCCTCTGCCGTTCCGTTCTCCCTTAACAACCGCCGTGTTACTTTCACTTAGCCTCTGAACAAAACGTTCTCCCTTAAAAACTGCCATCTTACATTCACTTAGCCTCTGCCCTTCTGTTCTCCCTTAACAACTGCCGTATTACTTTCACTTAGCCTCTGCCGGTTTGTTCTCCTTTAAAAACTGCCGTCTTACTTCACTTAGCCTCTGCTGTTCTGTTCTCCCTTAACAACTGCCGTCTTACTTTCACTTAGCCTCTGCTGTTCTGTTCTCCATTAACAACCGCCGTCTTACTTTCACTTAGCCTCTGCCGTTCTGTTCTCCCTTAACAACTGCCGTCTTACTTTCACTTAGCCTCTGCCGTTCTGTTCTCCCTTAACAACTGCCGTCTTACTTCACTTAGCCTCTGCCATTCTGTTCTCCCTTAACAACTGCCGTCTTACTTCACATAGCCTCTGCCGTTCTGTTCACCCTTAACTACTGCCATCTTACATTCACTTAGCCTCTGTTGTTCCGCTCTCCCCTAGCATGTGCCGTCTTACTTTCACTTAGCCTCTGCCCTTCTGTTCTCCCTTAACAACTGCCGTCTTACTTCACTTAGCCTCTGCCGTTCTGATCTCCCTTAGCATCTGCCTTCTTACTTTCACTTAGCCTCTGCCGTTCTGTTTTACCTTAACAACTGTCATCTTACATTCACTTAGCCTCTGCCGTTCTGTTCTCCCTCAACAACTGTCATCTTACATTCACTTAGCCTCTGCCGTTCTGTTCTCCCTTAACAACTGCCGTCTTACTTCACTTAGCCTCTGCCGTTCTGTTCTCCCTCAACAACTGTCATCTTACATTCACTTAGCCTCTGCCGTTCTGTTCTCCCTTAACAACTGTCATCTTACATTCACTTAGCCTCTGCCGTTCTGTTCTCCCTCAACAACTGTCATCTTACATTCACTTAGCCTCTGCCGTTCTGTTCTCCCTTAACAACTGCCGTCTTACTTCACTTAGCCTCTGCCGTTCTGTTCTCCCTTAACAACTGCCATCTTCCTTTCACTTAGCCTCTGCCGTTCTGTTCTTTCTTAGCCTCTGCTATTCTGTCCTCCCTTAACAACTGCCGTCTTACTTCACTGCGCCTCTGCCTTTCCATTCTCCCTTAACAACTGCCCTCTTACTTCACTTAGCCTCTGCCGTTCCGTTCTCCCTTAACAACTGCTGTGTTACTTTCACTTAGCCTCTGCCGTTTTGTTCTCCCTTAAAAACTGCCATCTTACATTCACTTAGCCTCTGCCCTTCTGTTCTCCCTTAACAACTGCCGTGTTACTTTCACTCAGCCCCTGCCGGTTTGTTCTCCTTTAAAAACTGCCGTCTTACTTCACTTAGCCTCTGCTGTTCTGTTCTCCCTTAACAACTGCCGTCTTACTTTCACTTAGCCTCTGCCATTCTGTTCTCCCTTAACAACTGCCGTCTTACTTTCACTTAGCCTCTGCCGTTCTGTTCTCCTTTAACAACCGCCGTCTTACTTTCACTTAGCCTCTGCCGTTCTGTTCTCCCTTAACAACTGCCGTCTTACTTTCACTTAGCCTCTGCCGTTCTGTTCTCCCTTAACAACTGCCGTCTTACTTCACTTAGCCTCTGCCATTCTGTTCTCCCTTAACAACTGCCGTCTTACTTCACATAGCCTCTGCCGTTCTGTTCACCCTTAACTACTGCCATCTTACATTCACTTAGCCTCTGTTGTTCCGCTCTCCCCTAGCATGTGCCGTCTTACTTTCACTTAGCCTCTGCCCTTCTGTTCTCCCTTAACAACTGCCGTCTTACTTCACTTAGCCTCTGCCGTTCTGATCTCCCTTAGCATCTGCCTTCTTACTTTCACTTAGCCTCTGCCGTTCTGTTTTACCTTAACAACTGTCATCTTACATTCACTTAGCCTCTGCCGTTCTGTTCTCCCTCAACAACTGTCATCTTACATTCACTTAGCCTCTGCCGTTCTGTTCTCCCTTAACAACTGCCGTCTTACTTCACTTAGCCTCTGCCGTTCTGTTCTCCCTCAACAACTGTCATCTTACATTCACTTAGCCTCTGCCGTTCTGTTCTCCCTTAACAACTGTCATCTTACATTCACTTAGCCTCTGCCGTTCTGTTCTCCCTCAACAACTGTCATCTTACATTCACTTAGCCTCTGCCGTTCTGTTCTCCCTTAACAACTGCCGTCTTACTTCACTTAGCCTCTGCCGTTCTGTTCTCCCTTAACAACTGCCATCTTCCTTTCACTTAGCCTCTGCCGTTCTGTTCTTTCTTAGCCTCTGCTATTCTGTCCTCCCTTAACAACTGCCGTCTTACTTCACTGCGCCTCTGCCTTTCCATTCTCCCTTAACAACTGCCCTCTTACTTCACTTAGCCTCTGCCGTTCCGTTCTCCCTTAACAACTGCTGTGTTACTTTCACTTAGCCTCTGCCGTTTTGTTCTCCCTTAAAAACTGCCATCTTACATTCACTTAGCCTCTGCCCTTCTGTTCTCCCTTAACAACTGCCGTGTTACTTTCACTCAGCCCCTGCCGGTTTGTTCTCCTTTAAAAACTGCCGTCTTACTTCACTTAGCCTCTGCTGTTCTGTTCTCCCTTAACAACTGCCGTCTTACTTTCACTTAGCCTCTGCCATTCTGTTCTCCCTTAACAACTGCCGTCTTACTTTCACTTAGCCTCTGCCGTTCTGTTCTCCTTTAACAACCGCCGTCTTACTTTCACTTAGCCTCTGCCGTTCTGTTCTCCCTTAACAACTGCCGTCTTACTTTCACTTAGCCTCTGCCGTTCTGTTCTCCCTTAACAACTGCCGTCTTACTTCACTTAGCCTCTGCCATTCTGTTCTCCCTTAACAACTGCCGTCTTACTTCACATAGCCTCTGCCGTTCTGTTCACCCTTAACTACTGCCATCTTACATTCACTTAGCCTCTGTTGTTCCGCTCTCCCCTAGCATGTGCCGTCTTACTTTCACTTAGCCTCTGCCCTTCTGTTCTCCCTTAACAACTGCCGTCTTACTTCACTTAGCCTCTGCCGTTCTGATCTCCCTTAGCATCTGCCTTCTTACTTTCACTTAGCCTCTGCCGTTCTGTTTTACCTTAACAACTGTCATCTTACATTCACTTAGCCTCTGCCGTTCTGTTCTCCCTCAACAACTGTCATCTTACATTCACTTAGCCTCTGCCGTTCTGTTCTCCCTTAACAACTGCCGTCTTACTTCACTTAGCCTCTGCCGTTCTGTTCTCCCTCAACAACTGTCATCTTACATTCACTTAGCCTCTGCCGTTCTGTTCTCCCTTAACAACTGTCATCTTACATTCACTTAGCCTCTGCCGTTCTGTTCTCCCTCAACAACTGTCATCTTACATTCACTTAGCCTCTGCCGTTCTGTTCTCCCTTAACAACTGCCGTCTTACTTCACTTAGCCTCTGCCGTTCTGTTCTCCCTTAACAACTGCCATCTTCCTTTCACTTAGCCTCTGCCGTTCTGTTCTTTCTTAGCCTCTGCTATTCTGTCCTCCCTTAACAACTGCCGTCTTACTTCACTGCGCCTCTGCCTTTCCATTCTCCCTTAACAACTGCCCTCTTACTTCACTTAGCCTCTGCCGTTCCGTTCTCCCTTAACAACTGCTGTGTTACTTTCACTTAGCCTCTGCCGTTTTGTTCTCCCTTAAAAACTGCCATCTTACATTCACTTAGCCTCTGCCCTTCTGTTCTCCCTTAACAACTGCCGTGTTACTTTCACTCAGCCCCTGCCGGTTTGTTCTCCTTTAAAAACTGCCGTCTTACTTCACTTAGCCTCTGCTGTTCTGTTCTCCCTTAACAACTGCCGTCTTACTTTCACTTAGCCTCTGCCATTCTGTTCTCCCTTAACAACTGCCGTCTTACTTTCACTTAGCCTCTGCCGTTCTGTTCTCCTTTAACAACTGCCGTCTTACTTTAACTTAGCCCCTGCCGTTCTGTTCTCCCTTAACAACTGCTGTCTTACTTTCACTTAGCCTCTGCCGTTCTGTTCTCCCTTAACAACTGCCGTCTTACTTTCACTTAGCCTCTGCCGTTCTGTTCTCCCTTAACAACTGCCGTGTTACTTCACTTAGCCCCTGCCGGTTTGTTCTCCGTTAAAAACTGCCATCTTACATTCACTTAGCCTCTGCCCTTCTGTTCTCCCTTAACAACTGCCGTGTTACTTTCACTTAGCCCCTGCCGGTTTGTTCTCCTTTAAAAACTGCCGTCTTACTTCACTTAGCCTCTGCCATTCTGTTCTCCCTTAACAACTGCCGTCTTACTTCACATAGCCTCTGCCGTTCTGTTCACCCTTAACTACTGCCATCTTACATTCACTTAGCCTCTGTTGTTCCGCTCTCCCCTAGCATGTGCCGTCTTACTTTCACTTAGCCTCTGCCCTTCTGTTCTCCCTTAACAACTGCCGTCTTACTTCACTTAGCCTCTGCCGTTCTGATCTCCCTTAGCATCTGCCTTCTTACTTTCACTTAGCCTCTGCCGTTCTGTTTTACCTTAACAACTGTCATCTTACATTCACTTAGCCTCTGCCGTTCTGTTCTCCCTCAACAACTGTCATCTTACATTCACTTAGCCTCTGCCGTTCTGTTCTCCCTTAACAACTGCCGTCTTACTTCACTTAGCCTCTGCCGTTCTGTTCTCCCTCAACAACTGTCATCTTACATTCACTTAGCCTCTGCCGTTCTGTTCTCCCTTAACAACTGTCATCTTACATTCACTTAGCCTCTGCCGTTCTGTTCTCCCTCAACAACTGTCATCTTACATTCACTTAGCCTCTGCCGTTCTGTTCTCCCTTAACAACTGCCGTCTTACTTCACTTAGCCTCTGCCGTTCTGTTCTCCCTTAACAACTGCCATCTTCCTTTCACTTAGCCTCTGCCGTTCTGTTCTTTCTTAGCCTCTGCTATTCTGTCCTCCCTTAACAACTGCCGTCTTACTTCACTGCGCCTCTGCCTTTCCATTCTCCCTTAACAACTGCCCTCTTACTTCACTTAGCCTCTGTCGTTCCGTTCTCCCTTAACAACTGCTGTGTTACTTTCACTTAGCCTCTGCCGTTTTGTTCTCCCTTAAAAACTGCCATCTTACATTCACTTAGCCTCTGCCCTTCTGTTCTCCCTTAACAACTGCCGTGTTACTTTCACTCAGCCCCTGCCGGTTTGTTCTCCTTTAAAAACTGCCGTCTTACTTCACTTAGCCTCTGCTGTTCTGTTCTCCCTTAACAACTGCCGTCTTACTTTCACTTAGCCTCTGCCATTCTGTTCTCCCTTAACAACTGCCGTCTTACTTTCACTTAGCCTCTGCCGTTCTGTTCTCCTTTAACAACCGCCGTCTTACTTTCACTTAGCCTCTGCCGTTCTGTTCTCCCTTAACAACTGCCGTCTTACTTTCACTTAGCCTCTGCCGTTCTGTTCTCCCTTAACAACTGCCGTCTTACTTCACTTAGCCTCTGCCATTCTGTTCTCCCTTAACAACTGCCGTCTTACTTCACATAGCCTCTGCCGTTCTGTTCACCCTTAACTACTGCCATCTTACATTCACTTAGCCTCTGTTGTTCCGCTCTCCCCTAGCATGTGCCGTCTTACTTTCACTTAGCCTCTGCCCTTCTGTTCTCCCTTAACAACTGCCGTCTTACTTCACTTAGCCTCTGCCGTTCTGATCTCCCTTAGCATCTGCCTTCTTACTTTCACTTAGCCTCTGCCGTTCTGTTTTACCTTAACAACTGTCATCTTACATTCACTTAGCCTCTGCCGTTCTGTTCTCCCTCAACAACTGTCATCTTACATTCACTTAGCCTCTGCCGTTCTGTTCTCCCTTAACAACTGCCGTCTTACTTCACTTAGCCTCTGCCGTTCTGTTCTCCCTCAACAACTGTCATCTTACATTCACTTAGCCTCTGCCGTTCTGTTCTCCCTTAACAACTGTCATCTTACATTCACTTAGCCTCTGCCGTTCTGTTCTCCCTCAACAACTGTCATCTTACATTCACTTAGCCTCTGCCGTTCTGTTCTCCCTTAACAACTGCCGTCTTACTTCACTTAGCCTCTGCCGTTCTGTTCTCCCTTAACAACTGCCATCTTCCTTTCACTTAGCCTCTGCCGTTCTGTTCTTTCTTAGCCTCTGCTATTCTGTCCTCCCTTAACAACTGCCGTCTTACTTCACTGCGCCTCTGCCTTTCCATTCTCCCTTAACAACTGCCCTCTTACTTCACTTAGCCTCTGCCGTTCCGTTCTCCCTTAACAACTGCTGTGTTACTTTCACTTAGCCTCTGCCGTTTTGTTCTCCCTTAAAAACTGCCATCTTACATTCACTTAGCCTCTGCCCTTCTGTTCTCCCTTAACAACTGCCGTGTTACTTTCACTCAGCCCCTGCCGGTTTGTTCTCCTTTAAAAACTGCCGTCTTACTTCACTTAGCCTCTGCTGTTCTGTTCTCCCTTAACAACTGCCGTCTTACTTTCACTTAGCCTCTGCCATTCTGTTCTCCCTTAACAACTGCCGTCTTACTTTCACTTAGCCTCTGCCGTTCTGTTCTCCTTTAACAACTGCCGTCTTACTTTAACTTAGCCCCTGCCGTTCTGTTCTCCCTTAACAACTGCTGTCTTACTTTCACTTAGCCTCTGCCGTTCTGTTCTCCCTTAACAACTGCCGTCTTACTTTCACTTAGCCTCTGCCGTTCTGTTCTCCCTTAACAACTGCCGTGTTACTTCACTTAGCCCCTGCCGGTTTGTTCTCCGTTAAAAACTGCCATCTTACATTCACTTAGCCTCTGCCCTTCTGTTCTCCCTTAACAACTGCCGTGTTACTTTCACTTAGCCCCTGCCGGTTTGTTCTCCTTTAAAAACTGCCGTCTTACTTCACTTAGCCTCTACCGTTCCGTTCTCCCTTAACAACTACCGTCTTACTTCACTTAGCCTCTGCCGTTCTGTTCTCCCTTAACAACTGCCGTCTTACTTCACTTAGCCTCTGCTGTTCCGTTCTCCTTTAACAACTGCCGTCTTACTTCATTTAGCCTCTGCCATTCTGTTCTCCCTTAGCATCTGCCTTCTTAGTTTCACTTAGGGTCTGCCGTTTTGTTCTACCTTAAAAACTGCCGTCTTACTTCACTTGGCCTCTGCTGTTCTGTTCTCCCTTAACAAGTGCCATCTTACTTCACTTAGCCTCTGCCTTTCCGTTCTCCCTTAACAACTGCCGTCTTACTTCACTTAGCCTCTGTCGTTCTGATCTCCCTTAGCATCTGCCTTCTTAATTTCACTTAGCCTCTGCCGTTTTGTTCTCCTTTAAAAACTGCCGTCTTACTTCACTTAGCCTCTGCCGTTCCGTTCCCCCTTAACAACTCCTGTGTTACTTCACTTAGCCTCTGCCGTTGCGTTCTCGCTTAACAACTGCCGTCTTACTTCACTTAGCCTCTGCCGTTCTTTTCTCCCTTAACAACTGCCATCTTACTTTCACTTAGCCTCTGCCATTCTTTTCTCCCTTAACAACTGTCGTCTTACTTTCACTTAGCCTCTGCCGTTCTGTTCTCCCTTAACAACTGCCGTCTTACTTCACTTAGCCTCTGCTGTTCTGTTCTCCCTTAACAACTGCCGTCTTACTTCACTTAGCCTCTGCTGTTCCGTTCTCCTTTAACAACTGCCATCTTATTTCACTTAGCCTCTGCCGTTTTTTTCTCCCTTAACAACTGCCATCTTGCTACTTCACTTAGCCTCTGCCGTTCTGTTCTCCCTTAACAACTGCTGTCTTACTTCACTTAGCCTCTGCCGTTGCGTTCTCCCTTAACAACTGCCGTTTTACTTCACTTAGCCTCTGCCATTCTGTTCTCCCTTAACAACTGCCATCTTACTTTCACTTTGCCTCTGCCATTCTTTTCTCCCTTAACAACTGCCGTCTTACTTCACTTAGCCTCTGCCGTTCTGTTCCTCCTTAAATTCTATCCTCACTTAGTGACATGAATATTTTCTCTAAAATGTTTACAGATGAGCAGCAACGATGTCACGCATTTCAAGAAGAGGCCAAGGGTACATACTACCTAAGGTAGGATTAACACTCTCTCTTACTTTATATCTGTGTTGTATTTTGAATGTGTTCTTTGCAGTGTTATGCCTGTACATTGTTTAGTTCCTTCATATACGCTTATCGAGCTATTTGCATATTTTATCCCTGCTCAACCAACACTTAACAACTCCCTTAACAACTGCCATCTTCCTTTCACTTAGCCTCTGTCGTTCTGTTCTTTCTTAGCCTCTGCTATTCTGTCCTCCCTTAACAACTGCTGTCTTACTTCACTTAGCCTCTGCCGTTCTGTTCTCCCTTAACAACTGCCGTCTTACTTCACTTAGCCTCTGCCTTTCTGTTCTCCCTTAACAACTGTCGTCTTACTTTCACTTAGCCTCTGCCGTTCCGTTCTCCCTTAACAACTGCCATCTTACATTCACCTAGCCTCTGCCGTTCTGTTCTCCCTTAACAACTGCCGTCTTACTTCACTTAGCCTCTGCCGTTCTGTTCCTCCTTAACTTCTATCCTCACTTAGTGACATGAATATTTTCTTTATAATTGTTACAGATGAGCAGCAACGATGTCACGCATTTCAAGAAGAGGCCAAGGGTACATACTACCTAAGGTAGGATTAACACTCTCTCTTACTTCATTTCCATGTTGTATTTTGATGTGATCTCTGCAGTGTTATGACTGTACTTTGTTTAGTTCCTTCATATACTCTTAGCCTATGCCATTCTGTTCTCCCTTAACAACTGCCGTCTTACTTCACTTAGCCTCTGCCGTTCTGTTCTCCCTTAACAACTGCCGTCTTACTTCACTTAGCCTCTACCGTTCCGTTCTCCCTTAACAACTACCGTCTTACTTCACTTAGCCTCTGCCGTTCTGTTCTCCCTTAACAACTGCCGTCTTACTTCACTTAGCCTCTGCCGTTCTGTTCTCCCTTAACAACTGCCGTCTTACTTCACTTAGCCTCTGCCGTTCTGTTCTCCCTTAACAACTGCCGTCTTACTTCACTTAGCCTCTGCCGTTCTGTTCTCCCTTAACAACTGCCGTCTTACTTCACTTAGCCTCTGCCGTTCTGTTCTCCCTTAAAATTAGCAACTGCCATCTTACTTTCACTTTAAATTGAATCGTTCTGACCACGTCCACCCTGGTTCCCCATGCTTGGCAGACTCCTAGTACTACAGGCACTCATTCTGTGAGACAGGCCAGATTTCCTCCGCCAATCTCTGTCAGGGACACTACCCACATCGCCCGGAGATCTACACTTAACATGCTGGACTTTGTACGGGGATTTCTGACGACACTGTTGCTACCATCATGGCCTGGGACAATGCTGGTCAATGTATGACCTAGGAGAAGACACCCTTTCTCTACATGGTGGTATGATTGTGCCTCATCTCTAATTGATGCACCTCTGACAGTGATAGCAGACTTCATCATGTACCTGTTTCCTGCTGGATGGGAGATCTTTTTACAATCCACAACCACAGGTCTGCCGTAGTGGCCATACATGAGGTTTTTGATGATAGCTTTTGATGATAGCCACCTCCTCTGGGACATGTTTATCAATCAGTCCCACCAAAGGGCTGATTCCGTCGCGGAACCTGGACAATGTCCTCCAACCTCTTGCAGGTTCTCCCTTCAAACGTCTTGGCAAGGTTTCACTGATGCCTGCCACTCTCAAGCTCACCTCTCGACTCTTGCCTGTCACCTATTGCCTCTTGACTCTTGCCTGTCGCCTCTTGCCTCTTGACTCTTGCCTGTCGCCTATTGCCTCTCGACTCTTGCCTGTCGCCTCTTGCCTCTCGACTCTTGCCTGTCGCCTCTTGCCTCTCGACTCTTGCCTGTCGCCTCTTGCCTGTCGACTCTTGCCTGTCGCCTCTTGCCTCTCGACTCTTGCCTGTCGCCTCTTGCCTCTCGACTCTTGCCTGTCGCCTCTTGCCTCTCGACTCTTGCCTGTCGCCTCTTGCCTCTCGACTCTTGCCTGTCGCCTCTTGCCTCTCGACTCTTGCCTGTCGCCTCTTGCCTGTCGCCTGTCGCCTGTTGACTGTCGCCTCCTGTGTATTGCCTATTGACTATTGCCTATCGCCTCTCACCTCTCGCCTATTGCCTACCTATCCCAGACGGTTGGCGCCCATCCGTCCTTCCCCACCCTTTGCTACAAGCTTTTCCTGCTATGCATTGTTGGAGGTCAGCTTGCACCAAGGTTGATCAAGTCTGTTTAGCAAATAATAAATAGGTGCAGAAGAATGTCCATGTTGTAGTAACTGTCTGAGGAACTACGTGTAGTAGGTTTGGCCCAAATAAGGTGGGGTAATGTTTTACAAAACAAGCAACCCACCAACATTTCTCCATCCAAAATTATGCAAAGAACTCAAAGCTGGATCAATTCTTACCATGACAAATATTGATCACAAATACATCATTTTCTTCCCTGCACAGATGTTTGTCCCGATGGAGATGCGACTGAAACCTGTGCCAACCTGAGAGAGAGAGAATGACATTGGTTGGTCCTTCTTGCTGAGCTGGTTTGTAGCAGGTAAATGATTTCTGAGGAAGTGTATCAGTACGTGCTTTATATTCTTCTTTGCTACCTGTCATCCAACTGTTCATTTCAGCCCGCCTCCCCATCTTTCCCTCCTGCCATGGTGAAACCCATTTCTGACATTTTAATTCAGACCAAGAACAGGAATAATAACCACAAATATGTAATGTCTTTTTTTGCAGCGATATCCTCCTCCTTGATGGATGGCGTCTTTGATGTATTCCGGTTGAAAAGCCTTTGAAGGTTTTTTTAAATGGTAAGTGTCTTCTACATGTTCTCGTCATATCCCTTCATTTGAATCAGCCTCCTTTAAGATTGTTTTATATACTGTGGGCATACTGTGCAAAGACCTAAAAACTTCACCCTAACCCATCTCCATACCACAGTTTACCACACATAGTTTTTCCTGTGGTAAGTGCAGTGTCCTGAATACCACAATAAACCACTGTGTGATTGGTGTGGTAGTGCGTTGATAATGATCCAGGTCCCACTGTGTTATTGTGTTGTAAGCAGCTCTTGTCTTGTTTGGAAGGAGCAGAAGGTTCTAGTTGTTAATATTCATTGTATTTTATTATATTGAATAAATACTTCATGTCACTTATCTTATCTCTTTTCCTGCACAGAATTCCTTCTTGTTGTATGCTATCCTTGGGGCATCTGCATACAACTGGCTGAATGTGTCATGGAGAATGTTAAGTGAGTGCAATACTTTCTGTTTATTTATTTATTTGCTAAGTCCACCCCTGCCCCCATAAATTTAACTTGGAGTTACTAACTTACTTTCAATTCTTCAAAGGATATATTATTTTCACAGTTGCTCCTGAGGAAATAAAAAATAGGCTCTGTGTGCGTCTCTTTACTCTTGAGGAAATAAAACATAGGCTCTGTGTGTGTCTCTTTACTCGACATTATTGCTCGACAAATCTACCGACGAAGACTTGCATAATCCAGTGACGAAAACTGCATACATCAGTTGTTTGGCTGTGTGCCTTGTAGATTTGGTGTTTATTTAAATCCCCTGATGTAAACCCAGAGGGCACTTCTATGGGCAACGTTTAGCTCAGGCAAAAATCCACCTCTAGCAATGCAAAATCATACATTCATGTTGTGCAACAGTGTACTCAGTGAAAACTTGTGAGGTGCTTGTCTCTAGTAGTAGAGAACCAGAAAAAATTGCAACTTTTACATTATTTTTGCATCATTTTATTCCCATCCAGCTTGACTTGCCTCCCATAAGCATTGCCTGAGTATAGAGTTTCCCACAGAAGTGTCCATACTGGTTTAATTGTCCAAGCAGATGAGACTCATTGAGAACCAATTTAGAATTTCATGAAATTTTGTGATGGACCGTACTTAATCAATGAAAATTGTTTGAAAGTTAGCTACATACCTGTATGTGTACGTTTGGTTCAACCTCAGAGATTTGAGCACATTTTAAAGTAGTTTTGCAATTTATGATGCCGTTAGGTGGTACATGGAGTAAACCAAAATAACCAGTATTAAATTAATGCTTTTTACGTAAGAAAGCTAACTTCTCTTTTTGTCTACTCAAGATTAATCGGGCCCTATTCAAGCAAAAATAACACGACAAATGATTATCTGGTTTTATTCTTCTTTTTTGGAAACAAAATTTCCATTGGATTCCTGTGTTTCTTCCCTCTTTTGCATGTTTCATTATCCAGTTCACCACAATCATAAAAATAAAGCCAGACATCACATCTCCTTGGTTCACACTGGTTATCACCTTGAACCTTTCTGACTCCTCCCCTTCGTCTAATACTGAGTACACTCTATCTTTCTACAATATCTCAATCATTCTTATTATCTTTGATAGAATTCCACATCTAGCCATAATTCTCCACAGTCTTTCTCCTTGTACTGAGTCAAATCACTTCTTTCAAAGTTCACAAACGTAATGTGTAAGGTTGACTGCCACTCTATGACTTGCTCAATAATATTCTCCTCTACTGTACGTCTTCCACGGTCCCCTAGTCACAGTTCCCTCCACCCAGACCGATGGGTCGTCTTTACCCACGGTCCCCTAGTCACAGTTCCCTCTAGTCCCCTCCACCTATTGGTCATCTATACCCACGGTCACCCAGTCATAGTTCCCCTAGTTCCCTCCATCCAGACCAATGGGTCGTCTAAACCATAGAGGAAGGAAACAGCTCCTCTATGTCTATACCCACGGTCCCCCTTAGTCACAGTTACCCCTACATGTAGTCCCCTCCACTATATAAGACCAATGGGTCGTCTATACCCACGGTCTCCTAGTCACGGTTCCCCCTAGTCCCTTTCACTTAGACCAATGGGTCATCTATACCCAAGGTCTCCTAGTCACGGTTCCCCCTAGTCCCTTTCACTTAGACCAATGGGTCATCTATACCCACGGTCCCCTAGTCACGGTTCCCCCTAGTCCCTTTCACTTAGACCAATGGGTCATCTATACCCACGGTCTCCTAGTCACGGTTCCCCATAGTCCCTTTCACTTAGACCAATGGGTCATCTATACCAACGGTCCCCTAGTCACGGTTCCCCCTAGTCCCTTTCACTTAGACCAATGGGTCATCTATACCCACGGTCTCCTAGTCACGGTTCCCCCTAGTCCCTTTCACTTAGACCAATGGGTCATCTATACCCACAGTCCCCTAGTCACAGTTCCCCCTAGTCCCTTTCACTTAGACCAATGGGTCATCTATACCCACGGTCCCCTAGTCACAGTTCCCTCCACCCAAACCAATGGGTCATTTATACCCACGGTCCCCTATTCACAGTTCCCTCCACCCAGACCGATGGGTCATCTATACCAACGGTCCCCTAGTCACAGTTCCCTCCACCCAGACCAATGGGTCATCTATACCCTTGTCAGTCCACAGTTTCTGCCGTATTTTCATTTTTGGCACTGGATTTTCCATTGTTCATCTTTCTAATTGCTGATCTAATTTGTACTTTTGAGATGTGGTTATCAGCGATGTTCTCTATTGTTATTTAATTCCTCTGATACTGGGTTGATTGGTAAATGGTCTGTGTAGAAAGTCTTAAATGATCTTATTCTCCTTGCAGATTCTTATGATTCTATGTTCCCTGATTTGTCTTGTACGCCATTACTTGTTCTGCTTTTCTCTTTGCTGAGTCTTTGTAATGTCATATAACTCCTTCATTTGCCCATTTCCTGCTGCTTGTTCTGCCTGAGATGCGAGATCATCAGCCTATGCTCGCTTGTCCTTTCTCATACTTATCTTGACTTCCTTGTTTTTGCTGCGGTACTCTTCTTTGAGGTTCTGTTTGATTCTGCTCGACTTTGCCTATTGGACATTACTCTTCAGTTTGATCCACTCCATGATTCCTTGCTGATCCATGGTTTCTGGCCCATCTTTTTGTACCCAAGAACGTTCTGTGTAGTTTCTTTGTAAGCATCCTTAAAGTGTTGCCATTTCTTCCGTACACCATCTTCTACATCCTCGTAATCATGGAGTACATCAAATCTATTTCTAAGTCCAAGTTTGAACTTTGATTTGATGGTCGTCTGTTGGAGTTTGATTGTTTTCAAATTTCCTTCTTGTCACATTTGATTTGTACATGCGGTTTTCCATTGGCATTATGTTCTTGCACCTAGCTCCTTTTTACTTGCTCCTTCTCCTTTAATACAAATTGCACATTTGCTTCCCAATATATGCTTCTTTCACTTAAGCAAAAGTTGTATCAAATTCAGCACATGAGAAATGTGGGCCAACATCTGCAAGTTTGTTGCAATCCGTTCCTTGCCCAAGTACAACCTATAAACACATTTATTTCTCTTGCAAACTGTCCACTTACAGTTTGTGCTTGCAAATAATGTGCTCAATAATGTGCCCATTGCTCAAACAATATTTGTTTCTTAAAACTTGTACATTTGCATCAAGTACTTGCTCCCTGGTCAAGCAACGTTATACACTAATTTCATGCATGAAAATTGTACACGTGCATTGCACTGTTGCATGGTGTACTTGTAGCCTCATTCTTGACTCCTTGCTCCTTTCTTTAGTATCACTTACAGATTAATTTTGTCTGACAATTTGTTTCATGAACATGGTGCTTCATCCTCACTGCTTTCTTCTTGCAAGAATTTTTTAGTTTGTAACTTTACGTTATCCATTACAAATTTGTTTCTCTCTCAAGTGACACTTGTACATATGCATCCAGCACTCGCAGCTTGCTCCTTGCAGTTTGCTTCCTTCTCTAGCAGCACTTTCAAATCATTTTGCGCAGCTCACTAAATGCCTATGCTCTATCAGTACATTTTAACAGGCAGGAAACATGTATTTGAAGTCTGTGCCTTGCCACCAAATTTGCTCGGTTTACCAAACTCCATGTACCAACTCTGGCTCTGTTTATGGCATCAACATTTTTGGAGAGTATGTCCATCATCAAAGTTTCTAATGAAGTTTGTATTTGATATATATTTAGTAGCATCTTATAAATGAAATGGATGTGGATAGCAAACATGATATATGCTGTATTTAAAATCTTCCAATCCTCGTTTGTGGTTAACATCCATCCATTCATATGATGCTTTTAAAAAATCAAAAAGGAAAAATTTAATCATCCTAATGAAAATTAGAAGTACGGATTGAAGTACAATTTCAATGAGTCTCATCTGACTGTCCCTCATAACTTTAAATTTTGTTTATTTAACAACATTCACTACTGTAAATTGTATTTTTCTGAATGTCGGACAAAAGACAAAGAACTTAGCCTTTACCATCCTTTTCTTCCTTAGCCTCTGCTGTCCTCTCCCTTAGTTTCTGCCTTCCTACTTTCAATTATCCTCTGCCTTCCAACTTTAATTAGGATAAGTACTTCACAAGTATAACAAGATCATAACGACATGATTATAACAAGAACATAACGACACGATTATAACAAGAACATTACTACACGAGTATATCAAGAAAAATTACTTCACAAGTATAACAAGAACATTACTGCATGAGTATAACAAGAACATTACTGCCTTAGTATAACAAGAACATTACTACACGAGTATAACAAGAACATTACATCACCAGTATAACAAGAAACATTGCTACACGAGTATAACAAGAACATTACATCACGAGTATAACAAGAAACATTACATCACGAGTATAACAAGAACATTACTACACGAGTATAACAAGAACATTACTACACGAGTATAACAAGAACATTACGACACGAGTATAACAAGAACATTACGACACGAGTATAACAAGAACATTACTACACAAGTATAACAAGAACATTACGACACGAGTATAACAAGAACATTACTACACAAGTATAACAAGAAACATTACTACACAAGTATAACAAGAACATTACTACACAAGTATAACAAGAACATTACTACACAAGTATAACAAGAAACATTACTACACAAGTATAACAAGAACATTACTACACAAGTATAACAAGAACATTACTACACAAGTATAACAAGAAACATTACTACACAAGTATAACAAGAACATTACTACACAAGTATAACAAGAAACATTGCTACACAAGTATAACAAGAACATTACGACACGAGTATAACAAGAACATTACTACACAAGTATAACAAGAAACATTACTACACAAGTATAACAAGAACATTACTACACAAGTATAACAAGAACATTACTACACAAGTATAACAAGAACATTACTACACAAGTATAACAAGAACATTACTACACAAGTATAACAAGAAACATTACTACACAAGTATAACAAGAACATTACTACACAAGTATAACAAGAAACATTGCTACACAAGTATAACAAGAACATTACGACACGAGTATAACAAGAACATTACGACACGAGTATAACAAGAACATTACTACACAAGTATAACAAGAAACATTACTACACGAGTATAACAAGAAACATTGCTACACAAGTATAACAAGAAACATTGCTACACGAGTATAACAAGAACATTACAACACGAGTATAACAAGAACATTACGACACGAGTATAACAAGAAACATTGCTACACGAGTATAACAAGAACATTACTACACGAGTATAACAAGAACATTACTACACATGTATAACAAGAACATTACTACACGAGTATAACAAGAACATTACTACACGAGTATAACAAGAAACATTGCTACACGAGTATAACAAGAACATTACTACACGAGTATAACAAGAAACATTGCTACACGAGTATAACAAAAACATTACGACACGAGTATAACAAGAAACATAACTACACTAGTATAACAAGAACATTACAACACGAGTATAACAAGAACATTACATCACTAGATACTTATAACAAGAACATTACTACACGAGTATAACAAGAAACATTGCTACACGAGTATAACAAGAACATTACAACACGAGTATAACAAGAACATTACGACACGAGTATAACAAGAAACATTGCTACACGAGTATAACAAGAACATTACTACACGAGTATAACAAGAACATTACTACACGAGTATAACAAGAACATTACTACACGAGTATAACAAGAACATTACTACACGAGTATAACAAGAAACATTACTACACGAGTATAACAAGAACATTACTACACGAGTATAACAAGAAACATTGCTACACGAGTATAACAAGAAACTTTACTACACGAGTATAACAAGAACATTACTTCAAGAGTATAACAAGAAACATTGCTACACGAGTATAACAAGAACATTACTGCACGAGTATAACAAGAACATTACTGCACGAGTATAACAAGAAACATTGCTACACGAGTATAACAAGAACATTACTGCACGAGTATAACAAGAAACATTGCTACACGAGTATAACAAGAACATTACTGCACGAGTATAACAAGAACATTACTGCACGAGTATAACAAGAAACATTGCTACACGAGTATAACAAGAACATTACTGCACGAGTATAACAAGAAACATTGCTACACGAGTATAACAAGAACATAACTGCACGAGTATAACAAGAAACATTGCTACACGAGTATAACAAGAACATTAATGCACGAGTATAACAAGAAACATTGCTACACGAGTATAACAAGAACATTACTGCACGAGTATAACAAGAAACATTGCTACACGAGTATAACAAGAACATTACTGCACGAGTATAACAAGAAACATTGCTACACGAGTATAACAAGAACATTACTGCACGAGTATAACAAGAAACATTGCTACACGAGTATAACAAGAACATTACTGCACGAGTATAACAAGAAACATTACTGCACGAGTATAACAAGAAACATTGCTACACGAGTATAACAAGAAACATTACTGCACGAGTATAACAAGAAACATTGCTACACGAGTATAACAAGAAACATTACTGCACGAGTATAACAAGAAACATTGCTACACGAGTATAACAAGAACATTACAACACGAGTATAACAAGAACATTACTGCACGAGTATAACAAGAAACATTGCTACACGAGTATAACAAGAAACATTACTGCACGAGTATAACAAGAAACATTGCTACACGAGTATAACAAGAAACATTACTGCACGAGTATAACAAGAAACATTACTGCACGAGTATAACAAGAAACATTGCTACACGAGTATAACAAGAACATTACTACACGAGTATAACAAGAACATTGCTACACGAGTATAACAAGAACATTGCTGCACGAGTATAACAAGAACATTACTACACGAGTATAACAAGAACATTACTGCACGAGTATAACAAAGAACATTACTGCACGAGTATAACAAGAACATTGCTACACGAGTATAACAAGAACATTACTGCACGAGTATAACAAGAACATTACTACACGAGTATAACAAGAACATTGCTACACGAGTATAACAAGAACATTACTGCACGAGTATAACAAGAACATTACTGCACGAGTATAACAAGAACATTGATACACGAGTATAACAAGAACATTACTGCACGAGTATAACAAGAACATTACTACACGAGTATAACAAGAATATTACTGCACGAGTATAACAAGAACATTACTGCACACGTATAACAAGAACATTACTGCACGAGTATAACAAGAACATTACTGCACACGTATAACAAGAACATTACTACACGAGTATAACAAGAACATTACTACACAAGTATAACAAGAACATTACTACACGAGTATAACAAGAACATTACTACACGAGTATAACAAGAACATTACTACACGAGTATAAACTAGAACATTACTGCACGAGTATAACAAGAACATTACTGCACGAGTATAACAAGAACATTACTGCACGAGTATAACAAGAACATTACATCACTAGTATAACAAAAACATTACTACACAAGTATAACAAGATCATAACGACATGATTATAACAAGAACATTACTACACGAGTATAACAAGAAACATTGCTACACGAGTATAACAAGAACATTACTACACGAGTAGAACAAGAACATTACGACACGAGTATAACAAGAACATTACTACACGAGTATAAGAAGAACATTACATCACTAGTATAACAAGAAACATTGCTACACGAGTATAACAAGAACATTACTACACGAGTATAACAAGAACATTACTACACGAGTATAACAAGAACATTACTACACGAGTATAACAAGAACATTACTGCACAAGTATAACAAGAACATTACTACACAAGTATAACAAGAAACATTACTACACAAGTATAACAAGAACATTACTACACAAGTATAACAAGAAACATTGCTACACAAGTATAACAAGAACATTACGACACGAGTATAACAAGAAACATTACTTCACGAGTATAACAAGAACATTACTGCACGAGTATAACAAGACATTACTGCACGAGTATAACAAAAACACTACCCGAGTATAACAAGAACATTACTACACGAGTATAACAAGAACATTACGTCACAAGTATAACAAGAACATTACCACACGAGTATAACAAGAAACTTTACTACACGAGTATAACAAGAACATTACTTCAAGAGTATAACAAGAAACATTACTTCAAGAGTATAACAAGAAACATTACTACACGAGTATAACAAGAACATTACTTCACGAGTATAACAAGAACATTTCTAAACACGTATAACAAGAAACATAACTACACGAGTATAACAAGAACATTACGTCACGAGTATAACAAGAACATTACGTCACGAGTATAACAAGAACATTACGTCACGAGTATAACAAGAACATTACGTCACGAGTATAAAAAGAACATTACTACACAAGTATAACGAACATAACGTCACAAGTATAACAAGAACATAATGTCACGAGTATAACAAGAACATTACTACACGAGTATAACAAGAGCATTACTACACGAGTATAACTAGAATATTGCGTCACAAGTATAACAAGAACATTACGTCACAAATGTAACAAGAACTTTACCTTTAGCCTGTTGTCCTTGTTTCCCTCGGCGTCTGCCGTCCTACTTTTCTTTAGCCTCTGCCATCCTTCATTCCCTTAACCATCCCTCTTTCCGTTAGCCTCTGCTGTCATTTATTACCTTTGTCAAACCTCTATCCCTTTCCCTCTTAGTGTCCTTCCATTCCTTCCCGTTCTCCTTTCCCACCTTACTTTCCCTTGGACTCCACTGTCCATTTCCTTCCCCGTCCCATCTCACTTTCATTCAAATACCCCCTCCCTTTCTGAGGCAAATGACAAAAGACAAAGACAAAAGGTATGTTTTCATCATGGAGCATCATTTTATTTTACTACCAGCAACTTTACTAGTACAAAGAACAAAGGTTGGTGCTTATTTAACTGGGTTGGTGGTGGTTTCAGTTGGTGGAGGTGGTGGTGGGAATACAGAAACAGAACCATTGAAACACTCCCGTAATCAGTTCAATGAGAACAAAAAGTCTCCACCCAAACACAACAAAAACAATATGTTCCAACTGAAACAAGAGAACAATATACCCCATGCAACAACGAGAACAGTATGCCCCAATGCAACAACTAGAACAGTACGCCCCATGCCACAACTAGAACAATACGCCCCAATAAACAACCAGAACAATACGCCCCCATGCAACAACCAGAACAATACGCCCCCATGCAACAACCAGAACAATACGCCCCCCATGCAACAACCAGAACAATACGCGCCCATGCAACAACTAGAACAATACGCCCCCCATGCAACAACTAGAACAATACGCCCAATGCAACAACTAGAACACTACGCCCCCATGCAACAACTAGAACACTACGCCCCCCATGCAACAACTAGAACACTACGCCCCCCTGCAACAACTAGAACACTACGCCCCCCTGCAACAACTAGAACAATACGCCCCCATGCCACAACTAGAACAATACGCCCCCATGCCACAACTAGAACAATACGCCCCCATGCCACAACCAGAACAATACGCCCCCAATAAACAACCAGAACAATACGCCCCCAATAAACAACCAGAACAATATGCCCCAATAAACAACCAGAACAATACGCCCCCATGCAACAACCAGAACAATACGCCCCCATGCAACAACCAGAACAATACGCCCCCATGCAACAACCAGAACAATACGCCCCCATGCAACAACTAGAATACGCCCCCATGCCACAACTAGAACAATACGCCCCATGCCACAACTAGAACAATACGCCCCCATGCCACAACTAGAACAATACGCCCCCATGCCACAACTAGAACAAAAAGTCCCCAATAAACAACCAGAACAATACGCCCCAATAAACAACCAAAACAATACGCCCCCATGCAACAACTAGAACAATATGTCCCATGCAACAACTAGAACAATATGCCCCCAATAAACAACCAGAACAATACGCCCCAATAAACAACCAGAACAATACGCCCCCATGCAACAACTAGAACAATATGCCCCATGCAACAACTAGAACAATACGCCCCCAATAAACAACCAAAACAATACACCCCCAATACACAATACACCCCCAAGAACAATACGCCCCATGCCACAACCAGAACAATACGCCCCCAATAAACTACCAGAACAATACGCCCCCATGCCACAACTGGAACAATACGCCCAATGCCACAATTCGCCCACATGGCACAATAATGCCGAAAAATTTAATTTGAACTTGACCTTGACCTTGAACTAGAAGATTTTTTTTTTTTTCATGTTGAACTTGAACTTGATGAAATTTTTTTTTTTTCAGCCTTGAACTTGATAAAACAAATAATTTTTTTTTCCAACCTTGAACTTGAACTTGATAAAAAAAAATGGAATTCTTTTCTTTTTTTTCTTTTTTTTAACCTTGAACTTGAACTTGATAAAAAAATTAAAAAATACAATTTTTTTCACCTTGAACTTGAACTTGAGAAAAAAAAATATAAAATTTTTTTTCTTTTTTTTCGGCCTTGAACTTGAACTTGATAAAAAAAAAAAATCAGATTTTTCCTTTTTTCCCAACCTTGAACTTGAACTTGAAAAAAATAAATAAATTTTTTTCCCTTTTTTGTCAACCTTGAACTTGAACTTGAAAAAAAAAATTCAGAATTTCAGTATTTTTTATTTTTAAAATCGGATTTTTTTTTTTTTTGTCCTTGAACTTGACCTTGAAAAAATAAATATTTTTGGGGGAAATTCTGCGAAAGTTGTTGCATGGGGGCGTAGTGTTCTGGTTGTTGCATGGGGGCGTATTGTTCTGGTTGCTGCATGGGGGCGTATTGTTCTGGTTGCTGCATGGGGGCGTATTGTTCTGGTTGTTTGTTGGGGGCGTATTGTTCTGGTTGTTTGTTGGGGGCGTATTGTTCTAGTTGTGGCATGGGGGCGTAATGTTCTGGTTGTTTATTGGGGGCGTATTGTTCTAGTTGTGGCATGGGGGCGTATTGTTCAAGTTGTTGCATGGGGGCGTAATGTTCTGGTTGTTTATTGGGGGCGTATTGTTCTGGTTGCTGCATGGGGGCGTATTGTTCTGGTTGCTGCATGGGGGCGTATTGTTCTGGTTGTTTGTTGGGGGCGTATTGTTCTGGTTGTTTGTTGGGGGCGTATTGTTCTAGTTGTGGCATGGGGGCGTATTGTTCAAGTTGTTGCATGGGGGCGTAATGTTCTGGTTGTTTATTGGGGGCGTATTGTTCTGGTTGTTTTTTTGGGGGCGTATTGATCTTGTTGTTGCATGGGGCGTATTGTTCTCGTTTAGGCATGGGGCCGTATTGTTCTCGTTGTGGCATGGGGGCGTATTGTTCAGGTTGTTTATTGAGGGCATATTGTTCTAGTTGTTTATTGGTGGCGTATTGTTCTAGTTGTTTATTGGGGCGTATTGTTCTCGTTGTTGCATGGGGTATATTGTTCTTGAGACTTATTGTTCTTGTTGAGTATGGGTAAAAAATGTCGAGTGTTTCAATGATTGTTTCTGTATTCCCACCACCACCTCCACCAACTGAAACCACCACCAACCCGGTTAAATAAGTACTAACCTTTGCTCTTTGTACCAAGAAAGAATTGTTTCCAGAGAAAGTAACTATACGAAAGTTCATTTACAAGTAATGGATAGTTTAACAGGACAGTAAAGTGAGAAGTGGAAAAGGACGAGGCACGGGGAAAGGTTAATGGAAACTTATTGCATTGGTAAAGTAGAGGGACAACGGGGAAGGGGAAAGAGGGATATGTAAAGCAAACTATATTATTTTTACTGGTACTGACATTTGTCTTACTTCATGTAATCTGATTTGTATTTCTGTTGTTTAAAGTATGGAAATAAATTTTGTTATTGAATTGAATTGAAATTTGTATCAGTATTGTTATTGTTGTTGCGTGTGGCATTGGTAATTTAAGCGGGAAGTGGAAAGGGTTAGAAACTTGATGCATCAGTTATTTTCTAGTTGTTTCAAATGGAATGTACTTGTTGTCACATCGGTATTGGTCTAGTTGTAGCATGGATAATGTTCTTGTTGTTGCATCGGTATTGGTCTAGTTGTAGCATGGGTAATGGTCTTGTTCTCGCATCGGTATTGCTCTAGTTCTAGCATGGATAATGTTCTTGTTGTCGCATCGGTATTGCTCTAGTTGTAGCATGGGTAATGTTCTTGTTGTCGCATTGGTATTGGTCTAGTTGTAGGATGGGTAATGTTCTTGTTGTCGCATCGGTATTGGTCTAGTTGCAGCATGGGTAATGGTCTTGTTGTCGCATCGGTATTGGTCTAGTTCTAGTATGGGTAATGTTCTTGTTGTCGCATCGGTATTGGTCTAGTTCTAGTGTGGGTAATGTTCTTGTTGTCGCATCGGTATTGGTCTAGTTGTAGCATGGGTAATGGTCTTGTTGTCGCATCGGTATTGGTCTAGTTCTAGTATGGGTAATGTTCTTGTTGTCGCATCTGTATTGCTCTAGTTGTAGCATGGGTAATGTTCTTGTTGTCGCATCGGTATTGGTCTAGTTGTAGCATGGGTAATGTTCTTGTTGTCGCATCGGTATTGCTCTAGTTCTAGCATGGGTAATGGTCTTGTTGTCGCATCGGTATTGGTCTAGTTCTAGTATGGGTAATGTTCTTGTTGTCGCATCGGTATTGCTCTAGTTGTAGCATGGGTAATGTTCTTGTTGTCGCATCGATATTGGTCTAGTTCTAGCATGGGTATGTTCATGTTGTCGCATCGGTATTGGTCTAGTTGTAGCATGGGTAATGTTCTTGTTCTCGCATCGGTATTGCTCTAGTTCTAGCATGGGTAATGTTCTTGTTGTCACATCGGTATTGGTCTAGTTGTAGCATGGGTAATGTTCTTGTTGTTGCATCGGTATTGGTCTAGTTGTAGCATGGGTAATGGTCTTGTTGCATGGGGGCGTAGTGTTCTGGTTGTTGCATGGGGGCGTATTGTTCTGGTTGTTGCATGGGGCGTACTGTTCTGGTTGCTGCATGGGGGCGTATTGTTCTGGTTGCTGCATGGGGGCGTATTGTTCTGGTTGTTTGTTGGGGGCGTATTGTTCTGGTTGTTTGTTGGGGGCGTATTGTTCTAGTTGTTGCATGGGGGCGTATTGTTCAAGTTGTTGCATGGGGGCGTTATGTTCTGGTTGGTCTAGTTGTAGCATGGGTAATGTTCTTGTTGTTGCATCGGTATTGGTCTAGTTGTAGCATGGGTAATGGTCTTGTTTTCGCATCGGTATTGCTCTAGTTCTAGCATGGATAATGTTCTTGTTGTCCCATCGGTATTGCTCTAGTTGTAGCATGGGTAATGTTCTTGTTGTCGCATCGATATTGGTCTAGTTCTAGCATGGGTATGTTCATGTTGTCGCATCGGTATTGGTCTAGTTCTAGCATGGGTAATGTTCTTGTTGTCGCATCGATATTGGTCTATTTCTAGCATGGGTAATGTTCTTGTCGCATCAGTATTGGTCTAGTTGTAGCATGGGTAATGTTCTTGTTGTCATATCGGTATTGGTCTAGTTCTAGCATGGGTATGTTCATGTTGTCGCATCAGTATTGGTCTAGTTCTAGTATGGGTAATGTTCTTGTTGTCACATTGATATTGGTCTAGTTGTTGCATGGGTAATGTTCTTGTTGTCACATTGGTATTGGTCTAGTTGTAGCATACGTAATGTTCTTGTTCTCGCATCGGTATTGCTCTAGTTCTAGCATGGATAATGTTCTTGTTGTCGCATCGCTATTGGTCTAGTTCTAGCATGGGTAATGTTCTTGTTCTCGCATCGGTATTGGTCTAGTTGTAGCATACGTAATGTTCTTGTTGTCGCATCGGTATTGGTCTAGTTGTAGCATGGATAATGTTCTTGTTGTTGCATCGGTATTGCTCTAGTTCTAGTATGGGTAATGTTCTTGTTCTGGTTTCGGTATTGCTCTAGTTCTAGCATGGGTAATGTTCTTGTTGTCGCATCGCTATTGGTCTAGTTCTAGCATGGGTAATGTTCTTGTTCTCGCATCGGTATTGGTCTAGTTGTAGCATACGTAATGTTCTTGTTGTCGCATCGGTATTGGTCTAGTTGTAGCATGGATAATGTTCTTGTTGTTGCATCGGTATTGCTCTAGTTCTAGTATGGATAATGTTCTTGTTCTTGCATCGGTATTGGTCTAGTTGTAGCATGGGTAATGTTCTTGTTGTTGCATCGGTATTGGTCTAGTTCTAGCATGGGTAATGTTCTTGTTCTGGCATCGGTATTGCTCTAGTTGTAGCATGGGTAATGTTCATGTTGTCGCATCGGTATTGGTCTAGTTGTAGCATGGGTAATGTTCATGTTGTCGCATCGGTATTGGTCTAGTTGTAGCATGGATAATGTTCTTGTTGTCGCATCGGTATTGCTCTAGTTCTAGTATGGGTAATGTTCATGTTGTCGCATCGGTATTGGTCTAGTTGTAGCATGGGTAATGTTCTTGTTGTCGCATCGGTATTGCTCTAGTTCTAGTATGGGTAATGTTCTTGTTCTTGCATCGGTATTGGTCTAGTTCTAGTATGGATAATGTTCTTGTTCTTGCATCGGTATTGCTCTAGTTCTAGTATGGGTAATGTTCTTGTTGTCGCATCGGTATTGCTCTAGTTCTAGTATGGGTAATGTTCTTGTTCTTGCATCGGTATTGGTCTAGTTGTAGCATGGGTAATGTTCTTGTTGTCGCATCGGTATTGCTCTAGTTCTAGTATGGGTAATGTTCTTGTTCTTGCATCGGTATTGGTCTAGTTCTAGTATGGGTAATGTTCTTGTTCTTGCATCGGTATTGGTCTAGTTGTAGCATGGGTAATGTTCTTGTTGTCGCATCGGTATTGCTCTAGTTCTAGTATGGGTAATGTTCTTGTTCTTGCATCGGTATTGGTCTAGTTGTAGCATGGGTAATGTTCTTGTTGTCGCATCGGTATTGCTCTAGTTCTAGTATGGGTAATGTTCTTGTTCTTGCATCGGTATTGCTCTAGTTCTAGTATGGGTAATGTTCTTGTTCTTGCATCGGTATTGGTCTAGTTGTAGCATGGGTAATGTTCTTGTTGTCGCATCGGTATTGCTCTAGTTCTAGTATGGGTAATGTTCTTGTTCTTGCATCGGTATTGGTCTAGTTCTAGTATGGATAATGTTCTTGTTGTCGCATCGGTATTGGTCTAGTTCTAGTATGGGTAATGTTCTTGTTCTTGCATCGGTATTGCTCTAGTTCTAGTATGGGTAATGTTCTTGTTGTCGCATCGGTATTGCTCTAGTTCTAGTATGGGTAATGTTCTTGTTGTCGCATCGCTATTGGTCTAGTTCTAGTATGGATAATGTTCTTGTTCTTGCATCGGTATTGCTCTAGTTCTAGTATGGGTAATGTTCTTGTTGTCGCATCGGTATTGCTCTAGTTCTAGTATGGGTAATGTTCTTGTTGTCATATCGGTATTGCTCTAGTTCTAGTATGGGTAATGTTCTTGTTCTTGCATCGGTATTGGTCTAGTTCTAGTATGGATAATGTTCTTGTTCTTGCATCGGTATTGCTCTAGTTCTAGTATGGGTAATGTTCTTGTTGTCGCATCGGTATTGCTCTAGTTCTAGTATGGGTAATGTTCTTGTTGTCATATCGGTATTGCTCTAGTTCTAGTATGGGTAATGTTCTTGTTCTTGCATCGGTATTGGTCTAGTTCTAGTATGGATAATGTTCTTGTTGTCGCATCGGTATTGGTCTAGTTCTAGTATGGGTAATGTTCTTGTTCTTGCATCGGTATTGCTCTAGTTCTAGTATGGGTAATGTTCTTGTTGTCGCATCGGTATTGCTCTAGTTCTAGTATGGGTAATGTTCTTGTTGTCGCATCGCTATTGGTCTAGTTCTAGTATGGATAATGTTCTTGTTCTTGCATCGGTATTGCTCTAGTTCTAGTATGGGTAATGTTCTTGTTGTCGCATCGGTATTGCTCTAGTTCTAGCATGGATAATGTTCTTGTTGTCCCATCGGTATTGCTCTAGTTGTAGCATGGGTAATGTTCTTGTTGTCGCATCGATATTGGTCTAGTTCTAGCATGGGTATGTTCATGTTGTCGCATCGGTATTGGTCTAGTTCTAGCATGGGTAATGTTCTTGTTGTCGCATCGATATTGGTCTATTTCTAGCATGGGTAATGTTCTTGTCGCATCAGTATTGGTCTAGTTGTAGCATGGGTAATGTTCTTGTTGTCATATCGGTATTGGTCTAGTTCTAGCATGGGTATGTTCATGTTGTCGCATCAGTATTGGTCTAGTTCTAGTATGGGTAATGTTCTTGTTGTCACATTGATATTGGTCTAGTTGTAGCATGGGTAATGTTCTTGTTGTCGCATCGGTATTGGTCTAGTTCTAGTATGGGTAATGTTCTTGTTGTCGCATCGGTATTGGTCTAGTTCTAGTATGGGTAATGTTCTTGTTGTCGCATCGGTATTGCTCTAGTTGTAGCATGGATAATGTTCTTGTTGTCGCATCGGTATTGCTCTAGTTCTAGTATGGGTAATGTTCTTGTTGTCGCATCGGTATTTGTCTAGTTCTAGTATGGGTAATGTTCTTGTTGTCGCATCGGTATTGGTCTAGTTCTAGTATGGGTAATGTTCTTGTTGTTGCATCGGTATTGGTCTAGTTCTAGCATGGATAATGTTCTTGTTGTCGCATCGGTATTGGTCTAGTTGTAGCATGGATAATGTTCTTGTTGTCGCATCGGTATTGGTCTAGTTCTAGTATGGGTAATGTTCTTGTTCTTGCATCGGTATTGGTCTAGTTGTAGCATGGGTAATGTTCTTGTTGTCGCATCGGTATTGCTCTAGTTCTAGTATGGGTAATGTTCTTGTTCTTGCATCGGTATTGCTCTAGTTCTAGCATGGATAATGTTCTTGTTCTGGCATCGGTATTGCTCTAGTTGTAGCATGGGTAATGTTCATGTTGTCGCATCGGTATTGGTCTAGTTGTAGCATGGGTTATGTTCTTGTTGTCGCATCGGTATTGGTCTAGTTCTAGTATGGGTAATGTTCTTGTTGTTGCATCGGTATTGCTCTAGTTCTAGTATGGGTAATGTTCTTGTTCTGGTTTCGGTATTGCTCTAGTTCTAGCATGGGTAATGTTCTTGTTGTCGCATCGCTATTGGTCTAGTTCTAGCATGGGTAATGTTCTTGTTCTCGCATCGGTATTGGTCTAGTTGTAGCATACGTAATGTTCTTGTTGTCGCATCGGTATTGGTCTAGTTGTAGCATGGATAATGTTCTTGTTGTTGCATCGGTATTGCTCTAGTTCTAGTATGGATAATGTTCTTGTTCTTGCATCGGTATTGGTCTAGTTGTAGCATGGGTAATGTTCTTGTTGTTGCATCGGTATTGGTCTAGTTCTAGCATGGGTAATGTTCTTGTTCTGGCATCGGTATTGCTCTAGTTGTAGCATGGGTAATGTTCATGTTGTCGCATCGGTATTGGTCTAGTTGTAGCATGGGTAATGTTCATGTTGTCGCATCGGTATTGGTCTAGTTGTAGCATGGATAATGTTCTTGTTGTCGCATCGGTATTGCTCTAGTTCTAGTATGGGTAATGTTCATGTTGTCGCATCGGTATTGGTCTAGTTGTAGCATGGGTAATGTTCTTGTTGTCGCATCGGTATTGCTCTAGTTCTAGTATGGGTAATGTTCTTGTTCTTGCATCGGTATTGGTCTAGTTCTAGTATGGATAATGTTCTTGTTCTTGCATCGGTATTGCTCTAGTTCTAGTATGGGTAATGTTCTTGTTGTCGCATCGGTATTGCTCTAGTTCTAGTATGGGTAATGTTCTTGTTCTTGCATCGGTATTGGTCTAGTTGTAGCATGGGTAATGTTCTTGTTGTCGCATCGGTATTGCTCTAGTTCTAGTATGGGTAATGTTCTTGTTCTTGCATCGGTATTGGTCTAGTTCTAGTATGGGTAATGTTCTTGTTCTTGCATCGGTATTGGTCTAGTTGTAGCATGGGTAATGTTCTTGTTGTCGCATCGGTATTGCTCTAGTTCTAGTATGGGTAATGTTCTTGTTCTTGCATCGGTATTGGTCTAGTTGTAGCATGGGTAATGTTCTTGTTGTCGCATCGGTATTGCTCTAGTTCTAGTATGGGTAATGTTCTTGTTCTTGCATCGGTATTGCTCTAGTTCTAGTATGGGTAATGTTCTTGTTCTTGCATCGGTATTGGTCTAGTTGTAGCATGGGTAATGTTCTTGTTGTCGCATCGGTATTGCTCTAGTTCTAGTATGGGTAATGTTCTTGTTCTTGCATCGGTATTGGTCTAGTTCTAGTATGGATAATGTTCTTGTTGTCGCATCGGTATTGGTCTAGTTCTAGTATGGGTAATGTTCTTGTTCTTGCATCGGTATTGCTCTAGTTCTAGTATGGGTAATGTTCTTGTTGTCGCATCGGTATTGCTCTAGTTCTAGTATGGGTAATGTTCTTGTTGTCGCATCGCTATTGGTCTAGTTCTAGTATGGATAATGTTCTTGTTCTTGCATCGGTATTGCTCTAGTTCTAGTATGGGTAATGTTCTTGTTGTCGCATCGGTATTGCTCTAGTTCTAGTATGGGTAATGTTCTTGTTGTCATATCGGTATTGCTCTAGTTCTAGTATGGGTAATGTTCTTGTTCTTGCATCGGTATTGGTCTAGTTCTAGTATGGATAATGTTCTTGTTCTTGCATCGGTATTGCTCTAGTTCTAGTATGGGTAATGTTCTTGTTGTCGCATCGGTATTGCTCTAGTTCTAGTATGGGTAATGTTCTTGTTGTCATATCGGTATTGCTCTAGTTCTAGTATGGGTAATGTTCTTGTTCTTGCATCGGTATTGGTCTAGTTCTAGTATGGATAATGTTCTTGTTGTCGCATCGGTATTGGTCTAGTTCTAGTATGGGTAATGTTCTTGTTCTTGCATCGGTATTGCTCTAGTTCTAGTATGGGTAATGTTCTTGTTGTCGCATCGGTATTGCTCTAGTTCTAGTATGGGTAATGTTCTTGTTGTCGCATCGCTATTGGTCTAGTTCTAGTATGGATAATGTTCTTGTTCTTGCATCGGTATTGCTCTAGTTCTAGTATGGGTAATGTTCTTGTTGTCGCATCGGTATTGCTCTAGTTCTAGCATGGATAATGTTCTTGTTGTCCCATCGGTATTGCTCTAGTTGTAGCATGGGTAATGTTCTTGTTGTCGCATCGATATTGGTCTAGTTCTAGCATGGGTATGTTCATGTTGTCGCATCGGTATTGGTCTAGTTCTAGCATGGGTAATGTTCTTGTTGTCGCATCGATATTGGTCTATTTCTAGCATGGGTAATGTTCTTGTCGCATCAGTATTGGTCTAGTTGTAGCATGGGTAATGTTCTTGTTGTCATATCGGTATTGGTCTAGTTCTAGCATGGGTATGTTCATGTTGTCGCATCAGTATTGGTCTAGTTCTAGTATGGGTAATGTTCTTGTTGTCACATTGATATTGGTCTAGTTGTAGCATGGGTAATGTTCTTGTTGTCGCATCGGTATTGGTCTAGTTCTAGTATGGGTAATGTTCTTGTTGTCGCATCGGTATTGGTCTAGTTCTAGTATGGGTAATGTTCTTGTTGTCGCATCGGTATTGCTCTAGTTGTAGCATGGATAATGTTCTTGTTGTCGCATCGGTATTGCTCTAGTTCTAGTATGGGTAATGTTCTTGTTGTCGCATCGGTATTTGTCTAGTTCTAGTATGGGTAATGTTCTTGTTGTCGCATCGGTATTGGTCTAGTTCTAGTATGGGTAATGTTCTTGTTGTTGCATCGGTATTGGTCTAGTTCTAGCATGGATAATGTTCTTGTTGTCGCATCGGTATTGGTCTAGTTGTAGCATGGATAATGTTCTTGTTGTCGCATCGGTATTGGTCTAGTTCTAGTATGGGTAATGTTCTTGTTCTTGCATCGGTATTGGTCTAGTTGTAGCATGGGTAATGTTCTTGTTGTCGCATCGGTATTGCTCTAGTTCTAGTATGGGTAATGTTCTTGTTCTTGCATCGGTATTGCTCTAGTTCTAGCATGGATAATGTTCTTGTTCTGGCATCGGTATTGCTCTAGTTGTAGCATGGGTAATGTTCATGTTGTCGCATCGGTATTGGTCTAGTTGTAGCATGGGTTATGTTCTTGTTGTCGCATCGGTATTGGTCTAGTTCTAGTATGGGTAATGTTCTTGTTGTCGCATCGGTATTGGTCTAGTTGTAGAATGGATAATGTTCTTGTTCTCGCATCGGTATTGCTCTAGTTGTAGCATGGATAATGTTCTTGTTGTCGCATCGGTATTGGTCTAGTTCTAGTATGGGTAATGTTCTTGTTGTCGCATCGGTATTGGTCTAGTTGTAGCATGGATAATGTTCTTGTCGTCACATCGGTATTGCTCTCGTTCTAGTATGGGTATTGTTATTGTTCTGGTATCGGTATTGGTCTAGTTGTAGCATGGGTAATGTTCTTGTTCTCACATCGGTATTGCTCTCGTTCTAGTATGGGTAATGTTCTTGTTCTGGTATCGGTATTGGTCTAGTTCTAGTATGGGTATTGTTATTGTTCTGGTATCGGTATTGGTCTAGTTGTAGCATGGGTAATGTTCTTGTTCTCACATCGGTATTGCTCTCGTTCTAGTATGGGTAATGTTCTTGTTGTCGCATCGGAATTGCTCTAGTTCTAGTATGGGTAATGTTCTTGTTCTTGCATCGGTATTGGTCTAGTTGTAGCATGGGTAATGTTCTTGTTGTCGCATCGGTATTGCTCTAGTTCTAGTATGGGTAATGTTCTTGTTCTTGCATCGGTATTGGTCTAGTTCTAGTATGGGTAATGTTCTTGTTCTTGCATCGGTATTGGTCTAGTTGTAGCATGGGTAATGTTCTTGTTGTCGCATCGGTATTGCTCTAGTTCTAGTATGGGTAATGTTCTTGTTCTTGCATCGGTATTGGTCTAGTTGTAGCATGGGTAATGTTCTTGTTGTCGCATCGGTATTGCTCTAGTTCTAGTATGGGTAATGTTCTTGTTCTTGCATCGGTATTGCTCTAGTTCTAGTATGGGTAATGTTCTTGTTCTTGCATCGGTATTGGTCTAGTTGTAGCATGGGTAATGTTCTTGTTGTCGCATCGGTATTGCTCTAGTTCTAGTATGGGTAATGTTCTTGTTCTTGCATCGGTATTGGTCTAGTTCTAGTATGGATAATGTTCTTGTTGTCGCATCGGTATTGGTCTAGTTCTAGTATGGGTAATGTTCTTGTTCTTGCATCGGTATTGCTCTAGTTCTAGTATGGGTAATGTTCTTGTTGTCGCATCGGTATTGCTCTAGTTCTAGTATGGGTAATGTTCTTGTTGTCGCATCGCTATTGGTCTAGTTCTAGTATGGATAATGTTCTTGTTCTTGCATCGGTATTGCTCTAGTTCTAGTATGGGTAATGTTCTTGTTGTCGCATCGGTATTGCTCTAGTTCTAGTATGGGTAATGTTCTTGTTGTCATATCGGTATTGCTCTAGTTCTAGTATGGGTAATGTTCTTGTTCTTGCATCGGTATTGGTCTAGTTCTAGTATGGATAATGTTCTTGTTGTCGCATCGGTATTGGTCTAGTTCTAGTATGGGTAATGTTCTTGTTCTTGCATCGGTATTGCTCTAGTTCTAGTATGGGTAATGTTCTTGTTGTCGCATCGGTATTGCTCTAGTTCTAGTATGGGTAATGTTCTTGTTGTCATATCGGTATTGCTCTAGTTCTAGTATGGGTAATGTTCTTGTTCTTGCATCGGTATTGGTCTAGTTCTAGTATGGATAATGTTCTTGTTGTCGCATCGGTATTGGTCTAGTTCTAGTATGGGTAATGTTCTTGTTCTTGCATCGGTATTGCTCTAGTTCTAGTATGGGTAATGTTCTTGTTGTCGCATCGGTATTGCTCTAGTTCTAGTATGGGTAATGTTCTTGTTGTCGCATCGCTATTGGTCTAGTTCTAGTATGGATAATGTTCTTGTTCTTGCATCGGTATTGCTCTAGTTCTAGTATGGGTAATGTTCTTGTTGTCGCATCGGTATTGCTCTAGTTCTAGTATGGCTAATGTTCTTGTTCTTGCATCGGTATTGGTCTAGTTGTAGCATGGGTAATGTTCTTGTTGTCGCATCGGTATTGCTCTAGTTCTAGTATGGGTAATGTTCTTGTTGTCGCATCGATATTGGTCTAGTTGTAGCATGGATAATGTTCTTGTTGTCGCATCGGTATTGCTCTAGTTCTAGTATGGGTAATGTTCTTGTTGTCGCATCGATATTGGTCTAGTTGTAGCATGGATAATGTTCTTGTTGTCGCATCGGTATTGCTCTAGTTCTAGTATGGATAATGTTCTTGTTGTCGCATCGGTATTGCTCTAGTTCTAGTATGGGTAATGTTCTTGTTGTCACATCGGTATTGCTCTAGTTCTAGTATGGGTAATGTTCTTGTTGTCGCATCGGTATTGGTCTAGTTCTAGTATGGGTAATGTTCTTGTTGTCGCATCGGTATTGGTCTAGTTCTAGTATGGGTAATGTTCTTGTTGTCGCATCGGTATTGCTCTAGTTGTAGCATGGATAATGTTCTTGTTGTCGCATCGGTATTGCTCTAGTTCTAGTATGGGTAATGTTCTTGTTGTCGCATCGGTATTTGTCTAGTTCTAGTATGGGTAATGTTCTTGTTGTCGCATCGGTATTGGTCTAGTTCTAGTATGGGTAATGTTCTTGTTGTTGCATCGGTATTGGTCTAGTTCTAGCATGGATAATGTTCTTGTTGTCGCATCGGTATTGGTCTAGTTGTAGCATGGATAATGTTCTTGTTGTCGCATCGGTATTGGTCTAGTTCTAGTATGGGTAATGTTCTTGTTCTCGCATCGGTATTGGTCTAGTTGTAGCATGGGTAATGTTCTTGTTGTCGCATCGGTATTGCTCTAGTTCTAGTATGGGTAATGTTCTTGTTCTTGCATCGGTATTGCTCTAGTTCTAGCATGGATAATGTTCTTGTTCTGGCATCGGTATTGCTCTAGTTGTAGCATGGGTAATGTTCATGTTGTCGCATCGGTATTGGTCTAGTTGTAGCATGGGTTATGTTCTTGTTGTCGCATCGGTATTGGTCTAGTTCTAGTATGGGTAATGTTCTTGTTGTCGCATCGGTATTGGTCTAGTTGTAGAATGGATAATGTTCTTGTTCTCGCATCGGTATTGCTCTAGTTGTAGCATGGATAATGTTCTTGTTGTCGCATCGGTATTGGTCTAGTTCTAGTATGGGTAATGTTCTTGTTGTCGCATCGGTATTGGTCTAGTTGTAGCATGGGTAATGTTCTTGTTCTTGCATCGGTATTGCTCTAGTTCTAGCATGGATAATGTTCTTGTTCTGGCATCGGTATTGCTCTAGTTGTAGCATGGGTAATGTTCATGTTGTCGCATCGGTATTGGTCTAGTTGTAGCATGGGTTATGTTCTTGTTGTCGCATCGGTATTGGTCTAGTTCTAGTATGGGTAATGTTCTTGTTGTCGCATCGGTATTGGTCTAGTTGTAGAATGGATAATGTTCTTGTTCTCGCATCGGTATTGCTCTAGTTGTAGCATGGATAATGTTCTTGTTGTCGCATCGGTATTGGTCTAGTTCTAGTATGGGTAATGTTCTTGTTGTCGCATCGGTATTGGTCTAGTTGTAGCATGGATAATGTTCTTGTCGTCACATCGGTATTGCTCTCGTTCTAGTATGGGTATTGTTATTGTTCTGGTATCGGTATTGGTCTAGTTGTAGCATGGGTAATGTTCTTGTTCTCACATCGGTATTGCTCTCGTTCTAGTATGGGTAATGTTCTTGTTCTGGTATCGGTATTGGTCTAGTTCTAGTATGGGTATTGTTATTGTTCTGGTATCGGTATTGGTCTAGTTGTAGCATGGGTAATGTTCTTGTTCTCACATCGGTATTGCTCTCGTTCTAGTATGGGTATTGTTATTGTTCTGGTATCGGTATTGGTCTAGTTGTAGTATGGGTAATGTTCTTGTTCTCACATCGGTATTGCTCTCGTTCTAGTATGGGTATTGTTATTGTTCTGGTATCGGTATTGGTCTAGTTGTAGCATGGGTAATGTTCTTGTTCTCACATCGGTATTGCTCTCGTTCTAGTATGGGTATTGTTATTGTTCTGGTATCGGTATTGGTCTAGTTGTAGCATGGGTAATGTTCTTGTTCTCACATCGGTATTGCTCTCGTTCTAGTATGGGTATTGTTATTGTTCTGGTATCGGTATTGGTCTAGTTGTAGCATGGGTAATGTTCTTGTTCTCACATCGGTATTGCTCTCGTTCTAGTATGGGTATTGTTATTGTTCTGGTATCGGTATTGGTCTAGTTGTAGTATGGGTAATGTTCTTGTTCTCACATCGGTATTGCTCTCGTTCTAGTATGGGTATTGTTATTGTTCTGGTATCGGTATTGGTCTAGTTGTAGCATGGGTAATGTTCTTGTTCTCACATCGGTATTGCTCTCGTTCTAGTATGGGTATTGTTATTGTTCTGGTATCGGTATTGGTCTAGTTGTAGCATATGTAATGTTCTTGTTCTCACATCGGTATTGCTCTCGTTCTAGTATGGGTAATGTTATTGTTCTGGTATCGGTATTGGTCTAGTTGTAGCATATGTAATGTTCATGTTGTCGCATCAGTATTGGTCCAGTTGTAGCATGGGTAATGTTCTTGTTGTCGCATCGATATTGGTCTAGTTGTAGCATGGGTAATGTTCTTGTTCTCGCATCGGTATTGCTCTAGTTCTAGCATGGGTAATGTTCTTGTTGCATCGATATTGGTCTAGTTCTAGCATGGGTATGTTCATGTTGTCGCATCGGTATTGGTCTAGTTCTAGCATGGGTAATGTTCTTGTTCTGGCATCGGTATTGCTCTAGTTCTAGCATGGGTAATGTTCTTGTTGCATCGATATTGGTCTAGTTCTAGCATGGGTTTGTTCATGTTGTCGCATCGGTATTGGTCTAGTTCTAGCATGGGTAATGTTCTTGTTGTCGCATCGGTATTGGTCTAGTTGTAGAATGGGTAATGTTCTTGTTGTCGCATCGGTATTGGTCTAGTTGTAGCATGGGTAATGTTCTTGTTGTCGCAGTGGTATTGGTCTAGTTGTAGCATGGGTAATGTTCTTGTTGTCGCAGTGGTATTGGTCTAGTTGTAGCATGGGTAATGTTCTTGTCGCATCGGTATTGGTCTAGTTGTAGAATGGGTAATGTTCTTGTTGCATGGGTATTGGTCTAGTTGTTGCTTCAGCAATATAAGGGACATGGAAAGGGGGTGGGTAGGGGGACAGGGGTAGACAGTTGGAAGGGCATGCAAAAGGAAAAAAGACAGAAAGGATATACAATGGAAGAATGCAAAAAAAAAAATTTTAAATAATCAAATACAGGTGTAAACATTCAAATGTATTATAAAGCAATTGCACGATATGATATTTGTTTTAAAAGAAAAGCCCAAACATACATTTTCTGTTTCCATGCATAAGGTCTAAGTATTTTTCTTGTCATGTCATCTATTGTGCAGCAAGCTACCTCCATGTGTCTAAATGATCAATAACTCGGTTGTACCAATTAAGGAATGATTCTGGCAGCTGCTCAATAGTTTTTCAGAATCAATTCATGTTTGAATCTCTCCAGAGCTAAAAAATTCCCTCGAATCAGACATTCAAATCTTATTAACAGTTGTATGCTACATGATATTATATTCATCACAAGATTTTCTGCTTGAAGAGAGTATTTAAGGTTGGCTGTTATTAACAAGAATAACAAGAATGTTTCCAATGTGTTAAATTATGTGCTAAAGTCTTAAATAATACTTAAGTTGGTTCAAACTTGGCATTCAAAGTTCAAAGATTTATTATTTGTTTTAAGATATCTTCAGTTTCATTTTTCAATTGATAAAATCACTCGGTAAACATTTCATCAGATGTAATTCAGTTTGTTACTTCGTAATCATTCAGCCCAAATTGGAAGTGTGCCGTGACCTATGAATGTAACTAGAGCGTGGATAGATCATTTTCAAATCTCAAAATTTCAAATTTCAAAATGCATTTACTCAATGATGTATTTTTTTATAATATTGGAATAGAGTAGAAGGTAGATCTATTGGTTATCATGTACATGTCCTTTTTATTTATTCTTTTGTATGAATTATGTGTAACTCCTTCAGAGGATTTTGATTACTGAATTTAAGATTCATTTGACAGTATGAAGTATTTATTCTGGAAAATAAAAAGAAACTGATACCAGGAAAATAAATCCCATTTGATCTTGTAGTTTTTGTTGTTGTTCATATTGATATAAATAGAGAAAGGAATGTTGGAAGGGGAGAGGCCGGTTAGCCACCAGCCTCTACCCTAAAGGTAAAGAAAGAGAACAGTGAAAGGAAAAGGTTGGTGAAGGGGAAGGGCTGCAAAGAGGGACAGGAAAGACAGATGGGGAGAGGCTGGTGGAGGGGAAGGGAAAGATAGACGGGAACAGGCTGGTCAAGGGGAAGGGAAAGATAGACGGGAACAGGCTGGTGAAGGGGAAGGAAAGACAGACGGAAACAGGCTGGTGAAGGAGGAAGGGAAAGACGGACGGGAACAGGCTGGTCAAGGGGAAGGGAAAGACAGACGGGAACAGGCTGGTGAAGGAGGAAGGGAAAGACAGACGGGAACAGGCTGGTCAAGGGGAAGGGAAAGACAGACGGGAACAGGCTGGTCAAGGGGAAGGGAAAGACAGACGGGAACAGGCTGGTCAAGGGGAAGGGAAAGACAGACGGGAACAGGCTGGTCAAGGGGAAGGGAAAGACAGACGGGAACAGGCTGGTCAAGGGGAAGGGAAAGACAGACGGGAACAGGCTGGTCAAGGGGAAGGGAAAGACAGATGGGAACAGGCTGGTCAAGGGGAAGGGAAAAACAGACGGGAACAGGCTGGTCAAGGGGAAGGGAAAGACAGACGGGAACAGGCTGGTCAAGGGGAAGGGAAAGACAGACGGGAACAGGCTGGTCAGGGGGAAGGGAAAGACAGACGGGAACAGGCTGGTGAAGGAGGAAGGGAAAGACAGACGGGAACAGGCTGGTCAAGGGGAAGGGAAAGACAGACGGGAACAGGCTGGTGAAGGAGGAAGGGAAAGACAGACGGGAACAGGCTGGTCAGGGGGAAGGGAAAGACAGACGGGAACAGGCTGGTCAAGGGGAAGGGAAAGACAGACGGGAACAGGCTGGTGAAGGAGGAAGAGAAAGACAGATGGGAACAGGCTGGTCAAGGGGAAGGGAAAGACAGACGGGAACAGGCTGGTGAAGGAGGAAGGGAAAGACAGACGGGAACAGGCTGGTCAAGGGGAGGGGAAAGACAGACGGGAACAGGCTGGTCAAGGGGAAGGGAAAGACAGACGGGAACAGGCTGGTCAAGGGGAAGGGAAAGACAGACGGGAACAGGCTGGTCAAGGGGAGGGGAAAGACAGACGGGAACAGGCTGGTCAAGGGGAAGGGAAAGACAGACGGGAACAGGCTGGTCAAGGGGAAGGGAAAGACAGACGGGAACAGGCTGGTCAAGGGGAAGGGAAAGACAGACGGGAACAGGCTGGTCAAGGGGAAGGGAAAGACAGACGGGAACAGGCTGGTCAAGGGGAAGGGAAAGACAGACAGGAACAGGCTGGTGAAGGAGGAAGGGAAAGACAGACGGAAACAGGCTGGTGAAGGGGAAGGGAAAGACGGACGGGAACAGGCTGGTCAAGGGGAAGGGAAAGACAGACGGGAACAGGCTGGTGAGGGGGAAGGGAAAGACAGACGGGAACAGGCTGGTGAAGGGGAAGGGAAAGACAGACGGGAACAGGCTGGTCAAGGGGAAGGGAAAGACAGACGGGAACAGGCTGGTCAAGGGGAAGGGAAAAACAGACGGGAACAGGCTGGTGAAGGAGGAAGGGAAAGACAGACTGGAACAGGCAGGGGAAGGAAAGACAGACGGAAACAGTCTGGTGAAGGAGGAAGGGAAAGACAGATGGGAACAGGCTGGTGAAGGAGGAAGGGAAAGACAGATGGGAACAGGCTGGTGAAGGGGAAGGGAAAAACAGACGGGAACAGGCTGGTGAAGGAGGAAGGGAAAGACAGACGGGAACAGGCTGGTCAAGGGGAAGGGAAAGACAGACGGGAACAGTCTGGTGAAGGAGGAAGGGAAAGACAGATGGGAACAGGCTGGTGAAGGAGGAAGGGAAAGACAGATGGGAACAGGCTGGTGAAGGAGGAAGGGAAAGACAGATGGGAACAGGCTGGTGAAGGGGAAGGGAAAAACAGATGGGAACAGGCTGGTGAAGGAGGAAGGGAAAGACAGATGGGAACAGGCTGGTGAAGGGGAAGGGAAAAACAGACGGGAACAGGCTGGTGAAGGAGGAAGGGAAAGACAGACGGGAACAGGCTGCTGAAGGGGAAAAGACGGAAGCGAATAAAATCCAAATATAAGCCAGCATAATGGCAGAATTAAAACTCCCAGGTACCTTTAGACTACAAAGCACCAATAATGCAGAGGAATGGTAAAGATTGTGTTTTGAGCCAGTGGTATGGAAAATAAGCAAGCCAGAGTAATATAGCTACTTACTGCATGTGATAGGTGAAGATGCCCTCAAGATATATAATACCTTCTCATTTAGTGAACAAGAGAACAAAGAAAGTTTTGAAACACTGATGAGAAAGTTTACGAGCGCTCTGAGCCACAATAAAATGTCACATATAAGCGACATGTGTTCAATACACGAGTACAGAAGGAAGATGAACAAGTGGTCAAGGCAAAATTGTATGAATTTGTGTGTTTATGTGAGTCTCATTTAACAGTAGAGTGGTTGGAAGCACTAGTGATGCAGTTAGAGGAAGACTACTACATATTACAGACTTGTCACTCGACAAAGCAAGTATGCCATGTAGCAGAAGCATTTAGGAAACAGGTAGATAGCGTAGGGCCCAGTGTCTGTGAAAACAAAGTTCTGCATGCTATGAAGGGAAGACAAGAACCAACAGCCATGACACCAGACATGCTCTGTAGATGAAATCATCCACAAGGAAACTGTCCTGCCTATGACAAAGTATGTAAGATGAATGGTAAATAGAATCAATTGAATGTTTCTGAGCATCTTCAACAAAGAATTCATCCAGTAGATGCCCCAGTAAATAAAGAGTCAAACAGTGTCTCATCAGGAAGTGAGTTCTACATGGATGCAGTACATGCCACAATGGGGCAGAACAGACAGTAAATTTCAAGCTTCAAGAAAATGTGAAAGAAAAAACTGTAGGAAATCAAAAGCAAAGCTTGTATCACACTCTGGACATGCCATCCAAACCATTGGGAAATATACCATGGCGTGTTGAGCAGAGAAGAAAGATATCATGATGTGGAGTTCCAAATCATTGATGAGAATGTAAACCCAGTGTTGGGACTTAACGTGTCATGGCTAATAAAGCATGTCGAGATACTGGAAAACAACCGTTCAGAAACTGTTAGAGAAATACATAATGGGAGATTTTGGAGCTGGGTCTTCAAGTTGATAGCACGCACGTACGCGCACGCATGCACACATGAACGCGCGCATGCTCACAATTGCGCACGCATGCTCAGATATAGCAAAAAGAGACTTCAGTCTGCTGCAGCCAGCATCTCAAAAGTCGCCCATTAGATGTGTATGAAGGAAAATTTCCGAGTGAGCACAACATAAAACTGAAAACAGATGCACAGCCAGATGCACACCCATCTAGAAAAGTGCCAGCCGCAATTAGACCAAAAGTACATCAAGTGTCATTGTCAAGGTATAAGAGCCAAGCCCATGGGTGAGCAGCATGGTGACAGACGTCAAACCTGAGAAAGATCCAAAAACACCTCAATGTTGCAATACAGAGAGAGCAATACCCCATGAAAACCACAGAAAGAGATGAGGTTGTAAAAAGGCTGCCTCAAGCAAAGGTATTCACTACCTAAGATGCCGTAGTGGGTAGCTGGCAGCTGCAACTTGACGAAGCAAGTTCAAAGTTCTGAACTCTACACAGTCCGTTTAGACGGTATCAAGTCAGCGCCTGAAATATTTCAGAAAGTAATGACACAAATGTTTGTTGACATTGATGAAATAGAGGTCATCATGGATGGCATCCTCATGTCAGAAACAGCATGATGAATGCCATGAGAAAATGCTTAAGCTGGCTTGAGAACAGAATTGAAAGCTGAATCCAAACAAATTTGGGGTGAGCAAAATAAAATGCATTGGCCATACACTCACAGCAACAGGGCTGAAACCAGATGATAACAAAGTCCAAACGGGGCAAGAAATGCACAAGCCACAGAATGAGAAAGAGCTGCAGCAATATCTGGGTAGGGTCAACTACCTAGGGAAGTTTGTGCCTAAACTAAGCAACATAACATGTCTTTGAGACAGCTGTTAGAGAAAAATGCAGAATGGCAGTGGCACACAGAGCATGTCAAAAGCTTTGAAGAATTACAGCAACTAGTCACAGAAGAACCTATGTTGCAGTACTTAGATGTGCTTAAACTAGTCAGAGTGATCGTAAACACATCAAGCACGGGTGTGGGTGCAGTTGTATTACAGGAGAGACACCCTGTAACATCCAACATTGAAAACATTTACAGAAATTGAAACCAGATATTCACAGATAGACAAGCAGACATCTTGGATAGTACATGAAAGTAATGTGTTAACGTGTCGTTATAGTTTGTAACAAATACAAACATTAGTTATGTGATTTAGTCACGATTGTAGAAATGTTTAATCTCAAGACAGGTGTGAAAGATCTTTGATCATGAAGTATCAAGAATGAACAAGGCAAAAAAGGTGTTGAGACCGGTCAAGACACGTCTCAAAATTGTATAAAGTCAATGAAATAGGAAAATATCACCTAAATAGGATGTTTTTGTAAGATAAAGCATTCCCTTAAATAGTATGTCACAATATCACCAAGCGTGTTTAGCTTAAATGCTTAGATTTGCAATGTGGAAAGTGCTAAAGTGATTTTACAAATAACTTGCTTGCATCAACAACTGTGACATAAGATCAAACATGAAATCAGAGGGAATAATAATGGAACGTTTGGAATAAGCAGAGAGATAATAAACAATCCAGAAAACATTCACTTACAAGGAAGCAATAAATTGATGTGTTTTACATATCAGTCAGTGGTATGGAAAGCAAATCATGTATGCTATAGGAAACAGAAAATGTATGCTCTGAGCTACTGTTTGACCTGTGGAGAAATACCATCACAACATGCACATAAATGTGGGTTAGTAAACATTCACAATGCAGAATGAAAGATTGGAACATAACACCAAGTACAAAGTCAGGCAATGTACTGGCAATAGCATACCCAGACCTCTCTCTTTTGGGGGTCAAACCTGAGAACGGCATCCCTCTGATGCCGACTGGCGATTCAATGTTCAGTCAAATAATTATTTCTCCACAAGAACAGATGATGCTGTACAACGATCCTCTCTAAGCACTGCTTCCACTGATCCCATGGAAATATGAACATCCAAGACGGTGATCTCTGGTGATCTCTGGTGATCTCAGTAGTCCCATGATGATTAGGAGTTCAACATGAAGCAGAGTTTATACTAATTTGCTCCAAGTCAGTTCGAGAGTCCGCAGTAAACACTTGGAAGAGTCTTGAAAGAGTTATTCGATCAACGATTTAGAGTTCTTCGATCAACGATTTAGAGTTCAGTCAATGTTCATTTTCTCCAGTCGGTGTTCTCTGGTGACTTTTGCAGACTCGTCTGATGATCATGCGTGGAGCCAGTAGATGGTATGGTGTACAAGCTTGATGTTATCCTGCTGAATAATAATAAAAACAAATGTTAGAGTCAAATACAACCATCATGCGAATTGTATAGTACATGTGATTGATACCAGAAAATTCATTCATGAACAATGATTCTTCAGAATGATGACGAGGATAGTAACTTCCAAAAACAAGTAACTGAGGGCCAATAAAAACATGCATCAGTTTCAACCCATGCATTGTGACACTAAATATCTTACTGCCCTTCCGACAACTTGTGATCAATTCCTTAAGAAATAAGCAACATTCCTGGGAATAAAAGTTGCAAGTTTTGGCTATGTGAGGGAAAGTGTTGAAACATTTCTGTTGTCTTGGACTTATCATCTAAGCACTAATCTCTGTCAAATCAGTCCAAAAGAACAGATGTAAGCAGAAAATGAACTGGGCAGATGAACAAGATAAATGATGTATGGAGATGATGGCACAAATGCAAACACTTACTATTTCAGACGGCTTCTATCAAGAAACTGTAGTTCATGTGAGTTGTGATAATGGATTCACAAAGACACTGGCTACAGCAAGAAAGAAAGAAAAGGAACAAACAAGATTTAGCCATAAAATTGATGAACGTCACATATTGCCATTAAAAGAAAACACTCACAATTTGTTTACTACCTGGGCTGGGACAATTAAACAGCCAGTTCTATGATTTGCTCCAAATTTTGCTAACCAAATATCTAAAAACCTTCTACATTTTAACAATTTTTTAACACCATTTTTTTGTATAATGCAATCACCCTTTTTGAAGAGCCGTAACAAGTTATTTCTGAAGACAAATACTTTATACAATGAGTCTTTGTTGAATGAATGCATTCTACACTAGCAGAAATGACTTTGTCGCAAATGAATAAAATCAATGTTGCTCCCCCACCATATGAATTCCAAACATTTCAATGCATTTCCAGAAAAATGTTGGTTTCCACGCGTCAAATGTTTTGGGGCACTAACTTTGTTAGACATCACAGGTACTTTGACATCTTGAAGTCCATATTTCATGGACTACTTTATGATGACCACATGGTTACTGGTTTTAATTCAAGGCATCTCTAATTCCCGTTTCAAACAGGCGTTCCAGCATCACGCCGAACCAATTGAAAGGCAAAATTTAATTTCAGTACATAGGAAGTTCGACGTCTGAAACAATTAGGAGCGACCAGGAGCGCCTGATGCCGAAAGATTGACGGTTGGGGTCGTTCAGAACGGCGCTAGAGCGACAACGTTTCAGACGTTGCTCTAGCCATAAGCCGAACTCAATGCAAATGTGTGCAAATGAACTGAGAACTGCGGACATTTTGGCCTGAAAATAATTACTAATCATAGGGTGCACTTTTCAATAGACCTTGGCCTAGGAATACAAAAAAACAAGTGATTTTGAAGGCAATGTCAAAGATGGGGTAGGCCTAAAAAGTACGAAGGAACATGATTACGGCTATAGTGACAGTTGTGTACAACAGTCAAAAAGCAAAGCTGACAATATGAACAATGTACGGTCTGAGTTGTTTCTATGGGAGTATTGTTCGTTTGTTTGTAGGTCAACTTGTACTCCAGTGTATTTCGTTTGCCTGTCTGAAACCAAAATCTGAATTGGGTCGACTTAGAGTCGGTCTAATAGTCTGGTGCAACGCTGGAAGGCCTGTCTGAAATGGGGATAAGTTTCCAAGTCATCACATGAGGAATCTCAATCCAGTCCATTTTGTCTCGGCAGATAATCATTTGCCCTTGAAATGTGAACATAACATAAGGAGACTTACCACTTATGAGATCCAGATGTCTGCTTTTTCCTGGTTAGATTTGTTTTAAACAGGGCCACCAACGAGAAGGTTCCAGGAAGCCAGCCCCAACAAGCTGTCCGGATTGTAGGGCCCATTGCTTGACGAGGGAATGCCCGTTGTCCGGTACGCCCCCTTGCGGGAGTACCCTTACAATCTATGCTTGCCGCCCTCTGTGGCCCGATGGCCGGAAGAGGACGTCCCAACGTTTGATCGACTCTTGATAGCAAGTCAGTGGATCCTATCCCCGGCCGAGGACCGTTGTTACATGCATCTTTGAAGATCGATCACCGCCCTATTACAACGGCCGTTGGTAGGACCCACACCCCTTGGCGGTGTGCCCAGCCCCTTGACCACATTGTGACCGCATAAGCCAAGGTCGCACATCTACGATCACAAACCTTAACCTAAACTATCCCAATGTACCCCAAGATGTGGTTAATGCCCTAAAGGTAGATGATATCAATTTAACTTATATTATATTATCTCTAAGTTCAAGTTTGTCTAGAAGTGAGACAATTTAGGACCCCCATTCCCACATGAAAAGAGCAGTGTGCTCATATGAAACTCAATGAAATTGACAATGTTGAAAAAAAAAATGGAAAAAAATTGCAAGATCATTAGATTGTATTATAAATTTTAAAAAAGGAAGATTTCTCTAAAAGGAAAATGGAATTATTGATACACTTAATGATACTGTTGACCTTGTATAGGGTTTCTCCTGATAACTTATTGATTTCTTTTAAAGCCATTTTTTCCTGTATTAACTTACTTTTTATTGTTACTTTAAAAAGTAACAATAAAGTAACAATAAGTTACTTTAAAAAGTAAGTTAATACAGGGAAAAATGGCTTTAAAAGAAATCAATAAGAAAATGAAATTAATAAGGAAAGGTTTGCGGAGACACCATGTATAATCTCTTTTTTTTTAATGGATGTGGTTCTGAAAAGAACCGGTGAGAAGTGTTCTCGACGTTCCGGCCAGTGTGCTCTGGCCGTCCTCAGGAGAGTGTGTGATTGAGGACACACACTCTCCTGAGGACGGCCAGAGCACACTGGCCGGAACGTCAAGAACACTTCTCACCGGTTTTTTTCAGAACCACATCCATTAAAAAAAAAGAGATTATAAATGGTGTCTCCGCAAACCTTTCCTTATTACGTGACTTCCACCAAGCTTCAAAACCTACTTAAAATGGAATTATCTGTCAAAAAAAAATGTCAAAAAAAGGTCGGATCACCAGATTATATTATGCAATTATAAAAAGCAAGATTTCAAACAAAGGAAAATGGAATTATCCGTCTAAAAGAAAATGTAACAAAACTGCCAAAAAACCTGTAAAAAACTATTTAAAAAACTGTCCAAAAAAAAACAATTAAAAAAAAACACTGTCCAAAAAAAAACTGTCCCAAAAAAAGGTCACATCACCAGATTATATTATACAATTATAAAGATTTTTCTCAAAGGAAAATAGAATTATCTGTCTAAAAAAACTGTCTACAAAAATCCAATGTGACTTAAAATTACTAAAACGTGTCAACATTACACATTCATAATACACATAAAAAATCGTATAACTTTCAAATCATAATGTACATATATATAATAACAGTACAAAAACAAGATTTATACAAACATAAAACCATTTAAAAAGACAAATAATTTATAATACTAATGAGATAAATGAAACTTGAACTACCTTGAAATCATCCATAGCGTGTGGGGGTCTGGCATATTCACGACTCAATTTGAGTGCTCCTGGCTGCAAGAGAGGGTTAGTAAGACCTTAGCGAATATGGATGTCTTTGACCCCCACCATCCTTCGCATCTTAGCTGTTCAGCGTCAACCGAGTTACATGTTCACGACCCAATTTGGGTGCCACTGGCTGCAAGAGAAGGTTATTCCTACCTTGTGAACATGTACCCTCGGCCTCTACTTGTACATAAGCAACATCGTTTGCTTCTCATCTGTGAAAAATATAAGAAAAGACATTAATTACAATATGAAGGCGGCATGTGAGCAACCAATGCAATTTAAGTTGTTCCTTTTTTTATTTTTCAATTGACACTTTTAATCATTGCAAAAGTGGTTCAGTGTTCATCAACTTCATTTTAATTTGATGAAAGTAGTGCGGAAACTAAATGTACTGTTTCTTGAACACAGAGTGCTTAGCAACCTTAAACTAAGCTTTAAAATGCATGTTCGCTCACTGTGGCACTAAATAATGCATGGAACATCATCAGCTTCTCGGGCATATTGCATAAGCAAGAGATAAGGATGGCGTAATCTCAGATGATCGCCAAGACACAAGCAGGGTAATCAACCAAAATGTGCTATAAGTGGCTCGGTACTATAGGCTTGCAATAACTTCTTTTGATAATAAACTAATATTATCCCCAGTCCACGTGAACCAGTTGAAGAGATACCATGAAACAAATAACAGACAACTTCAAGTTTGTGATGACATAGACAAACTAATAGGTACAAAGGGAGAGTAGGATGACAGTTGCTAAGGGAGAGTAAGACAGCAGAGGCTAAGTAAAGTAAGACGGCAGAGGCTAAGGGAGAGTAAGATGGCAGAGGATAAGGGAGAGTAAGATGGCAGAGGCTAAGGGAGAGTATTAAAGACAGCAGAGGCTAAGTAAATAAGATGTCAGTTGCTAAGGGAGAGTAAGATGGCAGAGGATAAGGGAGAGTAAGATGGCAGAGGATAATTGAAAGTAAGATGGCAGAGGCTAAGAAAGAGTAAGACGGCAGGGGCTAAGGGAGAGTAAGATGGCAGAGGATAAGGGAGAGTAAGATGGCAGAGGATAATTGAAAGTAAGATGGCAGAGGCTAAGAAAGAGTAAGACGGCAGGGGCTAAGGGAGAGTAAGATAGCAGAGGCTAAGGCAGAGTAAGATGGCAGAGGCTAAGGGAGAGTAAGATGGCAGAGGCTAAGTGAAGTAAGACGGCAGATGTTAAGTGAAGTAAGACGGCAGAGGCTAAGTGAAGTAAGACGGCAGAGGCTAAGTGAAGTAAGACGGCAGATGTTAAGTGAAGTAAGACGGCAGATGTTAAGTGAAGTAAGACGGCAGATGTTACGTGAAAGTAAGATGACAGATGTTAAGGCAGAGTAGGACGGCAGATGTTAAAGGAGAGTAGTACGGCAAAGGCTATTATTGACAGATGCTAAGGGAGAGTAGGATGACACCGCTAATAACACATTCAAAATACAACATGGAAATGAAGCAAGAGAGAGTGTTAGTCCTACCTTAGGTAGTATGTACCCATGGCCTTTTCTTGAAATGCGTGACATCATTGTTGTTCATCTGTGGAAATAATTGAAAAAAGATAAAAATTACTGTGTGGCGTTGAATTTTAAAATAGCATAGTGCAATTTAAGTTGATTTCATTTTCCAATGTCGTGTGCATGATAGTTTGGTTCTGATGTTTAGTAATAAATTGTACGATTCAAAGCATTTTAAGAGAGTAGCCTAATGCTGAAAAAAAATCAGAAACGGCATGCAAAATAAAAAAAAGTCAGATTGCCGATTAAAATCGGAAAAAGTTGCATCTCTGAAGGGAGAGTAAGACAGCAGAGGCTAAGTGAAGTAAGACGGCAGAAGCTAAGTGAAGTAAGACGGCAGAGGCTAAGTGAAGTAAGACGGCAGAAGCTAAGTGAAGTAAGACGGCAGAGGCTAAGTGAAGTAAGACGGCAGAAGCTAAGTGAAGTAAGACGGCAGAGGCTAAGTGAAGTAAGACGGCAGAGGCTAAGTGAAGCAAGACGGCAGAAGCTAAGTGAAGTAAAACGGCAGGGGCTAAGTCAAAGCAAGATGGCAGTTGCTAAGTGAAGTAAGACGGCAGAGGCTAAGTGAAAGCAAGACGGCATAGGCTAAGTGAAGTAAGACGGCAGATGTTAAGTGAAAGTAAGATGGCAGATGTTAAGAGAAGTAAGACGGCATAGGCTACATGAAGTAAGACGGCAGAGGCTAAGTGAAGTAATACGGCAGAGGCTAAGTGAAGTTAGACGGCAGAGGCTAAGTGAAGTAAGACGGCATAGGCTAAGTAAAGTAAGACGGCAGAGGCTAAGTGAAGTAATACGGCATAGGCTAAGTAAAGTAAGACGGCAGAGGCTAAGTGAAGTAAGACGGCATAGGCAAAGTAAAGTAAGACGGCAGAGGCTAAGTGAAGTAAGACGGCATAGGCTAAGTAAAGTAAGACGGCAGAGGCTAAGTGAAGTTAGACGGCAGAGGCTAAGTGAAGTAAGACGGCATAGGCTAAGTGAAGTAAGACGGCAGAGGCTAAGTGAAGTTAGACGGCAGATGCTAAGTGAAGTTAGACGGCAGAGGCTAAGTGAAGTAAGATGGCAGAGGCTAAGTAAAGTAAGACGGCAGAGGCTAAGTGAAGTAAGACGGCAGAAGCTAAGTGAAGTAAGACGGCAGAGGCTAAGTGAAGTAAGACGTGAGAAGCTAAGTGAAGTAAGACGGCAGAGGCTAAGTGAAGCAAGACGGCAGAAGCTAAGTGAAGTAAGACGGCAGGGGCTAAGTCAAAGCAAGATGGCAGTTGCTAAGTGAAGTAAGACGGCAGAGGCTAAGTGAAAGCAAGATGGCATAGGCTAAGTGAAGTAAGACGGCAGATGTTAAGTGAAAGTAAGACGGCAGATGTTAAGAGAAGTAAGACGGCATAGGCTACATGAAGTAAGACGGCAGAGGCTAAGTGAAGTAATACGGCAGAGGCTAAGTGAAGTTAGACGGCAGAGGCTAAGTGAAGTAAGACGGCATAGGCTAAGTAAAGTAAGACGGCAGAGGCTAAGTGAAGTAATACGGCATAGGCTAAGTAAAGTAAGACGGCAGAGGCTAAGTGAAGTAAGACGGCATAGGCTAAGTAAAGTAAGACGGCAGAGGCTAAGTGAAGTAAGACGGCATAGGCTAAGTAAAGTAAGACGGAAGAGGCTAAGTGAAGTTAGACGGCAGAGGCTAAGTGAAGTAAGACGGCATAGGCTAAGTGAAGTTAGACGGCAGAGGCTAAGTGAAGTAAGAGGGCAGAGGCTAAGTGAAGTAAGAGGGCAGAGGCTAAGTGAAGTAAGACGGCAGAGGCTAAGTGAAAGCAAGATGGCAGAGGCTAAGTGAAGTAAGAGGGCAGAGGCTAAGTGAAGTAAGAGGGCAGAGGCTAAGTGAAGTAAGACGGCAGAGGCTAAGTGAAAGCAAGATGGCAGAGGCTAAGTGAAGTAAGACGGCAGAGGCTAAGTGAAGTAAGATGGCAGAGGCTAAGTGAAGTAAGACGGCAGAGGCTAAGTGAAGTAAGATGGCAGAGGCTAAGTGAAGTAAGACGGCAGAGGCTAAGTGAAGTAAGACGGCAGAGGCTAAGTGAAGTAAGAGGGCAGAGGCTAAGTGAAGTAAGACGGCAGAGGCTAAGTGAAAGCAAGATGGCAGAGGCTAAGTGAAGTAAGACGGCAGAGGCTAAGTGAAGTAAGATGGCAGAGGCTAAGTGAAGTAAGACGGCAGAGGCTAAGTGAAGTAAGATGGCAGAGGCTAAGTGAAGTAAGACGGCAGAGGCTAAGTGAAGTAAGACGGCAGAGGCTAAGTGAAGTAAGAGGGCAGAGGCTACATGAAGTAAGACGGCAGAGGCTAAGTGAAGTTAGACGGCAGAGGCTAAGTGAAGTAAGAGGGCAGAGGCTAAGTGAAGTAAGACGGCATAGGCTAAGTGAAGTTAGACGGCAGAGGCTAAGTGAAGTAAGACGGCAGAGGCTAAGTGAAGTAAGAGGGCAGAGGCTAAGTGAAGTAAGAGGGCAGAGGCTAAGTGAAGTTAGACGGCAGAGGCTAAGTGAAGTTAGACGGCAGAGGCTAAGTGAAGTTAGACGGCAGAGGCTAAGTGAAGTAAGACGGCAGAGGCTAAGTGAAGTAAGAGGGCAGAGGCTAAGTGAAGTAAGACGGCAGAGGCTAAGTGAAGTAAGAGGGCAGAGGCTAAGTGAAGTAAGACGGCAGAGGCTAAGTGAAGTAAGACGGCAGAGGCTAAGTGAAGTAAGAGGGCAGAGGCTAAGTGAAGTAAGACGGCAGAGGCTAAGTGAAGTAAGAGGGCAGAGGCTAAGTGAAGTAAGAGGGCAGAGGCTAAGTGAAGTTAGACGGCAGAGGCTAAGTGAAGTTAGACGGCAGAGGCTAAGTGAAGTAAGACGGCAGAGGCTAAGTGAAGTAAGACAGCAGAGGCTAAGTGAAGTAAGAGGGCAGAGGCTAAGTGAAGTAAGACGGCAGAGGCTAAGTGAAAGCAAGATGGCAGAGGCTAAGTGAAGTAAGACGGCAGAGGCTAAGTGAAGTAAGATGGCAGAGGCTAAGTGAAGTAAGACGGCAGAGGCTAAGTGAAGTAAGATGGCAGAGGCTAAGTGAAGTAAGACGGCAGAGGCTAAGTGAAGTAAGACGGCAGAGGCTAAGTGAAGTAAGAGGGCAGAGGCTACATGAAGTAAGACGGCAGAGGCTAAGTGAAGTTAGACGGCAGAGGCTAAGTGAAGTAAGAGGGCAGAGGCTAAGTGAAGTAAGACGGCATAGGCTAAGTGAAGTTAGACGGCAGAGGCTAAGTGAAGTAAGACGGCAGAGGCTAAGTGAAGTAAGAGGGCAGAGGCTAAGTGAAGTAAGAGGGCAGAGGCTAAGTGAAGTTAGACGGCAGAGGCTAAGTGAAGTTAGACGGCAGAGGCTAAGTGAAGTTAGACGGCAGAGGCTAAGTGAAGTAAGACGGCAGAGGCTAAGTAAAGTAAGACGGCAGAGGCTAAGTGAAGTAAGACGGCAGAGGCTAAGTGAAGTAAGACGGCAGAGGCTAAATGAAGTAAGACGGCAGAGGCTAAGTGAAGTAAGACGGCAGAGGCTAAGTGAAGTAAGATGGCAGAGGCTAAGTAAAGTAAGACGGCAGAGGCTAAGTGAAGTAAGACGGCAGAGGCTAAGTGAAGTAAGACGGCAGAGGCTAAGTGAAGTAAGACGGCAGAGGCTAAGTGAAGTAAGATGGCAGAGGCTAAGTAAAGTAAGATGGCAGAGGCTAAGTGAAGTAAGACGGCAGAGGCTAAGTGAAGTAAGACGGCAGAGGCTAAGTGAAGTTAGACGGCAGAGGCTAAGTAAAAGCAAGATGGCAGAGGCTAAGTGAAGTAAGACGGCACAGGCTAAGTGAAAGCAAGATGGCAGAGGCTAAGTGAAGTAAGACGGTAGATGTTAAGTGAAAGTAAGACGGCAGATGTTATGTGAAAGTAAAAAGACAGATGTTAAGGCAGAGTAGGACGGCAGATGTTAAAGGAGAGTAGTACGGTAAAGGCTATTATTGACAGATGCTAAGGGAGAGTAGGATGACACCGCCAATAACACATTCAAAATACAACACAGATATGAAGTAAGAGAGAGTGTTAGTCCTACCTTAGGTAGTATGTACCCTTGGCCTTTTCTTGAAATGCGTGACATCATTGTTGTTCATCTGTGGAAATAATTGGAAAAAGATAAAAATTACTGTGTGACATTGAATTTTAATATAGCATAGTGCAATTTAAGTTGATTTCATTTTCCAATGTCGTGCACGCATGATAGTTTGGTTCTGATGTTTAGTTTGTTCAAAATAAATTGTACAATTCAAAGCATTTTAAGAGAGTAGCCCAATGCTGAAATAAAATCAGAAACGGCATGCAAAATAAAAAAAAGGTCACATTGCAGATCAAAATCGGAAAAGTTGCATCTCTGAAGGGAGAGTAAGACAGCAGAGGCTAAGTGAAGTAAGACGGAAGAAGCTAAGTGAAAGCAAGATGGCAGAGGCTGCGTGAAGTAAGACGGCAGAGGCGAAGTCAAAGCAAGATGGTAGAAGCTAAGTGAAGCAAGATAGCAGAGGCTAAGTGAAGCAAGAAGGCAGAGGCTAAGTGAAAGTAAGAAGGCAGAGGCTAAGTGAAAGCAAGATGGCAGAGGCTAAGTGAAGTAAGACGGCAGAGGCTAAGTGAAAGTAAGAAGGCAGAGGCTAATTGAAGTAAGATGGCAGAGGCTAAGTGAAAGCAAGATAGCAGAGGTTAAGTGAAGTAAGACGGCAGAGGCTAAGTGAAAGTAAGAAGGCAGAGGCTAATTGAAGTAAGATGGCAGATATAAAGTGAAAGAAAGATGGCAGTTGCTAAGGCAAAGTAAGACAGCAGAGGATACGTGAAGTAAGACGGCAGAGGCTAAGTGAAGTTAGACGGCAGAGGCTAAGTGAAAGCAAGATGGCAGAGGCTAAGTGAAATAAGACGGCACAGGCAAAGTGAAAGCAAGATGGCAGAGGCTAAGTGATGTAAGACGGAAGAGGCTAAGTGAAAGCAAGATGGCAGAGGCTAAGTGAAGTAAGACGGTAGATGTTAAGTTAAAGTAAGACGGCAGATGCTAAGTGAAGTAAGACGGAAGATGTTAAGTGAAAGTAAGACGGCAGAGGCTAAGTGAAGTAAGAAGCAGATGTTATGTGAAAGTAAGATGGCAGATGTTAAGTGAAAGTAAGACGGCAGATGTTAAGTGAAAGTAAGATGGCAGTTCCTAAGGGAGAGTAAAACGGCAGAGGCTAAGTGAAAGTAAGACGGCAGATATTAAGTGAAGTAAGATGGCAGAGGCTAAGGGAGAGTAAGACAGCAGAGATTAAGTGAAGTAAGACGGCAGATGTTTAGTGAAGTAACACGGCAGTTTTTAAGGGAGAACAAAACGGCAGAGGCTAAGTGAAAGTAGGACGGCAGTTGTTAAGGGAGATTAAGACGGCAGAAGGCTGAGTGAGAGTAAGACAGCAGAGGCTAAGTGAAGTAAGAGGGCAGAGGCTAAGTGAAGTAAGACGGCAGAGGCTAAGTGAAGTAAGACGGCAGATGTTAAGTGAAAGTAAGACGGCAGAGGCTAAGTGAAGTAAGACGGCAGAGGCTAAGTGAAGTAAGACGGCAGATGTTAAGTGAAAGTAAGACGGCAGAGGCTAAGGGAGAGTAAGACAGCAGAGGCTAAGGGAGAGTAAGACGGCAGAGGCTAAGTGAAGTAAGACGGCAGAGGCTAAGTGAAGTAAGACGGCAGATATAAAGTGAAAGAAAGATGGCAGTTGCTAAGGCAAAGTAAGACAGCAGAGGATACGTGAAGTAAGACGGCAGAGGCTAAGTGAAGTTAGACGGCAGAGGCTAAGTGAAAGCAAGATGGCAGAGGCTAAGTGAAGTAAGACGGCACAGGCAAAGTGAAAGCAAGATGGCAGAGGCTAAGTGATGTAAGACGGAAGAGGCTTAGTGAAAGCAAGATGGCAGATGCTAAGTGAAGTAAGACGGAAGATGTTAAGTGAAAGTAAGACGGCAGAGGCTAAGTGAAGTAAGACGGCAGAGGCTAAGTGAAAGCAAGATGGCAGATGTTAAGTGACGTAAGACAGAAGAGGCTAAGTGAAAGCAAGATGGCAGAGGCTAAGTGAAGTAAGACGGTAAATGTTAAGTGAAAGTAAGACGGCAGATGCTAAGTGAAGTAAGACGGCCGAGGCTAAGTGAAGTAAGACGGCAGATGTTAAGTGAAAGTAAGACGGCAGAGGCTAAGTGAAAGTAAGACGGCAGAGGCTAAGTGAAGTAAGACGGCAGAGGCTAAGTGAAAGCAAGATGGCAGATGTTAAGTGACATAAGACAGAAGAGGCTAAGTGAAAGCAAGATGGCAGAGGCTAAGTGAAGTAAGACGGCAGATGTTAAGTGAAAGTAAGACGGCAGAGGCTAAGTGAAGTAAGACGGCAGAGGCTAAGTGAAGTAAGACGGCAGATGTTAAGTGAAAGTAAGACGGCAGAGGCTAAGGGAGAGTAAGACAGCAGAGGCTAAGGGAGAGTAAGACGGCAGAGGCTAAGTGAAGTAAGACGGCAGAGGCTAAGTGAAGTAAGACGGTAAATGTTAAGTGAAAGTAAGACGGCAGATGCTAAGTGAAGTAAGACGGCCGAGGCTAAGTGAAGTAAGACGGCAGATGTTAAGTGAAAGTAAGACGGCAGAGGCTAAGTGAAAGTAAGACGGCAGAGGCTAAGTGAAGTAAGACGGCAGAGGCTAAGTGAAGTAAGACGGCAGATACAAAGTGAAAGAAAGATGGAAGTTGCTAAGGCAAAGTAAGACAGCAGAGGATACGTTAAGTAAGACGGCAGATATTAAGTGAAGTAAGACGGCCGAGGCTTAGGGAGAGTAAGACGGCAGAGGCTAAGTGAAGTAAGACGGCAGAGGCTGAGTGAAAGCAAGATGGCAGATGTTACGTGACGTAAGACAGAAGAGGCTAAGTGAAAGCAAGATGGCAGAGGCTAAGTGAAGTAAGACGGTAAATGTTAAGTGAAAGTAAGACGGCAGATGCTAAGTGAAGTAAGACGGCCGAGGCTAAGTGAAGTAAGACGGCAGATGTTAAGTGAAAGTAAGACGGCAGAGGCTAAGTGAAAGTAAGACGGCAGAGGCTAAGTGAAAGCAAGATGGCAGATGTTAAGTGACATAAGACAGAAGAGGCTAAGTGAAAGCAAGATGGCAGAGGCTAAGTGAAGTAAGACGGCAGATGTTAAGTGAAAGTAAGACGGCAGATGCTAAGTGAAGTAAGACGGAAGATGTTAAGTGAAAGTAAGACGGCAGAGGCTAAGTGAAGTAAGAAGCAGATGTTATGTGAAAGTAAGATGGCAGATGTTAAGTGAAAGTAAGACGGCAGATGTTAAGTGAAAGTATTATGGCAGTTCCTAAGGGAGAGTAAAACGGCAGAGGCTAAGTGAAAGTAAGACGGCAGATATTAAGTGAAGTAAGATGGCAGAGGCTAAGGGAGAGTAAGACAGCAGAGATTAAGTGAAGTAAGACGGCAGATGTTTAGTGAAGTAAGACGGCAGTTTTTAAGGGAGAACAAAACGGCAGAGGCTAAGTGAAAGTAAGACGGCAGTTGTTAAGGGAGAACAAAACGGCAGAGGCTAAGTGAAAGTAGGACGGCAGTTGTTAAGGGAGATTAAGACGGCAGAAGGCTGAGTGAGAGTAAGAGGGCAGAGGCTAAGTGAAGTAAGACGGCAGAGGCTAAGTGAAAGTAGGACGGCAGTTGTTAAGGGAGATTAAGACGGCAGAAGGCTAAGTGAAGTAAGAGGGCAGAGGCTAAGTGAAGTAAGACGGCAGATGTTAAGTGAAAGTAAGACGGCAGAGGCTAAGTGAAGTAAGACGGCAGAGGCTAAGTGAAGTAAGACGGCAGATGTTAAGTGAAAGTAAGACGGCAGAGGCTAAGGGAGGGTAAGACAGCAGAGGCTAAGGGAGAGTAAGACGGCAGAGGCTAAGTGAAGTAAGACGGCAGAGGCTAAGTGAAGTAAGACGGCAGATATAAAGTGAAAGAAAGATGGCAGTTGCTAAGGCAAAGTAAGACAGCAGAGGATACGTGAAGTAAGACGGCAGAGGCTAAGTGAAGTTAGACGGCAGAGGCTAAGTGAAAGCAAGATGGCAGAGGCTAAGTGAAGTAAGACGGCACAGGCAAAGTGAAAGCAAGATGGCAGAGGCTAAGTGATGTAAGACGGAAGAGGCTAAGTGAAAGCAAGATGGCAGATGCTAAGTGAAGTAAGACGGAAGATGTTAAGTGAAAGTAAGACGGCAGAGGCTAAGTGAAGTAAGACGGCAGAGGCTAAGTGAAAGCAAGATGGCAGATGTTAAGTGACATAAGAAAGAAGAGGCTAAGTGAAAGCAAGATGGCAGAGGCTAAGTGAAGTAAGACGGTAAATGTTAAGTGAAAGTAAGACGGCAGATGCTAAGTGAAGTGAGACGGCCGAGGCTAAGTGAAGTAAGACGGCAGATGTTAAGTGAAAGTAAGACGGCAGAGGCTAAGTGAAAGTAAGACGGCAGAGGCTAAGTGAAGTAAGACGGCAGAGGCTAAGTGAAAGCAAGATGGCAGATGTTAAGTGACGTAAGACAGAAGAGGCTAAGTGAAAGCAAGATGGCAGAGGCTAAGTGAAGTAAGACGGCAGATGTTAAGTGAAAGTAAGACGGCAGAGGCTAAGTGAAGTAAGACGGCAGAGGCTAAGTGAAGCAAGACGGCAGATGTTAAGTGAAAGTAAGACGGCAGAGGCTAAGGGAGAGTAAGACAGCAGAGGCTAAGGGAGAGTAAGACGGCAGAGGCAAAGTGAAGTAAGACGGCAGAGGCTAAGTGAAGTAAGACGGCAGATATAAAGTGAAAGAAAGATGGCAGTTGCTAAGGCAAAGTAAGACAGCAGAGGATACGTTAAGTAAGACGGCAGATGTTAAGTGAAGTAAGACGGCCGAGGCTTAGGGAGAGTAAGACGGCAGAGGCTAAGTGAAGTAAGAGAGCAGATGTTATGTGAAAGTAAGATGGCAGTTCCTAAGGGAGAGTAAAACGGCAGAGGGGGAGTGAAGTAAGACGGCAGATATTAAGTGAAGTAGGACGACAGATGTTAAGTGAAGTAAGACGGCAGTTTTTAAGCGAGAACAAAACGGCAGAGGCTAAGTGAAAGTAAGACGGCAGTTGTTAAGGGAGAACAAAACAGCAGAGGCTAAGTGAAAGTAAGACAGCAGTTGTAAAGGGAGATTAAGAGGGCAGAGGCTAAGTGAAGTAAGAGGGCAGAGGCTCAGTGAAGTAAGACGGCAGAGGCTAACTGAAGAAAGATGGCAGAGGCTAAGTGAAGTAAGACGGCAGAGGCTAAGTGAAAGCAAGATGGCAGAGGCTAAGTGCAGCAAGATGGCAGAGGCTAAGTGAAAGTAAGACGGCAGAGGCTAAGTGAAGTAAGACGGCAGAGGCTAAGTGCAGCAAGATGGCAGAGGCTAAGTGCAGCAAGATGGCAGAGGCTAAGTGAAAGTAAGACGGCAGAGGCTAAGTGAAGTAAGACGGCAGAGGCTAAGGGAGAGTAAGGCAGCAGAGGTTAAGTGAAGTAAGACGGCAGATGTGAAGTGAAAGTAAGATGGCACTTGCTAAGGGAGAGTAAGACGGCAGAGGCATAGTGAAAGCAAGATGGCAGATGCTAAGTGAAGCAAGATGGCAGAGGATAAGTGAAGCAAGATGGCAGAGGATAAGTGAAGCAAGATGGCAGAGGCTAATTCAAGTAAGATGGCAGAGGCTAAGTGAAGAAAGACAGCAGAGGCTAAGTGAAGTAAGACGGCAGAGGCTAAGTGAAAGCAAGATGGCAGAGGCTAAGTGAAGCAAGAAGGCAGAGGCTAAGTGAAAAAGTAAGACGGCAGAGGCTAAGTGAAGTTAGACGGCAGAGGCTAAGTGAAAGCAAGATGGCAGAGGCTAAGTGAAGTAAGACGGCACAGGCAAAGTGAAAGCAAGATGGCAGAGGCTAAGTGATGTAAGACGGAAGAGGCTTAGTGAAAGCAAGATGGCAGATGCTAAGTGAAGTAAGACGGAAGATGTTAAGTGAAAGTAAGACGGCAGAGGCTAAGTGAAGTAAGACGGCAGAGGCTAAGTGAAAGCAAGATGGCAGATGTTAAGTGACGTAAGACAGAAGAGGCTAAGTGAAAGCAAGATGGCAGAGGCTAAGTGAAGTAAGACGGTAAATGTTAAGTGAAAGTAAGACGGCAGATGCTAAGTGAAGTAAGACGGCCGAGGCTAAGTGAAGTAAGACGGCAGATGTTAAGTGAAAGTAAGACGGCAGAGGCTAAGTGAAAGTAAGACGGCAGAGGCTAAGTGAAGTAAGACGGCAGAGGCTAAGTGAAAGCAAGATGGCAGATGTTAAGTGACATAAGACAGAAGAGGCTAAGTGAAAGCAAGATGGCAGAGGCTAAGTGAAGTAAGACGGCAGATGTTAAGTGAAAGTAAGACGGCAGAGGCTAAGTGAAGTAAGACGGCAGAGGCTAAGTGAAGTAAGACGGCAGATGTTAAGTGAAAGTAAGACGGCAGAGGCTAAGGGAGAGTAAGACAGCAGAGGCTAAGGGAGAGTAAGACGGCAGAGGCTAAGTGAAGTAAGACGGCAGAGGCTAAGTGAAGTAAGACGGTAAATGTTAAGTGAAAGTAAGACGGCAGATGCTAAGTGAAGTAAGACGGCCGAGGCTAAGTGAAGTAAGACGGCAGATGTTAAGTGAAAGTAAGACGGCAGAGGCTAAGTGAAAGTAAGACGGCAGAGGCTAAGTGAAGTAAGACGGCAGAGGCTAAGTGAAGTAAGACGGCAGATACAAAGTGAAAGAAAGATGGAAGTTGCTAAGGCAAAGTAAGACAGCAGAGGATACGTTAAGTAAGACGGCAGATATTAAGTGAAGTAAGACGGCCGAGGCTTAGGGAGAGTAAGACGGCAGAGGCTAAGTGAAGTAAGACGGCAGAGGCTGAGTGAAAGCAAGATGGCAGATGTTACGTGACGTAAGACAGAAGAGGCTAAGTGAAAGCAAGATGGCAGAGGCTAAGTGAAGTAAGACGGTAAATGTTAAGTGAAAGTAAGACGGCAGATGCTAAGTGAAGTAAGACGGCCGAGGCTAAGTGAAGTAAGACGGCAGATGTTAAGTGAAAGTAAGACGGCAGAGGCTAAGTGAAAGTAAGACGGCAGAGGCTAAGTGAAAGCAAGATGGCAGATGTTAAGTGACATAAGACAGAAGAGGCTAAGTGAAAGCAAGATGGCAGAGGCTAAGTGAAGTAAGACGGCAGATGTTAAGTGAAAGTAAGACGGCAGATGCTAAGTGAAGTAAGACGGAAGATGTTAAGTGAAAGTAAGACGGCAGAGGCTAAGTGAAGTAAGAAGCAGATGTTATGTGAAAGTAAGATGGCAGATGTTAAGTGAAAGTAAGACGGCAGATGTTAAGTGAAAGTATTATGGCAGTTCCTAAGGGAGAGTAAAACGGCAGAGGCTAAGTGAAAGTAAGACGGCAGATATTAAGTGAAGTAAGATGGCAGAGGCTAAGGGAGAGTAAGACAGCAGAGATTAAGTGAAGTAAGACGGCAGATGTTTAGTGAAGTAAGACGGCAGTTTTTAAGGGAGAACAAAACGGCAGAGGCTAAGTGAAAGTAAGACGGCAGTTGTTAAGGGAGAACAAAACGGCAGAGGCTAAGTGAAAGTAGGACGGCAGTTGTTAAGGGAGATTAAGACGGCAGAAGGCTGAGTGAGAGTAAGACAGCAGAGGCTAAGTGAAGTAAGAGGGCAGAGGCTAAGTGAAGTAAGACGGCAGATGTTAAGTGAAAGTAAGACGGCAGAGGCTAAGTGAAGTAAGACGGCAGAGGCTAAGTGAAGTACGACGGCAGATGTTAAGTGAAAGTAAGACGGCAGAGGCTAAGGGAGAGTAAGACAGCAGAGGCTAAGGGAGAGTAAGACGGCAGAGGCTAAGTGAAGTAAGACGGCAGAGGCTAAGTGAAGTAAGACGGCAGATATAAAGTGAAAGAAAGATGGCAGTTGCTAAGGCAAAGTAAGACAGCAGAGGATACGTGAAGTAAGACGGCAGAGGCTAAGTGAAGTTAGACGGCAGAGGCTAAGTGAAAGCAAGATGGCAGAGGCTAAGTGAAGTAAGACGGCACAGGCAAAGTGAAAGCAAGATGGCAGAGGCTAAGTGATGTAAGACGGAAGAGGCTAAGTGAAAGCAAGATGGCAGATGCTAAGTGAAGTAAGACGGAAGATGTTAAGTGAAAGTAAGACGGCAGAGGCTAAGTGAAGTAAGACGGCAGAGGCTAAGTGAAAGCAAGATGGCAGATGTTAAGTGACATAAGAAAGAAGAGGCTAAGTGAAAGCAAGATGGCAGAGGCTAAGTGAAGTAAGACGGTAAATGTTAAGTGAAAGTAAGACGGCAGATGCTAAGTGAAGTGAGACGGCCGAGGCTAAGTGAAGTAAGACGGCAGATGTTAAGTGAAAGTAAGACGGCAGAGGCTAAGTGAAAGTAAGACGGCAGAGGCTAAGTGAAGTAAGACGGCAGAGGCTAAGTGAAAGCAAGATGGCAGATGTTAAGTGACGTAAGACAGAAGAGGCTAAGTGAAAGCAAGATGGCAGAGGCTAAGTGAAGTAAGACGGCAGATGTTAAGTGAAAGTAAGACGGCAGAGGCTAAGTGAAGTAAGACGGCAGAGGCTAAGTGAAGTAAGACGGCAGATGTTAAGTGAAAGTAAGACGGCAGAGGCTAAGGGAGAGTAAGACAGCAGAGGCTAAGGGAGAGTAAGACGGCAGAGGCAAAGTGAAGTAAGACGGCAGAGGCTAAGTGAAGTAAGACGGCAGATATAAAGTGAAAGAAAGATGGCAGTTGCTAAGGCAAAGTAAGACAGCAGAGGATACGTTAAGTAAGACGGCAGATGTTAAGTGAAGTAAGACGGCCGAGGCTTAGGGAGAGTAAGACGGCAGAGGCTAAGTGAAGTAAGAGAGCAGATGTTATGTGAAAGTAAGATGGCAGTTCCTAAGGGAGAGTAAAACGGCAGAGGGGGAGTGAAGTAAGACGGCAGATATTAAGTGAAGTAGGACGACAGATGTTAAGTGAAGTAAGACGGCAGTTTTTAAGCGAGAACAAAACGGCAGAGGCTAAGTGAAAGTAAGACGGCAGTTGTTAAGGGAGAACAAAACAGCAGAGGCTAAGTGAAAGTAAGACAGCAGTTGTAAAGGGAGATTAAGAGGGCAGAGGCTAAGTGAAGTAAGAGGGCAGAGGCTCAGTGAAGTAAGACGGCAGAGGCTAACTGAAGAAAGATGGCAGAGGCTAAGTGAAGTAAGACGGCAGAGGCTAAGTGAAAGCAAGATGGCAGAGGCTAAGTGCAGCAAGATGGCAGAGGCTAAGTGAAAGTAAGACGGCAGAGGCTAAGTGAAGTAAGACGGCAGAGGCTAAGTGCAGCAAGATGGCAGAGGCTAAGTGCAGCAAGATGGCAGAGGCTAAGTGAAAGTAAGACGGCAGAGGCTAAGTGAAGTAAGACGGCAGAGGCTAAGGGAGAGTAAGGCAGCAGAGGTTAAGTGAAGTAAGACGGCAGATGTGAAGTGAAAGTAAGATGGCACTTGCTAAGGGAGAGTAAGACGGCAGAGGCATAGTGAAAGCAAGATGGCAGATGCTAAGTGAAGCAAGATGGCAGAGGATAAGTGAAGCAAGATGGCAGAGGATAAGTGAAGCAAGATGGCAGAGGCTAATTGAAGTAAGATGGCAGAGGCTAAGTGAAGAAAGACAGCAGAGGCTAAGTGAAGTAAGACGGCAGAGGCTAAGTGAAAGCAAGATGGCAGAGGCTAAGTGAAGCAAGAAGGCAGAGGCTAAGTGAAAAAGTAAGACGGCAGAGGCTAAGTGAAGTAAGATGGCAGAGGCTAAGTGACGTAAGACGGAAGAGGCTAAGTGAAAGCAAGATGGCAGAGGCTAAGTGAAGTAAGACGGTAGATGTTAAGTGAAAGTAAGACGGCAGATGCTAAGTGAAGTAAGACGGCAGAGGCTAAGTGAAGTAAGACGGCAGATGTTGAGTGAAAGTAAGACGGCAGAGGCTAAGTGAAGTAAGACGGCAAAGGCTAAGTGAAGTAAGACGGTAGAGGCTAAGTGAAAGCAAGACGGCAGATGGTAAGTGAAAGCAAGATGGCAGAGGCTAAGTGAAGTAAGACAGCAGAGGCTAAGTGAAGTAAGACGGAAGAGGCTAAGTGAAGTAAGAGAGCAGATGTTATTGAAAGTAAGATTGCAGTTGTTAAGGGGAATAAGACGGCAGATGCTAAGGGAGAGTAAGACGGCAGAGACAAATTAAGTAAGATGGCAGATCTTAAGTGAAAGTAATATGGCACTTGCTAAGGGAGTGTAAGGCAGCAGAGGCTAAGGGAGAGTAAGACAGCAGGGGTTTAGTGAAGTAAGACGGCAGAGGCTAAGTGAAACCTAGATGGCAGAGGCTAAGTGAAGCAAGATGGCAGAGGCTAAGTGAAAGTAAGACGGCAGAGGCTAAGTGAAGTAAGACGGCAGAGGCTAAGGGAGAGTAAGGCAGCAGAGGTTAAGTGAAGTAAGACGGCAGATGTGAAGTGAAAGTAAGATGGCACTTGCTAAGGGAGAGTAAGACGGCCGAGGCTAAGTAAAAGCAAGATGGCAGAGGCTAAGTGAAGCAAGATGGCAGAGGCTAAGTGACGTAAGACGGTAGATGTTAAGTGAAAGTAAGACGGCAGATGCTAAGTGAAGTAAGACGGTATAGGCTAAGTGAAGTAAAACGGCAGAGGCTAAGTGAAGTAAGACGGCAGATGTTAAGTGAAAGTAAGACGGCAGAGGCTAAGTAAAGTAAGACAGAGGCTAAGTGAAGTAAGACGGCAAAGGCTAAGTGAAGTAAGACGGCAGAGGCTAAGTGAAAGCAAGACGGCAGATGGTAAGTGAAAGCAAGATGACAGAGGCTAAGTGAAGTAAGACGGCAGATGTTAAGTGAAAGTAAGACGGCAGAGGCTAAGTGAAGTAAGATGGTAGAGGCTAAGTGAAGTAAGACGGCAGATGGTAAGTGAAAGCAAGATGGCAGAGGCTAAGTGAAGTAAGATGGCAGAGGCTAAGTGAAGTAAGACGGCAGAGGCGAAGTCAAAGCAAGATGGTAGAGGCTAAGTAAAGTAAGACGGCAGATGTTATTGAAAGTAAGATTGCAGTTGTTAAGGGGAATAAGACGGCAGAGGCTAAGGGAGAGTAAGACGGCAGAGACAAATTAAGTAAGATGGCAGATCTTAAGTGACAGTAATATGGCACTTCCTAAGGGAGTGTAAGGCAGCAGAGGCTAAGGGAGAGTAAGAGAGCAGAGGTTAAGTGAAGTAAGACGGCAGATGTGAAGTGAACGTAAGAAGACAGTTGCTAAGGGATAGTAAGACGGCAGAGGCTAAGTGAAGTAAGACGTCAGATATTAAGTGAAGTAAGATGGCAGAGGCTTAGGGAGAGTAAGACGGCAGAAGCTAAGTGAAGTTAGATGGCAGATGTTAAGTGAAAGCAAGATGGCAGTTGCTAAGGAAATGTAAGACGGCAGAGGCTAAGTGAAAGTAAGGTGGCAGTTGCTAAGGGAGAGTAAGACGGCAGAGGGGGAGTGAAGTAAGACGGCAGATGTGAAGTGAAAGTAAGATGGCACTTGCTAAGGGAGAGTAAGACGGCAGAGACTGAGGGAGAGTAAGATGGCAGAGGCTAAGGGAGAGTAAGGCAGCAAAGGTTAAGTGAAGTAAGACGGCAGATGTGAAGTGAAAGTAAGATGGCACTTGCTAAGGGAGAGTAAGACGGCAGAGGCTGAGGGAGAGTAAGACAGCACAGGCTAAGGGCAAGTAAGACTGCAGAGGCTAAGTGAAGTAAGACGGCAGAGGCTAAGTGAAAGTAAGATGGCAGTTGCTAAGTGAGAGTAAGACGGCAGAGGCTAAGGGGGAGTAAGACGGCAGAGGCTGAGGGAGAGTAAGACGGCAGAGGCTAAGAGAGAGTAAGACGGCAGAGGCTAAGGGAGAGTAAGACGACAGAGGCTAAGGGAAAGTGAGACAGCAGAGGCTAAGGGCGATTAAGACTGCAGAGGCTAAGTGGAGTAAGACATCAGAGGCTAAGTGAAGTATGACGGCAGAGGCTAAGTGAAGTAAGACGGCAGAGGCTAAGTGAAGTAAGACGGCATAGGCTAAGTGAAGTAAGAAGGCAGAGGCTAAGTGAAGTAAGACGGCAGAGGCTAAGTGAAGTAAGACGGCAGAGGCTAAGTGAAGTAAGACGGCAGATGTGAAGGGAAAGTAAGATGGCAGTTGCTAATGGAGTGTAAGATGGCAGAGGCTAAGTGAAGTAAGACGGTAGAGGCTAAGTGAAGTAAGACTACAGATGTGAAGTGAAAGTAAGATGGCAGTTGCTAATGTAGTGTAAGATGGCAGAGGCTAAGTGAAGTAAGACGGCAGAGGCTAAGTGAAGTAAGACTACAGATGTGAAGTGATAGTAATATGTTACTTGCTAAGGGGAATAAGACAACATGGAAATGAAGCAAGAGAGAGTGTTAGTCCTACCTTAGGTTGTATGTACCCTTGGCCTCTTCTTGAATTGCGTGACATCATTGTTTTTCATCTGTGGAAATAATAGGAAAAAGATAAAAATTACTGAGTGAAAATGTTTTGGCCCATAACATGGATAATTTTTAGACATCCGCTTCACATTGTCTGCATGCATATCTACCGACCACAACAGGGAGCGCGTTAAGTAAACATATAATTATTGGGGAGCCCCTGATCATGGATAATTTTATAACAAGAGCTCAGGCACAACAAGGAGCTAAAACGTACATGTGCTCTGTCTATATTCAACTGTGCCAGGAGTTGTTCTAGTCTAAACTAGAATCTCATAATAATGATAAGGTAAATGAAGCACAGATATTAACATGTAGTGTCTTCTTACCATTTCAGAAGGTTTTTATTTGAATGCAATATTTCAGAATTGTAATTATTGTTGCTGGTTCGGCAGTTCCAGGATTAGAGTTATGATTTAACAATTGTAAGTGTTTGTCCACTATGCATATTCTTATATAGAAAAGTTATATTTGTATACTGACATCTTTTTTCCCAATATAAAAATCCTCCACCAACTCCCTTAAACCCTCTCAACTAAATTCTTCCAATGACCTATGCTGAACAGTAGCCGAGTCCGCTGCGATATCGCTACACCTGTAATGTGCTTGGGATCTGGCTCCAATGATTCCAATATGAGCCCTGAATCTAGCGAGTCCCAAATGAAGCCAAAGTCCAGTGTTTCCCATAAACCCTGAGTCCTGTGTCTTGCACATTGTACAGTACACAAGTGCCTGGGTCTGCTAAGCATTGCGTACTGAAGTTATCCTTCGTTCGGGGCCACAATTGTTAACACTTATCCAGCCAAGTCATTGCTCTGTATGTTCATATACATGAGTACATTACGCACCTAAGTTATTCATGTTACGGGGCCACAAGTTTTGGCACTTGTCCAAACTTGCTAAGTCTTGGAAACACAATGGTAGACAATTCCATTAGTGTGAGCATTGGGCGGTGTCTTTCTGATAAATTAAGAAACTGTAACAACGTCTTGGGAATCATGCAAAGGCTATGAGTTGCGTGCGCACCTCGTTATGCAGCGTGCTACGTCATCTCCATGACACACTGTTGAATATGTATGATTACCTGCATGGCCAGCACGGACATGTACGTGTAGATTGGCTTTGCCTGACTTCAAAAGTAACGCATGTGCAGTGTGTTTCCTCCCATTTTCGGGGGGAGATTTTACAGGATTCCCAAGACGTTGTTACAGACATGTCAGTACATAAGTGCGTGCGGATCACCTGTACGTACATTATGTACGTATGTGCCAGTCAGTGTGGGTAATCGGTTTAAGTATCCACACCACTTCGTGAACCAAGTCTAGGCATGACACTGCAAAGAACACATTCAAAATACAAGATAGAAATAAAGCAAGATATAGTGTTAGTCCTACCTTAGGTAGTAGGTATCCTTGGCCTCTTCTTGAAATGTGTGACATCGTTGTTATTCATCTGTTGCTCATCTGTTGAAATTGTGAAAACAAAAATGACATAACGTTTATTTATTTATTTAATTATATATCTATTCATAAACCAAGACCAACAGCAATACAAATTGTCAATCACAGGATGGTTTAAATCAAAATCAAAAACAAATGAACACACAAACAAACACTCGGACAGCCAACAGGAGCGATTGAAGACAGAACAACGGTTCTTTATAAAGTCAATATATCATTACTTGGCCTATGATATAATATTACTTATTAACACAAATATCGCCTAGAGCTACGTACTAGCATTTGGACATGTCACACTGGTCACCAAACATGACCAATGTAACATTCAACCCTATGACAGGCCTATCCCAAACTTACTAAGATTACACTACATTGAACACCCCAAACAAAATTTCAGAACATCTCCTGCACAATGCTAATTCTTTCCCTGCAAAGATAGTTCTAACCAAGACAATTAGAACTTAGTGCAATCAGAAATCTAACAGAAACTCAACAAGAATCCTACTTACAGTGTCAGATAATTGGTGTACATTGTACAAACCAACAAATTCTTCACTGACTGCAAACTCAGAAACATTGCTACCGAATGGTGTGGACCATTGACAATCCACCAAGTGCTTGATAGGACTCATTTACATTACTAGTTAGTACTCTCAAAGGAGAAATACTTCAAGATGTAGACATGTACAATTACAACAGACTGAAACCCTACTCCATCATGTCCATTTAATGCATCAAGTGCCAAAAAGGATACATCAGTAACACACATACAAAAACCAACAGAAGCACTGGGACAGAACAAACACAGAAAAGTTCAAATTCCTTGATGAACAAGAGGAAACCCTATACCTAGATGCAGTGCCAGTGAACATTCCATTACTCTTCGAAACACAGAACCTATACATCAAGATTCAAGATGAGAGATGAATTATTTCTCTGATAGACTGACAATAATGGAATAGCTGCAGATAAAGTCAGTAAAGTAAGTGGATGCTGTAATACCGGATTTCACAAAAGTATTTGATACAGTACCTCACAAATGCTTAATTATATAAGTTGCAATTCTATGGTATTCAGGGATCACTACTCTCATGTATGTCAGACATCCTTACCAACCAAGAGCAGAGTGTTGTTATCCAAGGAAAATCATCCAAACCACTTCATGTTGACTCTGGAGTCCCCCAGGGAATGGTATACTTGGACCCCTTCTTTCCTATGCTACATAAATAGTCTACCAGATGGTCTGACATCTAAAGTCTGTCTGTTCGCAGATGATTGCCTAATTTATCATCCAATAAACAATAACAACTGCCTGGCCCTTCAAAAAGATCTTCATAACTTAGCTAAGTGGGAAAAGAAATGGCAAATGAACCTGAAACCTGAAAAGTGCAACATCATTCGCTTCACAAGGAAACGGTCACCCATAATCCATCTAGGTACTCACTTTCCGGTCACACGCACAAAGAAACGACTCAACATTTAAGTATTTGGGGGTCATCCTATCAGCTGACATGAAGTGGAAACACCACATAGATGGGGATTGTGGGTTAACGGGTCCTAAAACTATAAAGGAAAGGAAACTACTATTTGAAAAGTAACTTACCTACATATACTTTGTTGGTCTCCTCCTCTATATTACCAAGTTTAAATTTTTGGAAAGAGGGCAGGGCTTTGATTTTTGAGGGAAATTATGGGGTAGGCCTAAAAAGTAAAAACGGTAACCAAGATTGTAACATTTCACCGCCGCACGGATGGCCGCAGACGAGAATAGTCTGGTTTCCACTCTGACATTTTGAGGACTCTTGGTCTGTTGGGTCTGGGCACTAGACTAACCAGACCAGACAAAATGGCCTCACGCGATCAGACGGTCTGTTTTAAAGTTTACAAGAAGCGCGTAAGAAAATTGAATTTTAACCCTGAAATGTTTAACAAATTTCTTCAATGTAGGCTTTTAAGGACCCAGGAACATTTGCTGAAAGTCAAAAGTATCATTTTTGAGGAGTAGAAGTTAGTTCAGAGCCAAAAAAATCAATGTGTTTTGGGATCCCGTTAACCCACAATCGCCACATAGATAGTATCACTGCTAAGGCAAATAGTGTAAATGGATTCATCCAGAGGAACCTGAGCAATGCACCAATCCAGGTGAAAACGCAGCCTTCAAAGAGTCTAGTCCGTCCCCACGTGGAGTATTGCAGTTCGGTATGGTCCCCATACACAAATAAGTACATCGACAAAATAGAGTCAGTTCAACGTAGAGCAGCTGCACATGTCATCACCCAATTTAAATCATGACAGAACCAGTTCAGTTACGTCCATGCTACACAAATTAAAGCTACCTCCCCTTCAGGACAGAAGACAGTTCAACAGCCTGGTGGTAACGTTCCACAAAATCATTCATTGCCATGTTGATCTGGATATCCACGACTTCCTTGGCTTACAAGACCCACCAGCAACTCGTACCAGAATGGTCACCAGAAGCTGTAAAGCTAATCAAGTCGTTATACTCAAGTCCAATTCACAACCTCACCTCAACTCGTTCTTCCCACAAATGGCAAGGATGTGGAACAGCCTTCCCATAATTTTAGTACTTAGTAGGCCCTAGTATGTTACCTCATGTACTATAAAGCCTAAACAATGCTACAGAATATACAACTACGTCTACCCACAGTCATGTCACACTCAGTGTGATGCTCAATTTGAGCTTGTCAGAGTATTTATCCAGATCCAGATCCGTCTGCGGAGTTTGGTACTAGCATATTATGTAGGTCTACTTTAGTAGGCCTATGTGGTAGGCCCACAGGCCTATGTGGTAGGCTTATGTAGTAGGCCTACATGTACATGTACCTGTACATGTACATGTACATGTACATCATGTACATGTAGGTTGTACATGTACATGTAGTACTACGACAAGTACTAGTAGACCTATAGTAGGCCCCTATGTAAAATTCAACAGCAATTCTCAGTGCCTATTTTCCCCCATAGCTCTCTCAAGTTTACCTACCTGACCTCTCCTGATACTCTGCTGATTCCTTGGGAGATGAAACAAGTTCTCAGTCAGGTTTATCCTTCCTTTGGCCGTCAAAATATATCCAAAAGCGAGGTTAAATTCCTTCAATCCAGATTCAATCCGTTCGACGCCATAAGCCATGTCATGTGGTCCGAACAATGTCTTTACGGCTTGGATTTGCACGCGTGACTATGGGGAGGGGATGCCAGCCACTTCCCATAGACTCGTGTATAATTGCAAGCCATAGCCTGGTCTTTCGGACATGGAATGGCTTACATTTCATCACACGTGATATTATTAATTACGTAATACTGCGGTCTAATTAAACACAGCAATTTTAACTGGTCGAGAATCCATTAATAAATAGCTTGGGTGTGAAAATTCGAAAAATTGTATGAGAATACGGTATTTTGGATCTGATTTACAATATTTCTGACATTTTCTTGTATTGAAAGGTGTGTCTTATTTCTCAAAGGGTAAACAAAGTATCGTCTCTAAATGATAGGACTGCCGTAGCTCAGTTGGTAAAGCGCGAGTATTGCATTCCAGAGGTCGCAGGTTCGAATCCCGCTGCAATTAAATACATCTATTTATATTTCATTGTGTCTTATTATCCTTATCCGAGTCATTTTGGGTTTATTTCAGAACATTCTTTTTCATTATTAGTATAATCCCAAACTCACAACATTAATTCTATTTTTTTCAGAAATTATACACTGTCCAGGTTACCCACATAAGAAATATTGTTCAATAGATAATTTCCCAACCAAATTCGTGATTAATCTTGTAGACAATCAGGATAATATTAATAATCTAAATAAGGAAACAAAGTTAATTTCCTTTTTTCGGGGGAGGGGTGTTAGTTTAACTACTATAATAATTATGGATATTAATAACGATCACGTGAGGGCGCTATAACTATAATTTCAAGACCTCAGGTTACTACAAAGGGGGACAGGACTCTAGAGAGATTTCCCAAAGAAAATAAATGGATATGTATTTTTAAGAAGTAAAAATGAACATGACGATAATGAAATACTTTGAAAAAAGCATTTAAAGATGGCTGATGTCATTTTCTGACATTTTGTCAGCACTTGGCACTACGGAGAGGCAAATTTTGATGAAGAGCAGCCTCTACACAGTAATTAGAACATCATCTTTCCCCAATTCTTTTCCTCTGAAAATTGCCATCAAGCATACAAGTATTTAACTTCACTTATCCATGTACAGTATTAAAACCAGAAACACTGAAATATTCCCAGGAATAAGTGTCAGAATTACTGTTTCTTATCAAAATACAAACGTTGGCATGTGACATCACAGTGATAGGCATCCTTTGTCAGCAAGGATACCTAAGTCTAAGATAAGTCTCTGAACTGGTGGAGCAACTTGCAGCTTGACTTTATCCAAGAGCCCTGTGGTCATCAGGGGCCATGAGATATCACCAACCCTCATGCTCTACTGGTAAATTCCTAAGAACTTTTTGCAGGAATATGCCAGAATTTTTGGAGATATTATATTAGAAAGCATTTGCAGCAATTTACAAGAACTAACAGCAGTTGGCTGGAATTCACAATTGACAATTCAGAAAAATTTGCAAGAATTCATTCTAGGTATTGGGGTAATGCCAGAAATTATCTGCAATTGGCAATTATTTGAAAGAGGATGCAGCAATTCCCATGAACCTTAGAAGAATGATTAGCAACAAGAATTAGCAGCAGACCTGTACTTTTACAATTAGAAACTTTCTAAGAATGTTGTTGTTGGTAACGCAAACAGAAATCATCCAAAACAAACAAAAAGACAAACAAACAATGGGTTAAAAGTGGTAAACGTTATCATTTTAATGAATGGATTACCTGATTTTAAGACAAAGATTACTGAGTACAGATGGACAAAAGGATAAAGAATACAAATTGGTTCAAGGCTTCCTAAGACATTTTAAAGGGTGATAAATCATAGGTCAGGCTTTTTAGTTTTAGTTTTAGAAAGAGAGAATTCATTCCAATCTCAATCTTCCTTGATATCAAATGACATCTTTCCAGTTGAGCTCACAAACTAATGCCATGTGATCTGAAGGAAATACGGCATTGGGCAAGGCAATATGACTAATGACATCTTCATGAGAAGGCATAGGAATCATTCGCTGGACGGCCATCTTGTCTCCTTCATATATAACATGATCAAGTTTGCCTTGGAATGAGGCAATGAAGTTTGTATAGGAGATGTCTTTGCAAGCATCTTGTAGGTCCATGGTGTGATGTAGACTCATACCTCCACAGAACTCCTCCTTCCCACCTGTAGAAATACAACAGTAAAACAGGTGTTTCAACATTACTACAAACCAGTCAAGTTCCTCATGCAACTCCACAAACTCAAAGAAAGGAAGAGTCACTTCATATGAAGGGCATGTACAACATTGGTAACAAACCAAAACAGAATTGTTCACAGATTTACCGGTACGTATAAGTTATATGTATAAAGACGGTAATGGTAGAAACATACTGTGAAAATTTGTCTGCCTGAAATGCTATATTTATCCAGAAAAGAGTCAAACCAAATAACACAATAAGGATTTTAGATCTTGGCAAGATCAAAAATGAGACAGCTATTCCCACACAATTTGGCGTAACAATATTCCAAAGGTTTTTCGCTGTTTTCTACTGTTTCTAATGATCGATTGAGATGAAAATTTCACAGGTTTGTTTTTATTCCATGACAAATCAAATTATGAGCAGCCTGTAGCTGCTCTGTCACCTTTACCAATGTTATACATGATTTTTAAGGACCTCTTCGGATCTTAACTAAGTCTAAGTCTCAGGCTGCACTTCGGGCTATGTCTTAATTAGACTCTGTCTTTGGAATCAAAAATCTGCAATACAGGTTTTGCTTTTTGAAGCTGAAGTTGAGCTCCCTTTTCCCTGATCAAAACAGAGCATCATGTAAAAGCATAGCCAAGTGTATGAATAAGGTAGGTTTGCGGTGCACCATGTAATCTCTTCTGTGAGAGTGTGTAGTTCTGAGAAGAACCGGTGGCATTATCTTGACGCTCCGAACAGTGTACTCTGTTCGTCCTCAGGAGAGTGACAGAACAACAGAGTGACGACTGACGAACAGAGCACACTGTTCAGAACGTCGAGATAATACCATCGGTTTTTCTCAGAACTACGCACTCTCACAGAAGAGATTACTTGGTGTTACCGCAAACCTACCTTCTTTTAGTACTTCCACCATGCATAGCTTTAAGTCTTATTTAACCGAAGAATGGTTTCAATGGGAGACTTTTGGAGAGTCGGTCTTGAGTCAAGCATGGTTTGCGTGTGCGCTGTTGACTCAAGACCGACTCTCCAAAAGTCTCCCATTGGTTTTAGTTGAACTTACTTGTATACCACTCCACTGAGTTCTGTGCTATACCTCCCTTGATAAGAAACTCATAGGCGCCACTCACTGGAGTACTGTTCAGATCTCCACACAGTAAAATGGCTGGTCTGATGTTTCCAATCTTCACACAAGAGAAAACATTCAAGAATCAGTCAACTTTAAGATAAGTAAATGACCTCAAAGACATATTGACAATAATCAAGAAAAGGTTACCATTAATGAAATGGGTTTCAGCCATTGAAAAAGATCCCGCTAGGATCGAAACGTGTCAGGCCCTCCTAACTCCAAACATTTGATATATTTCAGGTCATTTTGTCTAATGAGCAGTTTGCACCAGTTTATTACTTGTATCAATAATAAATAATAATGGCATTAATAAGGTGCCAAACTGCCAAAGGATACAAGGCATTCCCAAGAATTGAAAACCATTGTTTTTAATGATTTTTCATCAAGGCGATAGAATTATGCAAATTACTATATCGACATTGAATACTCAGTGCTTTAGAGTGAACATGAAAATATCATGCACTGGCTCAGGTGGGATTTGAACCCACCACCACCAGCTTACCAATGCAGATATCATACCATTAGGCCATCAAACTGGCAGCGAGAAAAAGCAGTTCAGGGGTCGATTTCACGAAGCCCTACGATCAATAGTAACTTGAGTTAAGACGGATAACCCATCGTATCCTTGTAGGGCTGCCATGCAAGTCCAATGATGTTGCAATGAGTTTGGTGAAATCAACCCCAGGGGCCGATTTCACTAAAACTTTGCGATCATTGCTAAAGCCCAAACCCATCGCTACTTTGCGAAGGAATCTTCCGTGTAACGATGGATTTGGGCTTTAGCGATGATCGCAAAGTGTGAGTGAAATCGGCCCCAGGTTGGTAAATCAAGGAAGTTGAAGTGAATGTATTTGATATGCTTACCTGATCTTGGTACATAGAGCAAATATTCTGAACATGCTCTAACATGATAGCTGTCTGAATCAGACGAATATGACCAGCTCTTGGATGGAAGTACAAATGAGTATTAGCAACACAGATCCTCTTGGATGGGTCAGAGGTCTGCTCTAGTACTGCTACCTAGAGGTTGGATGATATGGAAAGAACATCAGATTCATGGACAAAAATATCAAGGAAGATACAGTAACAGTCATCTGTGAAAATTTCAGTCCCATACGGTGCCCACGTTAGAGAAAACAGTGAAAAACAGCCACAGCATTTTAAAAATGTTTTCACTGTAATTTTTTATCTTTTAATGATCAAAATTGCTTTTGGCCATTGGTGTACTCTTTTCTGGATAAAAAGGTAGTCTGGACCATAGTTGAAAGTTAACACCAACCTGTACAATAGATGCTAGTCCTAGAAACCTCTTGAGCAGCGCTTTGCTGTTGACTACAGTCTCTAGAAGCTTCCTGTGTATAGGGTTCTTCTCTAGAGCCTCACAGAATGCAATATCATGGGTGCCTAAGAGCCTGTGGAAAGCAAACAGTTACAAACATTGAATTACACATTGGGTAACTGTTGACTTGTGTAAACCAGGTTAAGCTAAGTAATTGTAAATCAAAATAAGTAAAAGTAGTCTTTGTTATTAATGATTTTTCGCTGGGGAGATAAAATGTAGATGTAGATCTATGAGCACTGCATATCAGTGCTTGTTAAGTGCACATGAAAACATCAACATTGGATTTGACTTTCCCTACATGACCCCAGCTAGCTATCTGTGGACTAGTGGTATGGCATATGCACTAGCAAGGAGGTCATGGGCTCGAATCCCACCTGAGCTAGCAAATGTTTTCTCATGTGCACTCAAAAGTACTGAGTGCCAGTATACAGTGCTTATCTTCGTCAGTGAAGGGCAAGCCTAATTTGCATAAAGCTAGACTAGTTTAGTTGTTGACTGACTAGCACCTCTCTAGCGCCCTCTAGTGAAGGTACATGCATTGTGATTCACGTGACTCAAGAAAAAGATGCATTGGGATAATGACTGCTGAAGACAAAAACAATCTGCATCAGTACCAAAGATATGACATACCATTAGCCAAATACAAAGTCAGAAATTCTGCTTTGATTACTGGAAGGAACTGCAGCAACTCTGTACCTGAATTTATCCGTTCTGTAGAAGATGGCCTCCCCTTCAGCAAGGTTTCCATGTTTACATTGCAGCACACCATCAAGTCCATAGTTCTTGAGGGATGGAACCAGGGAACTTTCAAACATCTTCTTGCCAACCTCTTGGAGACATAGAATATCTGCGTTGTAACCTTGAAGGAAAGAATGGCAAAGGATGAAAGTCACTCGATGTTGTGTTGCTGGTAGTGACGTTGCAGCTGCTGGAACTGCTAGCCTTCATGTAAATTCTTACCTGCAAGTTCCTTGAGAATGATTTGTTCTCTGTAGTCAATATGTAGCATTTCACTGGGACAGTAGGAATATAGAATATCTCGAGAGTAGTCTGAATCAGCATACATGTCAGCCAGGATGTTATAGGACACGACTCTCATGCTGCAAGAAACAGTGAACAATCAAATATGGTTGAAGAATTTTTCATTGAACAGAATCATGATAAGTGTGAGATCTGTGTAAGATAATCAAGGTCGATGACCACAGCCAACACCATTGGAAGAGTTCTGCAGACATTCACAACTGTACCTTGCTAGTTACAGTAGTAACAAATCAAGCACCCTTGTTACAAAACATTTTAGAGACACAGGTTCATTTTTTTTCAAAGACTTTCACAGGAATTGAACATCCATCACTTAAATATTTTAGGATAAAAATAAACCAAGTGGTCATCTGTGGCACTCATTCAGGGTCATCCTTATTACCGACAACTACCGACAACTGAAACTAAACATTAAAATTTTGCTACAATAGGGCTGGAAATAAACAGAGGCCACGGAGGCCATGGCCTTCGTTGCCCTTGTTCTTGGCCTTGGTGCCCCTTCAAATGTTTCCATAGACATTATGATTTTCCAATGGAAGTACCCCTTGCAATGGAAAATTGGCCTTGTCCTCACCAAACCTTATTTCCAGCCCTGTGTACAATTAACAGAACTTTCAGAAACTGCCAAGCAATGAAATCAGTACAGATTAATTACTGGCAGATAATATTCTTAACAGGGGCCAAAAATACATTTTTTTGTGGGCAATAAGCTACACTTTTCTTGCCGCATTAGTATTGGTCACCATCTTGTTTGCCATCTTGCTTAAATTGGACTATCCCATTAAACTGTCAGGTAGGCTAGTTGTTGGTAGTTGTCAGTTGGTCGTTAATTAGTATGACCTCTCTTCCCACAGACCCAAATTAGGCCTAGCATTCAATTTATCCATGATTTGAATACTAACCAATCATTGGCTGTTCTTTCCTTCGTGTATTCATGTCTTTTCTGGAATGGGAAGGCATCAGGTGCAGTCTTAACTCCACATGTTGTCTGGACTTCCTTAGGTCGTCCCTCTCGATCCCCATTACTAGGAACGCATATTACCTTCAAAAGGCTTCCCATCTCAGAGGTCGTTGGGGTGAACACCTTGTCCTGAGATACCTGGATCCAGTGTCTCTCGTAACCTTGTATTTGAGATGCAGCAGATGTGTTTATCACTATGGGAATCTGGACTGCTGTATCAGTTGAGCTGGTTTCCATTGGAACTGGTTGTGAAGATGCTTCATTGAGATTGGACAATGGAAACGTCCTGCTCGGACCGACGTTAATCTGTGGTGTTCCGCCCAGTTGGTGTCTAACCTCACGATACCATGTGTAGGTACAGATGTCAGGCTTGGAAAACTCAAACTCAACCCGTGGGTAAATTGGGCAGCCGACAAAGGTGCAATTTGGCAGTTTTAGACTCAGAATAGTTGGTAGATTCCGCAACACCCGATATTTGTACAAACCGAGGTGCAGCGTAGCGCCTTCTATCCAAGCTTCTTTATTGACAGTTTCTGAACTAACCTGGATGCCGTCATTAACAAACAGAGAACAGCTTATCTCAGGGTCTTCGGAAGATTGCATCGTGACGTCTGAGGTCTCCAGGCGTTTCATCTTCTTGTTCTTTTTCTTGGTCTTGCCCAGTTTCCGGACATTGGTCTCAATCCTGGTCAATGTTTTGTCGACAGTTTCCATTTGTGAGCGCAGCATGTTGCTTTGCTTATCGCCATAGCTGTACGAGATTGTCATGAATTCCTCACCGTCCACACACCTTACAAGCAACTGCTCCATCTTGGTTTGACGACGAAGAAGCGTCAATGCTTTTAAGGGAACTGTCTTCTGCAAAAGTGTCAGAATCTGTTTCACAACCATTGGAAATGGCAGACGGCAGTCCATGTGTTGGAAGACTGCCCGATTGCGAATAGTGACCATGGGCCAATTTCATAAAACTGTTAAGCACAAAAATTTGCTAAGCATGACATTTCTGTCTTAATAAAAACAGGGTTAACAACCAAATGTCCATGTGTTGTGTATCACCTGTGATTGTTCTTTGGCTGTTGTTCCGCTGACCATGAATATCAAATGGAATTTTCAATGGTGGTTTGTTTTATTGGGCGAGACATTTTTGTGCTAAGCAAATTTTTTGTGCTTAATAGTTTTATGAAATTGGCCCCATGTAAAAACGACTCATGCACAAAACAACCATGTGCTGAAAGACTGCCCGATTGCGAATGGTGACCACGTGAAACCAGTGTGACCCGTGACCCCTCTAAAAAGTTTCAAGATCAGGGTCTAAACTTTTCAAGCCAATGAAAACCCATCAAGTGAATTGTCGCCTAAATTGCTGAGATTTTTTTCAAGATTTCTGGCATTTAAAATCAGATTATTTTTATCTCCCAAAGTTGTCAACATGGCCGGGTCTCATTATTACAAGATCTTCAAATTGTTTTGAAGAAGCGCAGTGGCAAAGCTGGCACGAACAATTTCAGGGATTTTGTGAACCTATCGCATGCTGCTCATTTTTCAAATATTTCTCACTTACTTTTATACCAAGTTGAAATAGGACTAACTATTGTACGCAAATTTGTGCAGAATCAATGAAAAATCAGTTTTAATATTGAGTCTGGATCTTTTTTGCATACAACTTGACTTTATTAGAAACACTCAGATAAACCATGTCAGGTTATCATTTCTGACCATGCAGAATCTGACATCAGTATGTTGGAATAAATCTACATGAGCAAACACAATTTCATTCTCTCTAAATGCAATAAACTCAAGTGTAAACTTTCAACACAAATGTACTGAGAGAAACATTAAAACCTTTTTCCAAAAACCCCAAATTTTGGGTAAGTCTTGCAAAAGTAGAAACTTCACAGATTTTCTTTCTACAATTTCTCAGCAACAATATTTTGTTCCCTCAAAAAATGTAAACGTCATCAAAAAGAAAGAGTACAGAAAGAAAATTAAACAAGCTATGAAAATAAAATAGATACAACTTCATTCATTAAAGTTACAGAAGAAATAAAGTTGAATTTTGTTCTGAGAGCATTCACAATAAAAACCCTAAGCAACTAAACAAACAAGGAAATTTGAGCTTGAATCACGGCAAGCAGAAATCTGTAAGCATGTACACGTATGTCCAATACAAAGTCATATACAGATATAAAGACTGTCCGGGTGGGTTTTTACTTTTTAGCAACAATGCAAATACTTTCCCTATATTTATTTTTTAAGTTTACCATGGCAATAAGTGCAAGTTAAAACCAAAGAAGGAATAATGCTCAATGAAAGAGTTTCCATTCTTGTTGATTGAAATAAGGAATAAAGGAATCACTCGGGCAGAATTACCGGTACCCTACTATGTGGATCAGTTTGTGGAAACACCATGTAAGAATCGTTCGTACTTTCGCACATCTATTTTGTTCGCACTTCTCATGGTCTCGACGCTTTGACTAGCCTGCTCTAGTCCTCATCAGGAGACCAATTACCCCACTGTTGTAGTTTTTTTGTCTGTGGTGTCACCCTTGAACAAAATGGTGGACACAGTGTGTATCCCCTGGTTACGTCACCGTTGGGTTGTGCTTTTTATTGCCGTCAAAATAATGGCATCCTACAAATTTTCTCAATTTAGCAAGGAAAGCTACCATCATAGAATGATATTTAAAGTCACCGGGGGTCACCAGCCTGTTGAGCTAAAAGGCAAAAACTTCATGATAAATCTTATCCAAGTTTCTTAAACTATCTCGGGTTTCAGAAACTTTCAGTGTCATATGATTGGCAAGCTCATTTCCACCTTGATTCAGTGATAATAATGCACATACCTCAATATTCTATGAATTTCTACCAACAATTCAGAGTACCAGTCCATAGCAATATACATTTCATGACAATTTGACTGGTAACCGTTCCCAAGCAAAATCAGTTAATGTTCTCAGCAGATTAGTGTGCTCAGCAACCTCACTGCTAAATAAATCATCACAAGGTCAAAGTCACATATACTTTTCATTCCCCCGTCATAAATTCAAAGTAATTTTCAAGCCGACAGCAACCGATGCAATATACATTTTAGAAAAACCAAACATCAAACTGTGCATTTCAAAGCCGCAATCCTAAGACTTAAATTACGATCTATTATTATTCACAGTAAACCTCATGAACACTCTTGAAATAATTTACAGTGATAATGAATAAATGATATTTAATCAGTATGTAACATTCAGAAGGTAATATATATATTTCTTTGTCAATCAGTACACAAGTTTGTTTACACTAATTTGATATTTCTTTTAATATAAATCCTACCTTCGCATTGATTCGACTTGGCCAATTTTTGCCTAGGTGAAGTTGAGCATAGACCATTCAGATTCCTTAAACATAAGGATGGCATGTAATGATGGCTAGCCTGAGCTGCCTCCATCTTGCAAATCGGTCCAAGTCAATCGCTAAATTACAAGATGAGAAGAAAGTTATCACTAATACAGCCATTATAGAAGAAATAACCTGAAAATGATACATCTGTAATCAATCATCTATATGATTGATATTCTATAATCTGTAATCTACAAACTGCAATCTCTATCTATAATCTAATACCATCTATCATCTATAAATCTGCCATTTTGATTGTGTATCATGAAGACAAACGATAGTGACATCTTCATGTACAACTTCCATACCATTTAAGATGTCAACCTCTACATCTTCAAACCGACTCATTCACATGCATGACATGCATGTTTCATCAATGCAAACACACAAACTATACCGGTACTCATTACGTCCCTTCCAGAAAGGATAACAGAATAGGGGCCTTTCTCAAAGCTCGGCTCCGACTCAGGCTCCGGCACTATTTCCTGAATCTATTTTAAAATAACGGGTATCAAAATAGAGGCTTTTGGCTGCGGTTCGGAAGTAGATTCTCTGGTTTGAAAAGGAAAATAGAGCTTCAGTTTCAATGAAAAACCACAACCTATATTGTCAGCATAATGAATGACAGAGACAAAGCCCGAGCCAGAACCAGAGCCGAGCTTTGAGAAAGGCCCTAGATGTCATTGAACAATGTTGACCGATCATTGAAGGCTGATTATTAATAACTGATTAATGATTATAAAAGATAGTTGATCTTTCTTAGTTTTAAAAATCGGGCGATGTTTTTGTCTTAACTGAAACAAGAGGATGAGCTTTCAAATGTTTGGTACCTTGAAAGTCCAGACATTTGCTTGTTTGATGGCATAATAATGATGGCATGTATGGTTGCCATAGAGATAGAGAATGTACAAAGTTGGGCCATAACGCACCCAACTGAGTACAGGGAGAGAACAGTTCAAGATATTTAGGCCAAATTGTCTGGCTGAGGCCGTTGACTAAGCTGTGGCTGCAACTGCGTCTTCCAACTGGATTCAGCCAGTAGAATTGGAACGCGCCTTTTGGCCGTGTAGGCGCGCCCTCAATAGATGATTTGAATCCATGTTTACAAGCCTACGAATGCTGAGGTCAGCCTGACTACAACAAAGTCGTCTTCCTTTGTGGCTTGATATTTGTGACGTCGCGGCTGGAGCCGCAGTCGAAGCCAGACAATTGGGACACGGCAACAAAATGGCCGCGCTGGCAATTGCCGCAGCCTGGTGCAGCCAGTGAATTGGGACATGGCTGTAGACTCTACTAGACTTATATATACATATATATTTGTATTTTTTATACTTATATGTGATCTTTTTCTTCCTTTTTTTAAAATTCCTGACACTTGATCAGTTTTTCAAATGAAAGGTTGCTTAAGATCGACTCCTTCCAGTCAACCCTTATGGCAAATGCACACACTCTCAACATATCACATTCACAATAATGTCAAAAATATTACACTTTACTTTTACTAGTGATGAATTCACTTGTGTACTTGCATGACTGATGTCACACATTTTTTTAGTCATGTGAGTGAAATTGATAATAATAATCAACTCATCATCACGCACACAATTTTAGAGGTGGGATCTCTGATACCTGATCCTCTGGCGGTAGAGGATATCCTTAGTCTACTCTTCAAGGATTTCAGCAAATTCTTCCATGACCTCTTCATACCCTTGCCCAAGGTCTCAATAGGCTATTCAAAAGCCTGAGCATTCTAGAGGGCGCTATACACATCTCTGTCAGACGTTGGTCCAAACCTTTCATAGCTCATGTGCCACAAACATTATCATCAGTTGTTACACCTGTACATTAGTGCGAACAAATGAGTTTAAGACACCGTTTCTAGGTTTGGGTGATGGTGGTGCAGTGGGTAATTTCAGCTCAATCGTTGATGAATACCGTCGCAGAGATAAATCTTCCCTTGTGTTCTGAGCCAGTAGACGCATCTTGTACTCCGTGCGATGGGTTCGAAGTTTCCTACAGGAGAAGATGGTATTTTCTCGCTTGGATTTCATCTCTGGGGTGTCGCTGAGCCAGGGACTGGCAAGGCATTCCTCCACGGAGGGTCGATCACTAGGAAGAGATTAATCAAGATCTCATCAGATAATTCCATTAAACAATATGTGTGACTAATCATCTTCACTCACAGTTACGGGGCATGGTCACACAAGTTGCTAACTTCACTGCTAGAATATCACAGCGGGAGTTCAGTTGATAAAGCAAACGGGAATTCACTGAGTGTTCAAACGCTGCGTTCACAACTGCTGAATGCACAGTCAGTGTGTGCAATTCACAGTAAGCACTAAGCAGCGCTGCTTAAGTAGGAGGAAGCAAAGTTAATGGCACAAATTTCTGCTGTTAACTTTCAGACTTAGCAGCGAAGTTAGCAGTGAAGTTGACAGTGAAGTTAGTGAAATTGCATCCCAACAGCCACAAATTTTCACTGCTAAGTTAGCAGCAAAGTTAGCAGGGAAGTTAGCAGCTCGTGGGAGAATACCCATAGTGCAGAATCAGAAAAGGATGTGGCTACAGAGAGTTATTGAATTGCTGGCATTCATGGGCACCCTTGGCTGCCAGCCACATCAACACACATATGATAATGGAGCACAGCCTGAAATTGAATGCGTTTGATTTATGAGGTGGGAGGAAAACCTGAGAATTCAGGGGAAACCCTCATGTCAAAAGAGAGAATCAATGTACAACTCTACTAACATGTGATTACCCAAGTCGGAATCGAACCCAGGCCAGATTGGTGAGAGGCAAGTGCCTCATCAGAGATGTCACAATATGACTCTTCAACAGAATAGAAAGAGTACCGGTATAGGGAAATTAAACAGGTGTATTCTAGACCGGGGTAAAGTAAAGTATATGACTTACATAGCTTCTTTCTGAAGGATTGCCCAGACAAACTGCTTAGCCTCAGATGTGCAGTTCTTGTACAGATGTTTCCTGTTCATTTTCATCCGTGTGATGTTGTAGATTGTCTTTTCTCGGTTCCGGCCAAGAAATGGCGACGTCCCACTCAGCCTAGAAAGACATCACACTCAAAGTCAAGTTTCATCATGTGCAACGGTATAATAGCTGATTTTCATTTCTGCTGTATGTGTACACAGAACTGATAGATGAAAGCTCTTGATCAAATTGAATACGCCTTTAATATGGATCTGCCATAGATGTCATCTGTTTGCATTCTGGGTAGAAGGGGTTCAGGATAGAATAAAGGTCAGCGAGTCATGGCTTCCAGCTATCATACTTTGGTTTGTTGTCAAAGAAATACAGATTCATGGGCAAAAATATCAAGGAAGATACAGTAACAGTCATCTGTGAAAATGTTAGTCCTATATGGTGCCCACTTTTTGAGAAAACAGTGAGAAACGTTCACAGTATTTCTTAAATTTTTTCACCGTTATTTTTTATCTTTAAAATATCAAAATTGTTTTTGGTCATTGGTTTTACTCGTTTCTGGATAAATACAGCATTTAAGGCAGAAAAAAAAAAAATTGAATTGAAATTGAAAGTATGATACTACCTTTAACGCATCAGTCTATTGACAATAAATGCGATCATATGAGGTATAACAACAGTCTATAAGGTTCATGGATGAAAACTTTCTAATTATTTGAATGATGATGACTTACCAGACAAAGGCCAGTACACCTACAGACCACAGATCAGTTTCATACTCTATCAGTCCATCTAAAGCCATCTCAGGAGCTGTAATAAACAACAAAGTTTTCCTCATATTAAATTAATGCTAATACCTCATTTTCCCACTAACAAACCTTGAAATTAAATTTGACCGGGTTGTGGGAATTTGAACCAGCGACCTCTGGAATATCATCACTGGCACTCAACCAACTGAGCCATTCAACCCTACTTTCAGTGTCTCACTTATGGCTTCTGATTGGCAAACGAAGAAAGATACCGGTAATCCGTTTGACAGTTAGGATACTGCTATCATAGGGCTGGATGCCTCAATTGGTAGAGCACTGGTATGGCCAATTTAGAGTCAATCCATGAAATCTTTCACTATATGGAAAATCTGCTTCCAATTCAAACAATGTATTTATGCCAAGAAAGTGTGTTAATGTATGCTATACAGTGCTTAATGACTTCTGAATTTTTCATTGATTGGTAAAGATTTGTTGGCATAATTCTATATCCTCGACAAATAAATCAATAACAACTGATTAATTATGGCACCCGCTGAGAAGGGATTTGATTCACTCCGCTGACCCTAGCTAGCTCCGTGGCCTAGTGGTATGGCATTAAGCAGGAGGTCGTGGGTTCAAATCCCACCTGAGCCACGGTAAGATTTTTTCAAGTGCACTCAAAAGGCACTTAGTGAAGTGCTTATCTAAGTTGTTGAAGGGTAGTAAATTGTTTGCATTGGTAAAGATGATTTACTAATAATGAGAGAATCTGACAGCTAGACTTAACAAGTAGAGATGATTGAGGACATAAATGGTTGACCAGAATGTATGCAGCAGTACTTACCCATAAATTCTGGCATAGGATCCAAGTTCTTCATCTTTGTCCCGTCATCTTTCTCCATTCTCCGAGCAGATCCAAAATCAATCACACGAATAGAATCTCTTCTCCTACTCTCCAGCATGATGTTGTCATGTCTCAAGTCCAAATGTACGATCTTCTTCTTATGCAAATAATCCAGCACGTTCAGTAGTTGCTGGACCAGACGTACGATTTGTTCTTCAGTGTATTTGTCCTTGTGAATCAAATGACTTAAGACTCCGCCACCGTAGTAGCGCTCCGTGACCAGTACGTAGAATCGCTTGGTCAGGAAAGCATTACGGAGTTGTAGGACGTTAGAATGGTTCAGTTCTTTCAGGATTTCATACTCAAGGAGGTTTTGCTTCTTCATAGGGCTGGCTGATAGCATTATCTTAGCTACAAGCTCCTTGCCTGTGCTGTATCTGTAGCATTTACGCACTACAGAATGTCTTCCTCTGATAACAAACAAGCAAAAACAAAGATTGAAACAGCAGAAAAAAAATGACACCTGTGGACCAAAATAAGTTATATCAGACTTGAGCATATTAGCAAGATTTTAGAAAGGAAAAAAGGAACTCAGAATAAAAACAGGCTCCCACATGATCCTGAGAATGTGCTATGAGCATTCCTAATGATCATCAACTATTACTTATAATTGTTGCTTGGAGTTAGGAGGGCCTGACATGTTTCAATCCTAGCAGGTTTTCGATAAAGATCCAGCCTTTGATAAAGATCCTGCTAGGATCGAAACGTGTCAGGCCCTCCTAACTCCAAGCATTTGATAAATTACAGGTCATTATTTTGGCTGATGAGCAGTTTGCAGCAGTTTATTACTTGTGCTAATTTATAAATGTTTGGAGATTTAATTCAGCAAATGACACTTCTCTTTATGACAACAAACAAAACATTATTTGCAACAAAATTGTACATACCGTCCAATTTCAATGTTGAAATCATATTTCTTCTGAGGCAAAGTTGCTTTGAGACTCAGATCCACAGGTTCCTCCATATCCAGGTCCATGTAAGCATCCAATGAGATGTCTTTAGATGCCATCTTACGATCCTGATCCAGACTACAACTTCTAGATAATGTCTGGAACTTAGCAATGGAATCTATGCTAAGTGGCTGTGACCCTGGTTGGAATAAGATGACAAATATTTCAAGAATATTCTTAGAGAAATACCAAAGCTACAATTGACCTGTTTCAATGTTGACATCCTCCCAGATCCAGTGTTCAGTGGTGTTGGTGCGGATTTTGCTGTGGGCAGAATATGCTGCATGTCTCTGTATTTTTTAGACGCATTAAAATGAAATTGGTATAATTACTTTTCGAGACATAATAATCCCTGAATCAGTGTAGTAATGTTTCTTAATCTTACCTATTGATAATGTTGTAGTGGGCACCGATGAACGACTGTATGCACCAATGCCATGCTCAGTGCAGCACGCCACCCTAAACCGGTACTCGGTAGAGGGAATGAGTGGAGATATATGCTTGAAGCATTGCTGGATGTTATCATCAACTAAATTCCACTGCTTGTCACCTACAGAATGAGGGAAAAGAAATAAGTAGAAGTAAAGAGATGTAAAGAACCATCTAAAATGCTCTTAAGTCAATGCAATATTGTATTCTTTTTCTTTGCCTTGAATTCTGTGTCGATAGATGTGAAACATTCTATAACATACCTTCTTTCTTGCTCTGTAACCTAAACCCAATGATCTGGACTTTACTAGTTGGAAGTTTCCATGTAACCACTACCTCTGTAGCTGCTGCTAGGGCCACCTTAGGCCGAGGTGGGCCATCTGGTCTCTCTATAAATCAATCAATTCAAAGTTTGCTGGTCACTTCTTCAGAAAATACACAAAGATTTTCAGACTGATTTTTTTAAGGGAATGCATGGGTGACACAACAAGAGAATGGCTACATTTGAAGTATAAAAAGTACAATTGTACATTGTATTAAAAACAGAGTCAACAAAACCTAAAACAAGACCAATGGTTATATTTTTTCAACAGGTAATTCACCATGACACAAAAACTGGCTACCAAAGAACAAAAATATCCTTTCCATAGATTAATGGAAATATTACACAGTATATACACAAGTCACGAAATGTATAAGGAGGTGGGAAGCTATCACATAGTCAGCAGCTTCAGGGAGTCCAAAAGATGAATAGTTTGCAGTGCCACCATGTACATGCTATCGCTTTTATGAGTTTATGCGGTTCTGATAAGAACCAAGGGACTCAATGCTTTGGAAAAATCCATGGTGTCACTGCCAAATATTCTTCACTTGCTACCTTTACCATGAATTATATCATCTATATCTATAGGGGCTTTCACACTAGATAAATTCCCAGGGGAATTGGTGGGGCATTGCCGGGGTATTTTGGTCGGACCTTTCACACTACCAAAGACATCCCCAGGCCGGGGAATATTTACCCCTGCTTGGGAGTAGGGTTGAAACCGAAATCCCCAGCAACTAGTGAAATAGTGTCCCCGGGAGTTTCCATGGGTCTAGTGTGAATGGTTGCTGGGGTGTTGGTGGGGTACAAAGTCCCCAGAGATTTATTTCCTGGGGATTGGCTCTGCTGTGTGAAAAGGGCTTATGAGAGTATTCATTACACTTACCAACAACAGAAACCTTAGCACAAGAAGTTGCACTTCCTTGACTGTTAGTTGCAATACACTTGAACATGCCTGCATCTTCCTCTTCAATATGCATGACCTGTAATGATCCTTTGCTCAAGTTGTCCCATTTCATCTGGTAATGTTTACTCTCTACAATGTCTTGGTCATTACGGTACCAGGCTAGAGTAGGTGATGGATGACCTTTGACCTGACAGGTCAGTTTGAGGTCGTTGCCCCTAGCGATGGTAGTCTCTTCAAGATGGACGGAGAAAACTGGTGGCCTTTCTAAAAATTCAATGTGATATGCTATAGTGTTATAGAGGAATGATCAAAAATCACCAGTTAATCAAACTGCTAAATTTATCCTTAAATTTGCAACACTACATCAGGAATTGGTCCTTTGCTATTTTGCCATTTGTCACTTGTACTTCATAAATGCACATACAGTGGAACACCACTATAATGAACAAGCTGGGATGCACAGAGATTGTTTGTAGTAGTGGTTGTTCATTATAGTGAACATTGTTCAGCATGCCTATGCTTTGTACATAAAAATTGGGAGCCAAGGATGGTGTTCAGTATAGCCAACCAATAATGCCATTTTGAACATTTGATACAGTTCTTCTGTCAGCTTCAAAGTTAATAATTTTCTAAGAGAAAATGAATCACAGTTGCTTGCTCATCTTTTGGTAAATAACACAAGAACCACAAATGTTCAATTTAGTTTAAAAATGCAATGATCAAAAACTAAAAGGTTAAAATGGTTACAAAATGGGAATGATCAATGATGTAGAAATCTTTGTTCACATTACCATTATGAACAGGCTTCATCAATCCAGAGTGCAGGCTAAGATTAATAAGTAAGAAATCACACAACATTTTACATCAGTAAGTAACATCAGATTATGAACACACAAATAAAACATGCTGGTTCATAGCACTGCATTCATTCAATGCTATTAACAATCAACATTTCCTACATATAAAACATTTGTGTGTTTTTTTCTTCTCGTCTTTTTGCGGGTCAATTTTTGTTGATTCTTATGAGAGTTGAACTGAGGTTCAATGTTGCTTCCATTTAGACACAAAAAACATTTACAAGGTTTCATACAGAACATAATACAGGGATACAGCAGAACAACTTACCTGTATAACATAGAACATCACTGGGAATACATATATACATTGGAGACACAGCAATTTCCACCAATCACATCGTTGATACATACAGAAATGTAATGGTTTCCATGAATCAATTCGATGTTTCACTGAATATAGCCCCCTTTCCATTTAACAATGGATATTTATGTGCATCAGTTTGCAGAATGTATGTAAGAATGGTTTGTTCTTTTGCACTTCTTATTCCATTCGCACTTCTCGTAAGTTTTCAACGTTTCGACGAGCCTGCTCTAGTCTCCTAATGATGACTAGAGCAGGCTAGTCCAAACGTTGAGACCTAACAAGAAGTGAGAACAGATTAAGAAGTCTGAAAGTACGAATGATTCTTACATGGTGTTTCTGCAAACCGATCCACATACCAATTGTCACCATGCAAAGCCTCAAATCTTTCTTGATTGATATTTAGCTATCAAAATCAAGGATTTCTTCAGGCCTATATAAAAAGAACTAAAAGGGAGTTATGCACATTCTGAATTTTATTCTGGAAATATAAAAAAGGTACAAAATCATGCCATTTCATTCACAAAATCCACACACTAAGTCATGTCCCAAAGAGGATACTTAATTTCAATGTAAATGAACTTGATTTCAATAAATATCTTTCAATTTTGCATATAAGTAAGTATCAAGAAGATATAGGTTACAATCCTAAGCAAAAATATTGACTACCGGTATCTACAAAACCTTTTTTTGATAAATTTGTTTAACATAGAAACTTTTGCTCAACAATAATTGTGAAAATGATGCTTCATATTTACATAGTACTTTGCAATTAAATACCTAAAGCTATACATTTTGACATATTATGGCCGTTTAAGAAACGGAGGCTCCGTCTCAGGCTCCGGCTCCATTTTGTGAATCCATTCTAAAATAGCGGGTATCAAAATACATGTAGAGCCTTTTGGCTGCGGTTCGGAAGTAGATTCTCTGGTTTGAAAAGGAAAACAGAGCTTCAGCTTCAATGAAAAACCTCGACCTATATTTTCAGCATATGGTTGACAGAGCTGGAGCCTGAGCCTAAGCCTCCGTTTTGTTTAATAACGCCCTATGTGGCAGGTGTCATTTACAGAGAAGCCGACTTTTATGCTAAAATATCTTGAACAAAGGATGAATGTTAAAGAGACTTCAACATTTTTCTGTATCCTTTGCAGTAACTTTGACCTATATGTGCTAAATGTACTTCATTAGGGGACCTATAATTATCTTATAAAGACAAATGCATACTACACATAGTATATTTGGTTTGCAATATCTGTCCCATCATCCTTTGTATAAATTTGTCACAAATTCTTCATTTGATGCAATTATTTCAATCTATATATAGAATCCGACGAGCAATTCATGTAGTTGGCACTGCAGTGTATCTCCCACAGTAAAAGTGCAGCAGAGAGTAATTTTTTCTCAATAAAAAGGCGGGCAAGACCACCGCAGTAATGGCGGATGGTATGTTGTGCCGTCGGATCGGTGTACATGTATATGTCTCGTTTAATGTGCAATTAATGTGCATTTCAATGAGTCATTTTTTATGTATCCTCAAATCAAGTTCTAGATGTTAAGGAATGGATTTTGTTTCTGTACTTAGATGGAAATGACTGGCCATATACAATGTGAAGCATGGTAATTATAGCAATTCTGAAATACAAATCAGATTTCTGTATCGCGTACAATTATGATAACACAATATTGTGATTGGAATCAGGCCTGTACTTCATTTTGTCTCATCTGGCTTTGTCTTATTCCTGCTCAGAACACAAGACGGCACAATGCACCCATGAGCATGCCAAACATTATACCAGCTATGAATCTTACTAGACGATTGTACCTCAGAAGCATCCAAGTTTGAATTCTTCCTAAATTAAGATGCTCATCCACCTCACAGACCAAGAAGTCTAAATGACCCTTGGTCTCAAAGTCCTGGCTTGTGTTGAATGACAACTCCTTGACAGGTCTACTCGCAAAGAGGTTCCTCGTTGCACTCTTTGGAGCTTTGGCAACGGGTGAAGATCTTTGGACTTCTTCCTTTTTGGGGCTGCTCGCACTGGATATCTCGGATTCTGTTCTCTTCTTGTCGCGGGTTAATTTGAGCATGACCTCTGTTAGACTCAGTAACTTTGGCTGAGGATCCTTTCCAAACTGGGAGGAAGCCTCTTCAACCATCAGGTTACGCCGTCGCTTCTCAGCACAATGACGTGAATCAACAGCCATCACATCTGGACTAAAAGTAGGTGTGTCCTCTACCACGTCATCTTCATCTCCAAGGTCAAAGGAATCCATGGACTCCTTAGACCACTTACTGGACAATTTCCTTGGCAGAGTAGAAGAGTCGTTGGAGTTGTGGTCCAGGTTTGTTTTCTCTGGCGTGGAGGATCCCACCGGTGGTCGCTCTTCTGTGGATAGAGCTCGGTTTTCCTGGATGCGTCGCAATCCTGTTGGCAGCACCAGTTTTGACTTGGACCATCTACGTTTGGAGTAGGCAGCCACGCCTGAGCTGGCCTGTTTCTCAAGACTCTCCTCAAGACTCTCCCTGTCTTGACTGTCATCTGCTACATCTGGCTGAGTGGCAGGACTGCCTTTGCTGGCATCACCACGGATAGTGTCCCAGTGTATTTTTCCAACCTTCATTTTGACAGGGCTCTGTGCGACGTTTGCTGTGACCTTCTTATCTTGGCTGAGGTCACTTCCATCACTCCCCTGTACTCCGTTCACATCAAAATCAAATGTAAACACGGTGTCTTCTGATTGCTCATTGCTGTGCTTCATGCGGTCTAGTTCTGCTGAGGCTTCATCAGGTGGCACAGCGGTAAGATCTAAATCAGGCACATGCTCCGTGTAGAACCCAGCAAGTGTTGTCATAGGCTCTGTCAGGCCATCTTGATTTATAACTAAGTCAGGATTTATGGTAACCCTTCGCTCTAATGACACCCCTTCTACGTCAGCACTGTTCATTACATTTATCATCATCACATCAGAATCAGCATGCTCAAATTCTTGATTTTCTGGCAAATATCCAAGGTATTCTTTGCAACGCACCATATCTCTCACAGAGGCGTACTGTAAGCATTTGATAAATCCACACACATCTGCAAAATGAATACTTGAGGAAGGATATGGACACTGAGAATCTTTGATGTTCAAACTTAGCAGATCCGATTGGTTCACAATGTCCGCACTGTCATTGAAATCATTTGAACATCGATTGTCTGGATCAGTTTGTGATACATTCAGCACATAGGGACAATACACACAGTTTTGCTTCTTGCAATTACGAAACTGTACACTGGACGGATCATGCATACATGTACAATGACAGCACCATGCATGACTGACACACATACATGCATTGTGCATTGGTGCATACACATCATCATCTAGACATACTCCCGTACCTGGTTTATCTATGACGGGTGGTGCTACAGTGCTGATAGTGCTATCATCATGCACAGTATCATCAGCAACGGTAAGTGATGGGGTTTGGACATCGTGATCCGTGCATGCAGTTTGTCCACCATCCTTCTGACCGTCAGTACATGCCACTATCACAGGTTCCATACCTTTTGCTGGCTTAGTCTCACTATGTCCCTCACCGTCTCCCCCACTCTTAGTCTCAGGGCTTTTGTCTTCCCCTTCGGTGCTGGTTTCACCATCCTCACTTTTCTTTTGGAAGTGACGTTGTCGGAAGGCTGTGAGGTCACTAGTAGCTATGCTTGATAGACGTCTCAAGCGCATTGCAGACTTCACAGCAGTCAATGCTTTCTGTTGAGGTAATAAACAATAGAAATAATAATCATTTTACAAACTATGGAACAACAAGAAGTATACAAATATACATATGATATTAATACATGGAAGTATACAGCCCCAGCTCCAGTAAGAGCATAAAGACTATTAATCAAGCACAAAGCCATCTCAACCCTCACAGGTACCCATTTACACCTGATAGTAACTTATCAACAAAGAAATGAGACGCAACCAATAATCACTACAACATAGTGCGAGCTTAAATGAGCTGATGTTGCACATCAACATTTACTTCCTCTAGTGCAAGGAAAGGATGCAACTGTATATCCTAAGTGGCCTGTAATTGAGAGCCCTAAGCAGTGTATAAAGACCATAACCCCTTGGAAATAATCCTGCCACAAAAGGAAAGTCAGGACAAAGCCATCCTGAGGCTGATTCATGTCACTGATCCCCAGTCATCAAGGTCTAAGACTCACCTGCCACTTGCGTCTAGAGTTGAATGTCTTCAGCCTCTGAGTGCTGAGTTTAGCTTGATCCTGGTCCAGACGTTCATCAAACTACAGCGAACAAGAGTAAAAGTCAAAGATTGTAGGCATACTACTATTAGTTACAACAATTGCACGAGCCACTTTGTCTGATGAAGTAGTTGTTGCTATGAAAGATTATGAAAGTTTTTTTTCTCGCATTGAGTTAGGAGGCCTGATGGGTTTCAATCCTAGCAGAATCTTTATCATAAAGATCTTGCTAGGATCAAAATGTGTCAGGCAATAACTCCAAGCATTTTAAAAAAAATTAGGTGATTATTTTGGCTGATGAGCAGTTTGCAGCAGTTTATTACTTGTATTGAGTTTTTTTTTCTCATTAGTCTTGAAGTGCAAATGCGAACTTTTTAGATTTCACCTGATGGCTATTGATCTCTACAATAAATGTAATAATTGTTCAGAGCTTCTAAAACCTCTCTGCAGTATAAAGGGATGAAATGGAGCAATTACATAATTTTCTGAACGTTGTCTTTCAAAACACTGGGGAAATCAAAATTGTGGTTGGCATGTTGTGTTACTTTGACCCATAAACATATCAGTACGTTTGAAATATACTGTGATACAAATATATGTTTTATCCATCCTTGTGTAAATCAAACTGTGTAAATCATGATTCAATACCTAAAATGAAATTTGAATCTGCCTACCTTCAACCAGGAATGTTGTAAACATTTCTCCAAAGATAGTCGTTTCCTGTAAAAGAAAACATTTTAAAGGTTTAATAACAACATGTATTTAAGGTAATATCATACTTTGGGTTTTGTTGAAGAATGCAGATTCATAATAAAAAATATCAAGACAGATACAGTAACAGTCATCTGTAAAATTCACAGTCCCATACGGTGCCCAATTTTTGAGAAAACAATGAAAAATGGCCTCAGTATCTTAAAAAATCTTTTCAATGTTATTTTTTATCTTTTAAAGATGAAAATTGTTTTTGGTCATTGGTTTTACTCTTTTCTTGATAAATACAGCATTTCAGGCAGCAAAACTTAAACGGTATGTTTCTACCATCACTATATTTATACCCTGTAAGTTATAGGTAAATCTGTGTTAATGTCAGTATAAGGGCTGAATATTTTTAGCTTATAGGTGAGGGTCAATGAATGACCAAAAAGTCAAACCAGATAGACCAGTGAAACTATGAAAGCATGGAAGATGTCAACATACTTTGGTTCTAGCACTAAGACTGCTCGGAGGAATTCTTTAGCTTCTTCAGAGATGCTATCCCAGACCTCATCATCAAAGTCCCAGACTCCTCGTTTGACTCTCTGTAATGTCTGTTTATCATCATCACCCATAAATGGAGATATACCGCTCAACCTATAAAGACAATTACATCAGCAAATAGTTCATACAAGTAATATACTGCTGCAAACTGCTCATCAGCCAAAATGACCTGAAATATATTTCAAATGCTTTGAGTTTGGAGGGCCTGACACGTTTTGATCCTAGTAGGATCTTTATCAAAGGCTACATGACATGAGGACAAGAACATGCAAGTAAGGATACAGATAAATGGATGATAGGATTGGGAGAGGGGATGGAGGGTGGGGGTGGGTAAGAGTGGTCATACAAAGAGGGGTCAGACCCTCCTAGCTCCAAGCATCTCAACAGTTCCATTAAAGTTATTGATGTTTTTGACTCTTACCAAGATCTTATCAAGTTCCTCAATTATGCTCATAATGATCCAACATTCTCTATTAAATACCAAATCTGTACATGAATGGCCTCAGAAATGTCTAGCACGACTTGATCATTTGCAAATTCCCTGGGTCATTGTGAGATAGGTTCATAGTATTCTATTATTACATAATCACAACAGTTGTCACATCATTGTCATGAGGTATAATCACACTTTCCAATGATACCAGTTTCAACATTCATAGATCGGTAACAAAAAAGATATCATCCCTCAAACTTGAATTGCAGAACTTTTTTTGAGAGGTTTACATCCATGACATAATTTACTTACAAGATATACGCCATGACTCCAATACTCCACACATCAGATGCAGTAGTAACAGGCTGCTTACAGATCACCTCTGGGGCTACAAACTCAGGTGTACCAAATTTGCATATCACGTCTCGGTCCGGCGACACTACTCTGGCCAGGCCAAAGTCAATGACCTTAAGGTTATCTGAGTCAGGTGACACTAGTAGGATATTTTCTGGCTGTAAAAGAGAAAAAGAATGATTCCTGAACTTAGACCGATGTCCTAGGTGGTGTGTATTAATTCAACTGTACATGTACTTTGTACTTAAAGGTCATGTCACGGAGAGCCAGCAAATATCAACACAAAGTGTCCGACAATGCTTTACTCATATTGCTCCACAGCATTCTTATGGGGTATCTTATGGGCCACTAGTATGACTGATTGAAAGTTGACTACCTGGCGCCAATTCCATAAAGCTGTTTAAGCAGTAAGCACTAACGTTTGCTTAAGCACCAAAAACCTTAGTAAATAAAATCAGTATGCCAGCCAAAACTCCTTGTGAATGTTATGCTCAGAAAAACAATGGCCAAATACAAGTCAAAAGCTGTAAACATCACATGAAAATTTGGTTGATAATCCTGTTTGATCAAGGAAGACTTTTCATGCTTAAGCAAGTTTTTGTGCTTAAGCAGCTCTATGAAATTTGGTCCTGCTTAAAAAGATGAAGAAGAACTTTCCACAATGTCTATGAAGCTGGCTGGTTGCTAACTACAAAATATTGTGAGACTTAATAAGGATGCAATGACTATGAGTTTTGCCTCAATAGCGCACTCTCACGTTGAATCTCAGCTATAATCTTGGGGCCTGTTTGTTTAATGCACAGGATCACGGATTCTGCGGATTCGGATCCCATTTTAATGTACCCTGCATAGGAGGTGGATCGCTAAATCTGGGATCCTGTGCATTAAACAAACAGGCCCAATGTTTCCGAGAAGTACAACCTTTTAAAGAAGCTGGGAATGTAAATGGCATGGAGACAAAAATGTAGGCAAGGCATACTGAATAATCTTGATTAAATTCAATTAAATGAATTGAATCAATCTTGATTAAATATGAAGACATCTTACCTTGAGATCCAGATGAACTATGTTCTTGTGGTGCATATGATGGACACCTTCAATAACTTGCTTGACAAAGAATACCGTCTCACTCTCAGTGATGTGATCTTGGGACACGATACGCTCAAAGAGTTCGCCCCCACTCACGCTGTTTATACGACAGATTGTTAAGGAACACATACACAGAGTTGAAAACAAATTTCTGGATAGAATGTTCAGCTTAAACAAACACATATCATACTGGCTGGATACACTTCAATTGGTACCTCAACATAGCTGAGTTGTCACATCTTTTAAAAGGGGTCATGGAGGGGTTAGTTGAGGGTTTTACAAGCAAGACTCCAAAGGTGGCATTTATCACCTGTCTCCTTGACATGGAGAGGTAAGATTTACTGTCAGGATCGTTAATATTTCCCAACTCACTAGTCTAGTTGATGGTCAAAGCTTAAAGGTACAGTACAGGATTGGTAACATACACAAACTATAATGTTCACAAATTTACCTATAACTTGCTGGGTATGTAGATGGTGATGGTAGAAATATACCGTTAAAATATATCCGCCTGAAATTGTGTATTTATCCAGAAATTAGTCAAACAAAGACCGAAAACAGTTTTCTTTATGTTTTATCCGAAAAATTTGAGTCTGGCTGCACACTGATTTAAGAATACCATGTCCAGCTAGTTAAGCTCAAAAGGGTCTTCTTGGACTTCTCATCAATATTCAACGGTGCTAACTTTCTTTCTTGGCATTTAAAGAGGCTACTTATCAACTTCAAGGAATTTCCAAATCCGGCCAAAACTGGTTCACAAAGCGAGCAATGAGGTATACTTATGCAGTACAAATCTGATCATACAGTTGTATGCACTTGATCCACCGAGATAATGAGTACATAGCAGATAATTGCATGCTACATTGGGTCTATTTTGTAACGGTCCAAGAAACCAATTCTACTCCAATACTAACTGCATACATGATAAGATGCCTTGGCAGTCAGCCACATCAACATAGACACGTATTTGACTGCACAGTCTGAGATTAAACATTTTGTGACGGAGGAAACCAGAAAACTGACAGAGAAACCTTTGCAACACAGAAGAGGATTAACAACTCTATACATGTATTATCATACAAGCCAAAGATGAACAAGAGCCAGAGCCAGCAACAGGCTTTACATACTCATTTCTAGGGGATGTACTGTTTTCATTGCTTAACAGCATGATATTAAAACTAACGCAGCTTATTTGGTTTCACATGGCTGCAAATTTTAAGCTAACTTCGCTGCTAAAATATCACAGCGGGAGTTAGGTTAACCTTCAAATTTAGCAGCGAAGTTAGCAGTGAAGTTGACATTGTAGTTAGCTAAAATTGCGTTTCAATGGCCACAAATTTTCAAGTTAGCAGCCAAGTTAGCAGCTTGTGTGACGTGAAAATACCCTGATATTGGTTATTGTCTAGATAAATATACAGGCCTGTAAGCCTACATTACTGAACCAGACTAATTGGAACATATTACATCCTGTTTGGCCAAGAATAACATCATAGGAACTATGTACATCCTTAATAATATTATCACAATGGCTAATATGTTTACTTGATTCATATTTTGCCTACTGTCAAACATCCTTGTATAAGTAACAGGGAAAGTGTATCTTTGCACATGTACATGAATCCGTAAGCAAGACTTTGGGTTAGTGAAGAATTTCCAGGGTAACCGTGATTACATTCTGCTAATTCATTGTCGTATGCATTCTGCAGAAAGTTCTTGCTTAGTGTAGTGAGAAAGACAACTCTCCCGTGAAATACCCTAACCGTAAGCAAAAATGTCTGCTATCGTAAGCGAAGATTTTTTGCTAACGGTAACAGATTCCATGAAATTGGGCCCTAGTCACTCTCTAATAGTTCTATGCGGCTACATCACAAAGTATCTGATATATAGGCCTAAGTACACACAGGAATAATTACCCTACTGATCTTCACTGTCAGCTGTCAATGGGTCGTCATTATGTGGTGTCTAACTACTGGCTACATCATTGATCTATGCACGATTGCACAATGATCAGTACTATACAGTCAATCATAGCTATTATATACATCAAGCATTAGGCCTTACTTCCCATAGAATCAATATCACAACAATGCAAACATACACTCCTCTCAATAATGTCATCACAATCAAACTGAAACTAGATTTTCCCAGACAACTAACGCAGGATAATGACATAGATCAAAAGAGTGTAATCAGATCAGTAAGCTTGTAAAACAAAGCTAATCTACATCAACCTATACTGCACAGTGCACACGCAGATACAAGCTTGACATGTGATACTAGCTGCTCTAGATCGATTGTGCAAATACTGATTGAGATAACAACAATATGCCATAAGATGAATGCAGCAAATGTCATAAATTCAGAATATTTGTAAACCACAAATTAAACCCAATCTATGATATGAACATAGAAAATATTTAGTAATACTAGATGATGATTATTATAAAACATAGACCAAACTCCATAGCAATGAGCAACTTGTAAATAGGTTGAGAATGACTTTGGTTCAATCTAATAAATTTGGATTCTGTATACATACACAAATGAGAACCAGTGCTTTATGACCTATGAAGCTGTGATAAGATCCATGTATGCTCTGAATATAGGGTTCTATTTATCTTCCAAGATGTCACATAGTACCAGCAGTCAACCCATGTACATAAATCATGAGCCTATGATGACATTACATGAACCAATACTAGGCTAAGCTTAAACCCTGACCTTCTAGAAATGTCAAATCATCTCATTCTACATTCAGTTCCTGTCTGTCGGTTGGTTGGGTTATATTTCTGCTTATGTTAATCACAAGCACCTTTAGAAAAAGTTGTGAAGAGATATTACAAACATCAATGCTATGGCTGTCTATGTCCCTCCGCTATGATCAAAACATGTAGAACTGAATTTGTGCATGTAACATATCAGAAGGACTATTGAACATGTACAGATCATTCTATCTTGCGATCTTACATCTAGGGTTTAAACAGCTCATGTATAGGCCTATATATTTCATGTTCCTACCACATGTAACAAGCCACCCCTATCTGAGATAAAAGAACAGCAGTGCAATGTTTAGAGGAAGTTAGAGCCATTGTGCTGTGTGGTTTATGGAACAAGGGGCCTGTTTGTTTCGTGCACGGGATCATTGATCTTGCAGATCCATGTCCCAAGCAGGATATGCTAAAATGGGATCCAGATCAGTAGGATCACTGATCATGTGCCTGAAACAAACAGGCCCTACATAAATGTACACTTTTGCCTTTTGGGTGAATACAAAGGACAATTACATTCCTGCAGCTAGAGATATCTGCTTATAGGATTACTCTGAGTGGGTTTAGTTCCTGGTTCCAAATTGACTGGACAATGGGGAACTAATTGGCTGTCTGATGTCAGTAATGACAGGGTCATTCCTACATGTTGTAGGTAACTACTATCATAGAGCTACTACTATCAACATCATGGAGTCATCATAAAACACACATAGCTCCATGCTTCTATCCAGTATACCTGCAAATTTATGAGGGTATTTTGCACGTGATCCCAATGGAATAAATAAACACAGTAATATGAACAAAACCATTCCATATGCTAGAAAATGTTGCATACTATAGATATCAGGAAGTTCTGGATTACATATCAACACCAAGTGCTGGAGGTTACTGCTATCCAGACAGAAAAAAAAAAGTTGAAGGATGTATCTAGGCCTATATGTATACGTGTACTGGATTTAATCCAAGTGAACGGATAACTTGTGAATAATGTGAACAACACAATTTGATGTGCTATCAAAATGTGACATATACCACCATCAGGAAGTCATGGATTGCATGTCAATGCCACTTCCTGATTCCAACCCCTAAATATTCATCCTATTGCCATATTATAAAGGATATATAGCTGCAAAGACTCTGTAAGGGACACTTCTATCTTATCATAGATAGGATTGTGTAGTTGTGTTTGAATACAATTGATTAGTTACATAATAGCACTGCGCACTTGCGCTAAAAATAGCACCGAACCTCAGACAAACATTGCAACCGGCCATGCAAACGTGTGGTGAGTGGGGGTATGTGTGCGCGTGCAAGCATGGTGTGACGTCATTAGAAAGGTAACAGGAGTCATCACGGAATATACATGTAGGACAGTATCTATTAAAGGTAATATCATACTTTGGTAGGAAACCAAAACAGAAATCTTCACAGATTTACCTATAACTTACAATGTATGATGGTGCTGGTAGAAACATACCGTTTAAGTTTTTCCGCCTGATATGTTGTATTTATCCACAAATTTGTAAAAGCAACAACAGAAAATATTTTTGATCTTTAAAAGGTCAATCAAATAACGGTGAAAAGAAATTCCGTGGGCATTTTCACTGTTTTCTCAAAAAGTCGGCACCGTATGGGACTGGGAATTTCACAGATGACTGATACTGTATCTTCCTTGATATTTTTGTCCATGAATCTGCATTTCTTTGACAAAAAGCAAAGTATGATATTACCTTTAAATGCCCATGCATGAATTCTCCCTTCAACAATACAAAATCCTATGCATTCATGGCCATTACCAAGGCCATCCTTAGTTTGTGTGTACAACACTACAACTACGAAGTGTTTACCAATGCTAAACTAACAGAAAGACTTGCCATGTAACAACATGTACAAGGTTTCAGTGAATGTTGATTGATTTTCAACCAAATGAGAATAAATATTTAGAATAGACATTACAACGCCTGTTGCTACCTTCAGATGTTCCTGTGCACACCATTTCAATTCGTCAGTGAAACCATGGAGCTATTAGCCTAGCCCATTCAAGACAGAGATCTCCAACATAAATATTACTACCTAAGAGAATCAAGATTCATAACTTCACTAGTTCCAACAAACCCCTATTTATCAATAGGCGAAAAAAGGTCAAATATGAAATGAATTGTTTGAGTTTTAAAGGTACTGAAGCATAAACTATAACTGTGTTAGAACTTAATACCAATCCGAATGACTCAACTGAGAAACTACAAAATGCAGTATCTTTCATTTTGTCAATGCTACTGAGTTGGTATGAGGTGGTATGATTCATAACCAACAGGTGGTTTACAAAGTGTAGACTTTGTATGAGTTTCTATTCAACTTTCAGTTCCAGTCATCATGGAGGCCATACATACAGTCATTCATAATGAAATAACACAGTGTGGCCAAACCAATACCTCAATATTCCACCCACACATACATTCCACATGATTCCACTACGTAGGTTCACTTCAGACAAATGCAGGCTAAGGGCATAGGTATGCTTTAACTGGGACAAAAGCAAATAAATTACTTTGAAGTTTGAACCAGTGCAAGCCAGGCTCCTAGTACCAAGTCACCAGACGACACCTGTCCATGATAATAAATAATTCACACACAAGGAGTGTACCAACAATAGGAGGTATCAAATACACGCACTGGTAGTCAGGACAGACCATACTACAGTCATACCTTGCCTAAACTCTACAACATTATTGGTATATAAGGTACTCACAGTGTGGTTAGTTGAGAACTTTATGACATAGACAATCCAGAACATCATAGACAGTATTGTATCATCATGTTATGCATTTGAAACTTGTATACATGGAACTTGTTGGGTGATCATAACCTTGGTCCATAGGTGCTCTATAGTCATGCTGGTTCTACAGGTAGTTACTGTATGATGGATGGACGTCCCAGCCCACATGCAGTGAATGAATGGACTATTCCAATATCTGACGGGTAGATTGTGTGGGTGCTGGTATAGATGGGCTCTATATAAATAGCCCTATACAAAGTCTAGGTTTACACAGCATATGGGTACTGGGTAGACGACCTCGTTAAGGCCCTCTTGTGCCTGTCATTGACTACACTCTTGTACCAAGTTTACATTGCTAGGGCAAAGCAATCTCAGGGAGATCGTTGAAAATAAGCCGCTGAAATTGATTCTATAGAAGTTACAAACTGCTGCAAACTGCTCACCAACTGAAATAATCAGTAACCGATGTTTCCTACTGATCGAGTTTGGAGTGCCTAACAATTAACCCCAGATCTTATTTAAAAACTAAATTCTAAAATTGAATCCAAATCTATTTTTCACATTCATGTATTATTTACTAATTTATTCATTCCCTTTTAGGGCCCTGAAGTTAAACTTTACAAATAGGCCTATATTATTGCAAATAGGATGCACGTGCATATTTTTCCATTGAACCACTGTCCAAACTTCTCCTATTTTCATGACAACAGAAACAAACCACCAACTGAGCCCAGGGTATATATATCCACTGTGGATGGTAATTATAGATCTTTTCAAAACAAACAAAGTCTCTAGTTTAATCCAGCAATGGGGTTGATTCCATGAGGGGTCATCTGAGGTCAAAGTAAGTAGACACAGGGTAATACTACACATACTCCTAAGGGATATTACAGACAGCTTCTAAGCATAGACGGATTGTACTTATCAATCATGGGATACCAGCCAAAACAGAATGTTATGAACATTAGTTGCAACTGGTTCTCATCTTTCTTCATGCTTAGCATGAACTTTTGGTAAGCATAACAACAATTGAAAACTAGTCTCATATTACTCACCAAAAGGTCTTTAAAAAACAATGAGAATTTCATTAAAAAAAACTGGAATAAGACAAAAGTTATCGGAAAAATTTGCATAATTGCTCACAATTATTGAAATACATTTTGACTGGTTCTTGGAATTCTGAACTTACCTTTCATCCTTGGCTTGTGGTTCGAATCAGCTTTTAACCAATGCTAATAATACCTATCCTGGGTTCTACACAACAATACCTGACAAAAAGAAACCTACATTTTGCTGCCTTAAAGTTAAACTGAAGTTTCAACAGAATATAAAGACAGTTCACCCCTAGTAATAGACCTTATTCATGGCGCATCCATCTTGTATACCCTTCGGAAAAGATAACACCAATTCGAAAAATAAAACTGGTACCAGACTATTCTGAATCTAAGCCTCGGTTTGATTGCACTGCTTCCAATGTAGGATGGATGCACTGTGAATAAGACCTATAGATACCGTTGGACACCTCTAGACTTTCCCAGCTTCATCCAATATCAATATAATTTTAATTCTGGATTGATGAGCCTTTTCCACCCTGCTTTGCCCTCTAATAATCAAAGGATACAGTTCCATAACCATGATGACATCTCGTTTAGTCTCATATGCATCATATAGCTTGATAAGATTCTTGTGGTCTAGTAGGCCCATGACAAGGACTTCTCGTCTCAATGCATCCCACATTCCGCTCTTGACTTGGATAAACTTGGCTGCAAATTCCTCTTTGCTCTGTTTATGGATGCATTTTTTCACCACACCATACGCACCTCTGCAATACAATTACATTCCAATAATATTCATTCATTTGTGTGTGGTACAGAGATATACAATACAATCAGTTTATTTGATGGTATAGAGATTCCTATTAAAATATCTGACTTTACTTTTTTATGATTTACTAGTCAACTGGAACAAAATTTTACTGCATCATTTTTTTCTTCAGACAAAATAGTCTATAAGAACAAAGAAAAATAGCTGGAAATGTATGATTGCACAAGGTACAAGGTAAAGGGATAATGGAGTGTAAATTGAAACCAGACTATTATCATGTGAATGAAGGACATCCAGGGCTGATTTCACTAACGCTTTGTGATCATCACTAAAGCCCAAATCCATCCCTAAATGGAAAATTGATCGCTACTTTGCACAGCAATTTTCCATTTCGCGATAGATTTGGGATGATCGCAAAGCGTTAGTGAAATATTATAAAGCCCTTGATAGTCTTGGTTTACATGTGATGTCCAATTAATTGTTAAGGAGTATCTGTGGTCCTAGCTAACAAGGAGACAAATACATGCCATAATAATTCTTGAACCGTACTTTAAACTTTGGCTTGTTGAGCTGAGGAAAGAGTACAGAAACTAGATAGACATTAACTGTATTTCAGGCAATACAAATCTCTTTACTGCTTATTGAGGTGAAATGTTTCAAATATGTTCTTACCTGCCAAGCTCAGTGAGAATCTCATACTCATCTTCGACCGTTATGTCCTTCTTGAATCTGATACGACTCTCAGAGAAGAAATACTGCTCTGGATCTAGAGAATGTTACAAAAGGACAAACCAATTAAATTGTCCAAGAGCAATGGTATATTGAATTGCAAGCAAGGACAGATGACTCTTAAGGATATCTCTTTGGGGGCGTTCAGACACAGTACTTAAAGTGGTCTATCTTAGGTTTAAACCAAAAAGGGTCTACCTACTTGTGTTTGAATGCTCTATGATAGACTATTTTGCATACTAAAAACAGTCTTCAAAAACTTAGACTGTCGACCCCCCTAGGGGGTTGCAACCCCCCCCAGGTTTTCACTTTTTATATAGATAAAAAATGTTTTTGTACGACCCAGCTACACGATCAACCCCCCCCCCCCCCCAGGTCTGAGGACATGTCTACACTACTGGGTGTCCCTAATAGTCAATTTTCTTTGTTTGTTTGGCAGTCAGAAGCCATGAAACCACGCACACACCTCTATATCCAAAGGATCATTTCATCAATACACGCAGTAATGCTGCAACCTGGGAACGGTACAAGGGGGATCACTCAAAGAGGATACGGCTTTTCAATAATATAATAAAAGCCGTATCCTCTTCTAGTGATACAAACTGACAATCAGAAACAAGTTGAGGTAATTGTGATGCTTACCTGGGACAAACACATTAGCAGAATGAGAGACTGAACCAGCAATGTTAATAGCCGTCATCTTATAAATGCCTTCATCATCAGGCACAGCTTGATCTACCATCAATGAACACATATCCTCTCCTTCAAATAGGAAAGTGAATTTGCCTGTTGGTGATAAGGGTCGTTCATTCTTGTACCAGATCACATCAGGCTCAGGGATACCTCCAATACGGATGTCCAGTCTAAGCTGCTCTCCTGCTGGGGCATTGGTGTCCTGGAACGCCTTGATGATGTCCGGGGGTTCTACCACAAACCAGAATTGAAACCAAATATTTCCCATGAGCTTGGTACGTGATCTAACACACTGCAGCAAACTGCCCATCACCTTGAACCTGATGATGGCCTGAAATATGCAATGTTAAGGAAGGCCTGATCTAAGGCCATGTCCAAAACAGGCTTCCAGAGCTACGTCTAGGTCTATTGTCTCGGTGTCTCCGCGTATTTCCAATGGAGCGAAGACCTAGACCTAGCTCTAGACAACAGATTCAGATACAGCCTTAGCAGGATCTTTCTCAGAGGCTAACAACTTTTAAGATCCTACTAGAATTGAAATACCAGGCCCTCTTAACTCTGTTCCTCAATATTTGAACTCTGTACTTGTACACGCAATGGAGATTTTCACTACAGGATTTAAACAAATGTTTTGTTTCTAAATACGATTTTGGCCACAGGGGTTATGTTTTGCAGAAAAACATTAGTGATCCCATCTGAGGGAAATAGTGCATAAATTTGAATGAGTGCAGGAAAAGTGTCTATGCAATGGTGGAGATGAGGGGGTGCTATCAGACAGTCAACTCTATGAGCTGCTGATGTATCAATTATAGCAATACCTGGATAATTACAACCACTTACCAGCTACATCAAGGTACAATCGGCAGCTAGCCTTCCCAATCTTATTCTCAGCGACACATTCATATTCCCCTATATCTTTGTACGTCACATCCTTGACTTCTAGTTGGCATGTTCCATCCTCCTTATAAGTAGCTTGCATTCTGTCATCATTATGAATGATATCCTCATCTCTGAACCACTTGATGGTAGGAGGAGGTTCACTCAAGACTTTGCAGCTCAGTACAGCTGTGGCATGCTCTAGGACGTAGACATCTTCAAGGCTGTCCATGAAGAACGGCATGATGTCTGGATAAACGGAGATAAGATGTGGAAGAAGACAATGAGGATTAATGAGAATAATACTCCTTATTATTGGTAACTGGATCTTGAATTAATATACAACATCAAACAGGACAGCGGGATTGTCATCCCCCGATTCTGGCTTCCTACCATCCGGCAACATGACCATCACAACTCTATGGATGGAACCACTGAAGTGCACCAAAGCAACATCGAAGACACGTTCCCACCAACAGAGTGAAGCATACGATGTCCACCAGAATGACCCGTTCGACGTCAGCAGCGCAAGGTGCGGCGAGCACTCATCAGTTGCCTAATGAAGGCTAGCAGTTCCAGCAGCCGAAACTTCAGTAATCCCAACACAACATCGCATGACATCAATTACCTTTTTTTCCCTTAAATGTAAAACTAATCGAAAATTCTGATGTGCAGCTAGAACCAAATTCAAGCAGCAGAACCTTACCTCACTTTCTTATTTTGTTTATTTGGTATCTGAGGTTTTTATGTTGAAGGCCATTTTCAAATCAATTGGTCACAACTTGCACTAACACACATGAACATCGCAATGGCTACATATTCTTCCCATAGAGTTATTTGTAATGCTCAATTTTAGTTCAGGTTTGTATGAATACTAGTGATATTTACCTTTGGCTATAGCCACAGAAATCTGTTTCTTCATGCTACTCTTAGAGTTAGAGGATGAAGACTCCTTATTCTTAGAAACTGTAGAAACAAAATATGACAATAATTGAATAAAATTACCATTGAGACAATTTAAATTTAATACTGAGCAGGGGCAAGATTTTCCGGCAAAGGTACTTATGATTGCACCTTTCAAGTGAAAGTGACTGACATATGTAACTGAACAGGGCCCGATTTCATAGAATCTGTTACCGTAAGGAAAATATCTTTGCTTCTGGTAGCAGAGATATTTTGCTTTATGGTTAGCATATTTCTCGGGAGAGTTTTCTTTTTGGTAACGGTAAGCAATGACTTTCTGCAGAATGAAAATGACAGCGCGTTAGCAGAAAATAATCACGGGGACCCTAGAAATTCTTCACTAACCGAAAGTCTTGCTTACAGATTCCATGAAATAGATTTCATAGCAGTGCCTGTAAGCACAAAAATAGGACATAATGGATTCCATGAATATTGGCAATGAACATGGGAAACGGCATCATCATGGGCGAGTATTATTCACAAAGGTAGCATACTGAGAAGCTAGATTTAATTGGTTCCTAGTGTTGAACTTTAATAATATCTTGATTTGGAGAATTGGGTTAGGAATGAAGATGGCAGTAGATACATTAATTAGTTATATTTCCAATCTCCTCTTCCCAATGGACTCCCATTACACCCATCATCTTTCTACCCTCTCAATTCACAACTGACATCAGTTTCTTCATCATAGTCAGGTTCTCATTTTAGGGATAGTCTGATCATTCTGCCAATGCATCAATACAATATTGCACAGTATTGAATACCACACAGCATGTTCCCAATAGCATCTCTGTGTGCCAAATGAGAACAGGCTGATGAAAATGGAACGCTTGCTGGTCAACAATCTTAAGATAAACATGCGATATTCCCAAAGGGAGTACAACTGTTCCTAATGCAAGCAGCATGGTCGTCTAATAAGAAGAACGGGTTAAGTTCTGAATGGAACATCCAAAGTAAGTGCTGCAAGTTTTGAGAAGTTCCCTGAGCTAACAGACTAGATTGTACTTGGTAATATAATACAAGACTAAGATGCCATTTCAAGTACAAGTCATAGCTTTCAATATGAAATTCTACTGTAGGGAGCTGATATGGGATCGGTATCTGACAGTGCACAAGTGTGTTGAACCAGCGCATCTTAAAGGTACAGTACATGATTGGTAACACACCCAAACAGAAATGTTCACAGATTTACGTATAACTTTCAGGGTACGAAGGTGGTGCTGGTAGAAACATATGGTTAAAACATTTCCACCTGAAATGGTGTATTTATCCAGAAATTAGTCAAAGACTGAAAACTGTTTTGTTCTCAGGGTAAGATCAAAACCATGTTTTATAAGAACAAATTAATCAAGTTTTCGCTATTTTTTTGTGACTCAGATGTCTGATTGAGCTAAAATATACACAGGTTACATGCTGGATCAGACTAAGTGCGGAGTGCTGTTCTGTTGGACCTTTACAATCATGTTTTATACCTTTAAGCATTTTCCAGTAAAGACAGGAATCTTGAATTGACGGTGCATAGCTAAGGTGTCAACGTGATGGGAGATTGAATGTTTTCCAGATCAAGTTTATTATGATTGTCACTTTATAATTGATATGCGATGGCAAAAGTGTGAATAGAACGTGAGAATGTGCATGGTAGAAGATACAATCTACAATAAATTGCAGCAACACCAGGTGGAACTAACCATCAAAGATAAGACATCTTTGAAATGAACCAGAGACTTAAAGGAAATATGGTTTTTGTCAAAGAAATGCAGATTCATGAACAAACATATCAAGAAAAATACAATCATCTGTGAAATTGCCATTCCCATACGGTGCCCAGAAAACAGCAAAAAATGCCTACGGTATTTAAAAAAAAATCTTTTCACAGTTATTTTCATTTTGTACAGATCGAAATTGTTTTAGGTCATTGGTTTTATCATGTTCTTGATAAATACTGCATTTCAGGTAGAAACAGTATGTTTCTACCATCACCATCTTTATACCCTGTAAGTTATATAGGTAAAACTGTGAAGATTTCTGTTTTGGTATGCTACCAAAGTATGATACTACCTTTAATTTTATATTCCAAGCAGGCTGCTTCATAATGTTCCAATACAAAGTTGAAAGCAGCAATTTAGAATTTAGATTTTAAATTTAAGCAACGTGTATTTCCATACTTTTTGGCTGAGAATTTATTTACAGAGAATACTGCATAGGATTACAAACAAATGAAATGAAAATCAATTTGAAAATGTTGATATTCTGTACACAAACATTCTCTTCATCTATATCATAGCCAACCATGTTGAAAAGCCTGTGCGTCGATAATTGTACTAAATACTTAATTGATTAATTTCCTATTCAGCAACATTTACTAATTAATTCTGAACACAATCTCTTAATTTCAACCTTTTAAAGAACAGATATTGTAAAGCTCAAGCAAAATCAATGACATACTTTTCAGGTTCAGTAGAACCAGTTTTCTAATCCTGATTTCAACATTACCTAGATAAACACCTTGAAAAAATAAGCATGGTGTCTTGAGGAACCAGTTCAAATTTAAGTCTAGGATTCATCCTGCTTGACTTGGTTCTGAGAATTTCTATGACGTCAGAACATATTTCAGATACAACTACACATCTTGGATTTGAAAGATGTTTATTCCTAAATTCTTAAGCCAATGGTGATGACATATTTTAGAAAGAGGACATTCGAGGCTGTCATCAGGTCTTAAAAGGCAGTACATAATCCAGGATTTACCAGAATGAGGATAACGTATCACCAGATGTTGCTCACAGTCATCCTGATGCCTGAACTTAAACAAGACTTTCATTCTTAAATCAAGTCTCAGCTTATTTTGCCTGGCCCAGTTATTGTCAATGGTTAAGCTCCAACTAGTATGGTTGTAGATTTCAAGGCCTTATCAAGGAGCAGGATATTGTAGTCAAGAGCCAAGGAGAAACTCTTGATAAACTTCTCAACATTTGAAAGGAAACTAAGAGCCTACACATTGCTCCTGTCAAACTCATAAATGAACCAATATTACCAACTTTCTGTTTTTAAAAAATCAAGAATAGATGAGGAGGAAATCAGTAGCATATCTAGGGAGGGGCAAATGGGGCACGTGCCCCATGCACCAATTTTTAGGGGGCGCAAAAAAACGTGAATGAAAAAAGTCTCCTGATGATGACTAGAGCAGGGTAGTTAAAACGTTGAGACCTTACGAGAAGTGAGAAAGAACGAACGATTCTCACGTGGTGTTTCTGCAAACCGATCCACATGGAAAAAATATAGCTGCACTGTTGCAGTTATTGGGAAATCAAATCCAATGAACAAAGAAAGAAAGATTCCAATTTCAGATTGTCTGATTTGTTTTCATTGGCATCATAAGTTGGAATTAGAGGCAAACATTTTAGTGCGTGCCCCGAGCGCCTTTTTCCCTAGATATGCCGCTGGAAGAAATTGAATGAACAAGTGATCATCTATTTATTGTCACTTTACATTGCATTGTTTCCTTGAAGTGTCTTATCTATCCTGGCATGTTCATCTCAATATTTACTTAAATGAAATAAATTGAATGAAATGCTACTTACGTAAGTCCATGAGGCAGACCACATCGGATTCCTCACTAGGTTCACTAATCCCATTCTCCATCTCAGCACGTACCCTGAAGACATAACCTCCTTCTGGACTGACACTAGACACCCAATAAGATGTCTCTGTCACATCTGTAGATATCAGTAACCAGTCTTCTTCAGAAGCATCTTTACCTTCCACGATGTACATCATGGAGGCATCAGGGTCATTGCTAGGAACAGGATCCCAAGTCAATAGGATGGATTCCCCAGCAATCTTGGCCACGTTAGGCTTGCCAACTGGTCGACATGGACTTTCTAAGTAAAGAGAAACAAACATGAATGGAATATAATCAATGTTCGACTTCTAGACATAAACATCCAACCAGAGTTCAGCTTGTATAGATCAGCCATCACAACCTGGACAAAAAAAGTATGGGATTTTGAAGGTTTGCATTGCTTTTCATTAGTTGGAGAAGTTAGGGCTTAATCTTTTGATAGAGTAAAACCAGTGTTGGAAGTCTTGAGGCCGGCACTGGCCACGAGGCTGGTTTTGGATGGCCTTGGCCTCAGCCTTGAATGCTCATGAGTCGGCCTTGGCCTTGGCCCTAGAGCCCCATGACTCAGACTCAGCCTTGCCCTGGAAGGTTGTGGACTCAACTACAACATTGGTAAAAACGTCATGGCTTAAGACACAAGCTACAACACAATTGGATTCAGTTGACCTTATGCTGACAATTACGAACAACAACATCGGCAACAAGAGGAAATGAAGACAGAAACAGAGTTACATACCGGTACTTCCCGAGCTACTGCAACGGAGGTCATCACTCATACTCTCTTGGCCACGGTATCCACTGTCTTGCTCTTGATCATCATCAGACACCGCTAATCAAAAGACACATCGATTAAAGTCAAACAAAAACTTCAAGTCTTCAAGATTCTGTTGAGATTCTGTACATCTTACAAAAGTTCCACAACATTGTTTCTGTCATTGATCTTATTGGTTTGACAGAAAAAAGAAGATAAGGTACAGATAAGGAATTTTTGGTTGAAGACGTTGGGATCTATGTCACAATTTCTCTCACATAGTATATCTGTTGCTACACTCAGTATGTTGGACAGATGTTCTCACAGTGAACGTTTAACTAATCTTTCAAACTTCATTCGTCCTGTCAAAGGTTGGGGTTTCCACCCAGTTTCACATCAATGCACCCTGGCTTCTCATAGATGTTGAGCAAAAATATTCTGAGAGATAGTTCCCTTGTTCTGTGCTTCTTTAGAACTTTAACAAGGTGAAGTTTCCCTCCATCCTATGACTTTTTAAGAGGAATGTCAATAACTATCTTTTGCTCCACAGAGCTTCACCTTATGCAACTTTTAGGATTGTTAATGGTAATTTCCAAAAAAACAAAGAAAGAATAGCTTAATATTAAGACTATACTTACTTCTTTCTATAACTTCTAAGCTTGCAACACTCTGAGCTACACCAAGTGAACTCCTGGCAACACAGGTATAATCTCCAACATCTTTAGGTGTGACATGAGGAATGATTAGCATACAGCTTCCATCATCACCATGTTCCAGAATATAATGGTCATTCTCTCTAATCTCAGACTGATTGAAGAGCCAGACCACTTCGGGCTCAGGAGAACCGGTCACCTTACAATTGAAGGTGGCTGGACCTCCTTCTGGGGATTTACAGTTCTTGGTGTGGGTGAGGAACGATGGCCGGAAGAATGTAGCACTGTGAACTCCAACTGGTGGGGAGGTGACAGCAGACTGAGTCTCCTCAACGAAGAGCTCTGCACTCCACTGTGTCTCACCAACAGAGTTGAAGGCTTTGCAACTATACTCCCCTTCATCTTCAGGAAAGGCCTCTACTATGTGTAGGACGTAGAGGTTGTGCTTTCTGAAGAAGAGGAAATCTTGAGACTGCATAAGTTCTTTGTTATTGAAAAGCCACATGACTTTGGGTTTAGGATTGCCACGTATCCGACACTCAAACTTCACCTCGCTGCCTTCAGGGACTGTCCTGTCGTGGAAGACCTCGGTAAATTCAGGGAGTTTGGGAACCAGTTTCCTGGATTTGATCTTCTTGACTTTCAGATTGGCACTGCATGATAACCTTCCTCCTAAACCATTGTAAATCTGGCACGTGTACTGACCGCTGTCTTCAGGATAAGCAGCAGCAATGATCATGAACGTTGTCCTCCCATCGAAGGTCATCTTGACATCTTGGCAAGGACATAGCTGCTCGTCATCTTGAAACCATGTGACCTCCGGGATGGGGTGGCCAACGATCTGACAGCGGAACATTGCTTCCTCGCCCTCGGTGACCGATTGGTCCTCGATGCGATTCAAGAAGCGGGCTGGGACGGGGTCCCATGGTTTCGGTTTCCTCTCTGTGGAAAAGAAGAAAATCCCAATTAAACATTAAGAGACAATTGATCAACAAGCAAGCACTCATGGGAAACGGCATCTTAATATACAAAAGAAAATACAAGAAAATGTATGGTTAAGGAATTCTTTCACCATAGGCTTTCTATAATAACAATGGCCTTTTTGGATGATACCTATTTGCCGCACACCTAGGCCTTTTGAGCGACACACAAACTTTTGACAAACTTCTGCCTTGTCAAAAGCTATACATTGCAATCAACATAAAAGCGGTGTAAGTTCGGCAGTTGCTTCAAACGCCGGTTTTCTGTTAACCTTATTGCAAATTTCAACATGGCGGACCAAGAGGGAGATATTATATTAAAATATATTCTCATTGCGAGAAGGCGACACTCTCTCTTTTAAAATAATACGGGGTGGAACTCTGATTTCGGACATTTCAATTGAATTAAACAGAGCAAAAAATCAACGTTTGAAGCTGTGCCGCTCTTTTGCCATTAAAAGCGGCAAGCCCTGTCGATCTTCTGCCGTGTCTAATTCAAATCTTGGGCTATTATTTGAATTAGACATGGCAAAAGTTAGTCGTTTGCAGCAGGCCTAATAAACACTGTGCATTGTATTTTTCACAGCTTTTATAATGTCATAGTCATTTTCTAGCCATGGATTTGGCAAATTTTCATGGTTTCACTTTCCCACCAAGCAACCTTTGCGAACCTGGATGGTCTTTTATGTATTCTTATATAGGATTCAGGCATCCAGCTCAACAGTATCAGACCTGGGGTCAATTTGTATGAGTGATATTCTTTGGAGCAGCAAGGTGAGGCAGTAGTATGGCTCTGTACAGTTCCCTCACACTCCAGACAACTATACCACTCAAAGCATCTTGAATAGTACATGTACATCCAGGCTGATGTACATCCCAATTCATCCTGTCTAAGATATCTGACTGAGCATAGCAGCAAGAGGTATGCCATCACCTGCTGTATACATCAAGGCAGTACTGGTGGTAATGTCAGATCAAGTCATAGAGTAAGAGGCCTATTTAGGTAGATGTAATATGTCACTAGGCATGGGCCTCAGTGTACTAATGTAATATGTCACTAGGCATGGGCCTCAGTGTACTAATGTAATATGTCACTAGGCATGGGCCTCAGTGTACTAATGTAATATGTCACTAGGCATGGGCCTCAGTGTACTAATGTAATATGTCACTAGGCATGGGCCTCAGTGTACTAATGCAATATAGAGAACCTAAGACGTCAATCCTATCAAGATATATATGGATCCTTCCAATTATTAGATACAAACAGTCCTATAATAAACCAAATTTATATAATTGTAATTAATTTTAAAGGTAATATCATACTTTTTTTTTGTCAAAGAAATGCAGATTGATGAGCAAAAATATCACGGAAGATACAGTAACATTCGTCTGTGAAAACTTCAGTCCCATACGGTGCCCACTTCACTTCTTGAGAAAACAGTGAAAACAGTATTTATTTATTTTATTTTATTTAAATTTTGTCACTTTTATTTTTGATCTTTAAAAGATCAAAATTGCTTTTGGTCACTAGTTTTTATTTTTTTCTAGATAATCAAAGGCTAATTGAGACAAATTGCCTGACATGTGTTTTGTCTTGATAAGTTTTGAATTATGTCAAAGGTGTAGAGTTACTTGAACCTCTTAACCAGGCAGAAATAGTTCCAATATCTGATAGCCGGAAATAGCTCTCAATCTGACAGCCAGAAATACTTGACAATAATTACTGCCGGAAATAGTACAGAGTCTACAGACTGACTGGCATGTAAACATCATGTAAACTCTGCAATGGAAATAGTTCATGGTATAACACAACTTCCTAGCTAATTTTCACACTGAGTGAAATAGATGTAGAAATGCATATCCAAACTATCCAGTGAAATACACAGACTGACCAGCAGAAATTGTCTTCATAGAAACTGACCACGTGATTCTTGCTTAGCGTAAAAAAACTCTTTATAGCAACATTTTCTAGTATTAGTTATGTGTTTGTAAGTCCTTGGGGGAAAGACAATGTAGATTCTGAAATGTCCTGGATGCACCAAATGGATGCATCAAAAAATGTAAAGGGCTGCACAAAAAACCTTGGTATGCTAGCCAAAACTCCTTGTGAGTGTTATGCTCAGCAAACAATGGCCGAATACAAGTCAAAAGCAGTAAACGTCACATGAATATTTGGTTGGTAATCCTGTTTGATCAAGGATGATGTAATATTCAACTTCAATGATGACCTGAAAGTACAAGTATTACAAAAAGATTCTGGCTGAGGTTCAGTCTTTTTTTCTAGATTCGAAAAGTATTCTAAATAACTTTTTTAAAGGAATTCTATATAGATTGCAAAAGGCACTTCCCCTAATGCCATTATGTCAAATGAGTTTTTCTCAAAAGTTTTTCAATTGTAAGGAATATTCTAAGATTGAAAATGAAATAAATGAAATTAGGTGCATATGTAAATGAATCCCTGGTCATCTGTTAACAGAATAGAATCTAGAATTCCTCTTCTGAGTTTCAGACTCCAATTCCTGATATGATTCCCTGATGCAGAGTCTTGAAGCTAACATGGAGGAGGATCATGATACAGTGAGAGATAAAGGCCTTGAACTCCCCTCATTGTCTCCTATTCCCATCCCGAAGTCATCAATGTGTTTACCGAGCTGAAAGGTCCCTTCAACCCCTAAGAAACCTTAGCATATGATGACGCCAGAAAGGTTAAGTCGTCTTGGCATGCCCTGCTGTATGCAACACACACATAGCAGCAGGACTGAGCTTGAGATCAGCTGGGGCCAAGCTGTGCAGTATTCTATTACTAATCTGATGTCACTAGTGTCCTTATGGCTAAATACCAACAAACACATTGTCAATATTTATCATGAGCCTTAATGCTGACTATGAGGTAACATAGGGAAGGATCTATCTACCATACATTAAACTATGATGAGCATACAGGCTGACACTGAGTGGAGTGGAGATGGAGTGAAGGAGGATACCAAGATACAACCTAAATGCTGATTGGAGGCCAGGGTATAGAATTTGTACATAATTTATGAGTTTAATAAGGTAAAGAAGTAAAACAGTTGTACAGCAGAAATATGCCTTTCTTACGGTTTACACTGAAGGGCAATCTACTTCTGATCACAAACAGCATGATATGTCAGCCAAAGGACATGATCTTGTGATTATAAATGACGATTGATAGGAAATAGCAAAAAAGTGCAAAGGAAAGTATTCAGTATACATGTAGTAAGGATCAGCTGGCCAAAGACTGAACCAGTTAGAGGCACATGACCTATCAAGCAGCCCAGGTTTTTGAAACCGACAGAACCAACAATATGGGAGTCAGGTTGGCGTAGCGATTCTTTCCTCGCCTTTCACCTCTGCGGACCAGGTTCAAGTCCGGCTCGGTCCACAAGTGGATTGGGTTTTCAGTCCCTGCCTGATTCTGTGGGTTTTATCATAGGGCTACATATCACAATCAATTATGCCTCCATGCGCATATGATATCCCTGGTCATTGGCTACATGTACATCTCTGAAACAATCTCAAACTCCCTGGGGAGCATACAGCCCCGGCTACTGTAAAGCGCACGAAGGCTAATCAAGCACACAAAGCCATCTCTACCCTCAGAGGTAACCATTCACTTCTGAGTGAAGAGAAGTAATATATGACAAAGCATCTTGCCCAAGGATGCAAACACCACTAGCCCATGGCTGGATTCGAACCCACAATCTGTAGATTGACCACAAGATCTTGAGTAGGACACGCCAGACCACTTTAATAGGCCACAGCACCCTACACAACATTCAACGTTTACTACACTGAATTTGTCAAGGCAACAAGGTGTTTCTTCTCGATTGAGTTTTATACTTTGTTTAAACAAGCCTGCAGATGATGATGCATTAATGATACATAGGTAATGGTGATGATGTTGTTATGGCAATGAGGTTATGGCGATGATGTTGTTATGGCGATGAGGTAATGGCGATGATGTTGTTATGGCGATGAGGTAATGGCGATGATGTTGTTATGGCGATGAGGTAATGGCGATGATGTTGTTATAGCGATGAGGTAATGGTGATGATGTTGTTATGGCGATGAGGTAATGGCGATGATGTTGTTATAGCGATGAGGTAATGGTGATAATGTTGTTATGGCGATGAGGTAATGGCAATGATGTTGTTATGGAGATGAGGTAATGGCAATAATGATGTTAGCAGTAGGTATGGCGATGGTTTAATGATGCTGATAATTGCTATTGGAGTCAGACTATCTTACCTTTCATGATGAGCTTAGCAGTATTGGTCGTCACTGAATCCTTACTGACAGCAACACATGAGTATTCACCTTCATCATCTGAGATGATGTCAGTTATCTCCAATGAGTGTACTCCACTATCATCATGCCTCACGTTGTAACGTTGTGAGTCTTCAAGCTCTTCATCTTCTTTCAACCTTTACAAGATAACACAACATTCAATCAAGATGAGGTCTTAGTATATTGAAGGAACAGAGAACATGAACAGAATTTTAAAGAATGTCAATTTTCTTTATTTGTTAAATGATTTTTAACATCATACTTAAGTTTTGTCAAAGAAATGTAGATTTACATGCAAAAATACCAAGAAAGATACAGTGACAGTCATCTGTGAAAATTTCAGTCCCATACGGTGCACACTTTTTGAGTCTTTTTCACCATTATTTGTGATCTTTAAAAGATCAAAATTTGTTTTTGGTCATTGGTTTTATTCTTTTCTTGATAAATACAGCATTTCAGGCAGAAACTTTTAACAGTATGTTTCTACCATCACCATCTTTATACCCTGTAAGTTATATGTAAACCTGTGAACATTTCTGTTTCTGTTTTAACAAGCATTACATGGATATTGGATACAAAGGAAAGGATAGTACTGGAATTGATAATGTAAATGCACTTTTTATCAGACACTGAACCATGTAAGTTAATATTATCAGTGCAGTATCAACACAATTGCCATATTGTATCTGGAGAATGTGACATTTCCAGATGTGAAATGTTCTTTTAATATCTCTAACTCTCGTTACATTAATGGTGACTCCATCCATTGCAATATGGGCCCAAATGGCCTGCATACCAACATGACATTAATGTCCTACGTTAGACACATTTATGATGGTTTATGTGGCTTTTTACAATCAAATGCTAAGATGTCAAATAGCAGTGTAATAACGGAGTCCTTACCATACATTCTAATGTGCTAAGTGATTTATCTTATTCTATTTTTAAACTGCAATGGAACACTCTTCTAAACATGTTCAATATCCCATGGTCCAATTACTTTGAAATGTTTGACCCATACAGAAAAGTAGGTCGATTTAAGATGAGTTATAGTCAAGCGGTGTATATGTGTTAATGAACACATAAATATCATTTTTGATCATTTCTTAGTCTTAGAGCTATGGTAAGAAGTTTTGGTGTTCTTTACTGAGCTGTGATTGTCATACTTTGTTGTCATTGTCTTTTGTCATTCTTTCCTATCATTAAGTTTGTCATTATTGCTTGTCATTCTGTTCGGACATACTGGTCTGTAATTCTTTCTGCAGTTCTAATCCATTTACCCCCTTGATCTGCCATTCACTTAAAGGGCATGGATGAAATGAATTAATTAAAAAAAAAAACCCAATCCTATCACATTTTAAACTGTAGGTCTATAGAAATCAACTGAAAATAGAGACCTTTCCATCTCTGAACCGGCCAAAAACACATCTTCAGCTTAGCACTGAAACATATTGTCCTTAATTTAAATAAAAGTTTATTCTGTACTAAAAAACAGAAATGTTATCTAAAAGGATGAATACCAGGGCTGGAAATAAGGTTTGTTGAGGGCAAGGCCAATTTTCAATTGCAAGGGGCACTTCCATTGGAAAATCATAATGTCTATGGAAATATTTGAAGGGGCACCAAGGCCAAGAACCAGGGCAACGAAGGCCATGGCCTCCATGGCCTCCGTTTATTTCCAGCCCTGGAATACATGAGCCGGGAGTTCATGTTTTTCTGAGTGCACACATGTATAAGATCTGAAGTCATTTATGGTACAGTGTGTAAGAGTTAAGATCTGCCAGTGTCCCTGAGCTTCAGAGTTGATTTGGAAGCCATTAGCAACGTAATCACACATATTCTAACTTGGCGAAATGCACTTTATACAAATTACAATGTCTGACTATGAAATAAATAAAACACAGCTTCATAGACCACTAATCTACATCAATTATTTCAATATTGGTCTACTTCATATCCTTGACGGCCCATACCAGAACATCAATAGACAGAAACTAAGAAGAGACCCACAAGATCCATCCACAGAAAGTTGCTTGGACTTTTCAATGTTTCTTCTACACAGAGAGCAGGTTGCATGGTTAGTACATGTATGTTCACGTATGTATACCTACCTGACATGCTATTAATCCATGAAGGAAATCACACACACTGATGCTCCAAACACCAATCACTCTTAATACCACCAGGGTATGTATCCTAGATATATCAACAACAAGGTGGCACTATTCCAGTAGTCAGAGGAATCACAGACACATCCGATTCCAAAATGCCAGTCAAACTGCCTGAATCTTACTAACTTGATTGAGAGTACTGGTCTCAATACTCAATCACTGATTTTATCCCTTATCCAATGAAGTGCAACGTTCCGTTCATGTTATCCAGAGAGGTAGGATGTAAAGTATCCTTCTGAGTCAGTGAGAGGAGTAATCCAGATTGGGTACATTCACATACGGCATACACATCAAACCAACAAGCCCATCCCAGTGCCTGGTCCTTGTGGGTCCATGTACACGTACAGCATTATACTATAAGTGACTACATTCCGGCCTTGTTGCAGCCCTCTCTAGTCTCTACCACACACATGCCTCACATTTCACACTCAAGCTGCTTGACTAGTTGCAGCAAGCTCATGTTCAACTGTGGGATGAATACATCCCGTGGCTCTAGCTACCTATTATCAGCTTCTGTGCTGGATTCATTTGGTGAAGTGCCAGGCATCATGCGTACAGCATGCTGCTACAAGATGTCACTGGGTTCACATAGTGATTTGATTTGACTAAGATGGGCTGAACTTTGAGATTCAGTCTCAGGACTTGAGAAGGCTGAGATGAATGTCGTTTATTTATTACATCAGTAGTAAACTGACGGTGGCTGTAAGATTAAACCATGCGTTAGACATGTACATGAATGTGGGCCAGGTACATGTACTTGTAGTATTAGTATCAGTAACCCACACCAATAATACCAATAGAACTATAATGCCATCACATCACTATGAGGAACCACAAGACATTGCCAATCATTGAATAGGCCTAAACAAATGTTAATGGTATGAAATCTTAAGATAGATGTCAAAGAACCAAAAATTGGTACAGTGTGGCCAAGTAGTGCTCGTTCTTAGTATATTAATTGCCTGCTTTTCAAGGGGAAAAGTGGTATATTTGGCAAATATGTCTGCATACAAATATTCAGAGCAGCAGTATGATGTACAGTAATCCAAACACATATTTTTGAGTGGCGCCCTCTTTTGATTAAAACAAAAAACTGCGGTGGTGTCAGTATATTATTTTGCACATTGCCAAATCATCTTTTATTGAAATCTGGGAAGCTGGAAAGCTAATCATGAGCAAAAGACCGATGGAGAAATCCGGGAGATGTTGTCCATGTCGAATATAGTTTTTTAACTCCTTTCAGGAATAAATCGCGCACCTTGTGAATGTTATGCTCAGCAAACAATGGCAGAATGAAAGTCAAAAGCAGTAAACATCACATGAAAATGTTGTTCGCAATCCTGTTTGATCAAGAAAGACTTTTCATGCTGGCGGAATTTTTTGTGCTAAGGCAGCTCAATGAAATTGGCCCCTGGTCTACATGTAATTCTCAGTGCAGCTAGCATTGTTTACCATTTACTGACCAATCGTGGCAGGAGTTTGAGATATTTAAGCATACCATGGGTGGTACTTATTCATTACACATTGCATTTTTATCTGTACATTAAAAAATGCACTATGCATGATGGCTGATTTTGTTTCCACGAATACTGAGGCCATTCACAAACCATTTGAAGTATAAATTCTTTGTTGCTATGGCGATAAAACTTAATTATCACTATAAATTATACAAAAAACGAGTAAAAAGATAATGTAAACCATGAGATGTACAATGTATACCAGGAATATGAAATACAGTAATAACTGTCATATGGATAGAGACTGTATTAAACCCATGAGAAACGTTGTAGTTGGTAAGAGACCTATGGGAGCTGTATATCAAGACGGAGATCGTCATGAAATCAAGTATTTACCTAGACTTGGGGCCTGTTTGTTTAATGCACATGAACCCAGATTTGCGGATCCACGTCCTATGCAGGGTATGCTAAAATGGGATCCGGATCCGCAAAATCCGTGATCCTTTGCGTTAAACAAACAGGCCCCAAGTCTTTATCAATGTAGGAACACATTATTTGTAGTATGCATTGCAAGGGTTTTGTTGTTTACTTGTTAATTCTTGACCTTTGACCTGGCTGCTGCATCCTGCTGCTGCATCCTGCTCCTCTCTGTTGGCATATTCTAAAACACATTTGTGAACCCTTACTATTAGTTGGCTCAATGAAAGCAAACACATGAATATGTGAAGTCGATTACCATCTACAGATTCTGCAGGGAGAAGTCTATGTTAAAGGGCAAGGGTATGAAATGTATCATTACCAGGCTGGAAAAGGTTGTTAAAATGGAAGGGAAAATGTATCATCTCCAGACAGTGAATGTTGATGATAGACTACAAACACAAGCTATCCCTATGCCTGACTGCTCGAACTGACTATACCATAATACTCATAGATGATGATAGCAATGATTTTACATGTACCATCATTCCTCAGACTGAGATTCAAAGCTGTGTAATGGAGGTCTGTTGTTATCATTACATACATGTACATATGTGCATCAGTCATCATAGCAATGCTCTAATGCTCTAATGTACACATCTACTGCAATCCATGTTTTCTCCCATTTCTACAAACATCACGGTTTCAGTACTATACATGTGAGTAAGATGCTGCTAGGATTTTTGTGTTAAAAAGGGCACAATATGGAGCATAATATTCCCCTAGCTTAATTAAGGGTACTTCTATCACCCTATAACCATCCCAATTCTAAGTCATTGAAAGGTGAACAAGGAAAAATTGACTGGAGTGGGATTCGAACCAGCGACCTCCTGAATACCATACAGGCGCTCCAACTGAGCCATCCAGCCGTACGTTGGTGGTGTCCCTAATAGGCATTTATCTTTGTTCGTTTGGGAGTCAGAAGCCATGGAACCACGCACATACTGCTATATCCAAGGATCATTTCATCGATACATGCAGCAATGCTCATTTCATCGATACATGCAGCAATGCTGCAACCTGAGAACAGTACAAGGGGGATCACTCAAAGAGGATACGGCTTTAATCAATACAACCATCACAATTCTACTCAGCTTCTATCCTCCAGTAATGGCAGAATGTTGACCGACTCAGCCCAGCCCAGGTACGTACCTTACTTGACACATTGCATCATATATGGGACTCATCACAAGCCTATCTTGAACCCCGAATTAAGTCCCATGTATGTTCTACGACAAGGTATGATGATACTGAGTCAAGAACTGAGGTTCCATTTACAAGTACCATGGACACGGTTACAGTTCAAGTTAAAGAAATTGAAATGATTACTGACAAATGAAAATGTATCAAGGACTGGTGCTGAAGGTTATTATTAAAGGAGTTTAATCAATGGTAATCAAAGGTTAATTTAGCATTTTATTCCTTGGACTCAATAAAAAATGAATAAATAAAATAAAGTATCTAATGTATCTACATAGATGTTTGGAACAGCTGGCTTTTATATATTGTGAATCCTGTTGGAAGCATCATGTCCATGGCCAGTGCTATTTATCATTCATCACCTTGGTTTTAAGACAGTCATCTGCTCCATCAAGGACACTCAATAGCTCCACTCTCAACTCACAAGAGCCCAACATTGATAGCATTTGTTTTATCTCAACTCTAGAATAGACACTCTGGATGGGGAATGTCAATGGAGCTAGATTTCCTGTAGGAAATTGGGTTGGAAGCTTATTTTGATCAAGGGGCTTATCCTACTAAGTCAGAAATGAAAGAGAAGTCAGATTCCTGACTGATTGGAACTTGTCAGTTTGAAGTGATGGAAGATATGTGGTTTGATAGCAGATAAATGGACGAGGGCAAGATCGTGATAGGAAATTCGGTCAAAAATACCTGTTCTCATTTGACATCTTTGGGGGTAAACCTCATATCTAGACTCTTATCAACTGAAAAAAAATTAAGTCTAATGTGACAGCTGATAGGCCTAAACTTCCTAAATTGCTATGTATTCATCAAATAACCACAAGGGAAATTGACTGAATTTTTAAGTTATTGAAAGGTGAAGAAAGAAAAATTTACTAAAGCGGGATTCAAACTGACCCAGTCCAAGAAATGTGCAACAAGGGTTCGAGTTAATCATCAAACAACCACGAGGGAAACTAACTGGACAGGGATTCAAACCTGCTGACCCCAAAATACCATACTGGCGCTCTACCAACAGAATGAGCTATCGAGCCCTAGATGTTGGTGGTGTCCCAAATAGACAATTATCTTTGCTCGTTTCCTAGTCAGATAAAAAGTTATGGTAGAGCACTGGTACGGTATTCCAGGGGACGCAGGTTTGAATCCCACCCCAATCATTTTTTTCCTTTGTTTTTTTTTCAAAGGTTTAGAGTTAATAGCATTAATTAATAGCAACAAATTCCCTAGAATAAATCATTAATACTGAAGGTGAATGCGGAAAATTTATGTCACATGGCAAACTGCTCAGTCCATTGAATACTACCTCTGGCTCACACAATAATGTTCATTGGTGATTTTATAACGAGCATTTATAAAACGCCTTTCCAAGAAGATCAAAACACTGTACAGACATTTATTATCCCTGGTCATCGAGCAACAATTTACATTCCTGAAACCATCTCAACTCTCTGGGGAGTACAGCCCAGGCTACTGTATTCAGTGCACAGAGGCTAATCAAACCACAAAGCCATCTCTACTAACACAGTGTACATGTACCTATTTACACCTGAGTGAAGAGGAGCAATATGTTACAAAGCGTCTTGCCCAAGGATGCTACTGCTAGCCCCATTAACCCATGGCTGGATCTGAACCTACAATCTGTAGATTGACCACAAGATCTTGAGTTTGACACGCCAGACCACTACTCACTAGGCCACAGATTTACTGACATACAAAATGGTACATGAATCAATTTCAAGAAAACAAAAATCCACAAAACTTGGGACACGAACTTCAATGCACTTACCACTTGACTTTGACATCTGTCTTGGAGGGGTCTAGGGCACATTCTAGTAGGGCTGTATCTCCTGGCTTTATCTTGATCTTCTTCTTCAACATCCTGACAATCTCCTGTGACCTTTGACAGTTGAACTCTTGACCTTCTGACCCCTGACTTGAATCCCTGTCTGCATGACAAGATAACAGGTCTTCTTCACTAAGTCCTTCTTCTAGATCTGAGGTGAACCCGTGGATGTTGGTGACAGTCTTCAAGTCGATGTCTTGGTCATCCTCCTTAGGGAAGGTCTCTTCAACTGTTAGCTTTGCCTGTGAGTATCGGACGCAGGAATTGGTAGTTGCTAAGGCTGTATATATCCCAGCATCCTCTGGATAAACGCAGCGTATACTCAGTGTATGTCTGCAGGACAAGAGAGACAAACAAAAGGAAGAATGTGAAATTATAGGATTGGTGGAAGACTTTGAAAAACCTCACATACAGTGATCATCACTTTCATCTCCATAGTAATCAGATGGATAATCTGTAGGTTTAGGCTGCACTGATGTCATTGGAAGACTGAATAGATGTGACTGATGTGCAGGAATCAAAGCAAAGATTACCAATATCTAGCTAACACTAACAGGAAAGTTTCTGTAATATTAGAGAGGTTTCGCAAGCGAACAGATACGCATACGCGTACGTTTAGTTATCCATAAACGTGTCCATCGCTCTAACCATTTCTGTTTGCATGCAAAACCTCTCTTTTGTCTTCATGAGCCACAAATACACTGTACAGAGAGAAACATACATGAAGTGTTCCATGACAAAATTATTCTGAATTTTGTAAATGATCAACAACTACACAGTGACAGTGGCACACTGAATGGAGCCTTGGTTTGATAATAATGAGTATTGATACCATGCTAGAATTACATACACGTATGTACATAAACATGTGTCCCATAGTACAGATACATTATGTTATTGATACAACCATTGAAGCTACATTGATTGTCACACAGAAACATTAACAGGTGCAAAATAAATCAATAATGTATACTTTATCCAAAAAAGTGACAATTGTTAAAAATCTGAATTGTGAACATACAGATTCTAACAACTGAAATTGACAAACTGTGAAATTTAAGTTACAAATCACTTTCAACAAGACAAAATAGTGGATATAAAAGAATGGACTTTGCAGATAATGGAATCCATGTGATACTTGTTATGATATAATTAACTACAGCTGGACAGGTCAGCATGTGTGTAGCATGTGAAAACAAGCAAAATACATACACAGTCTAGAGAAGGGAAGTAGGGTTTAGATTTAGACATTTCAAATTTCAAACATCAAATGTGATTTCAATTTGAAGGATTAAGATAACTTAGCTATTATTATTGTTATCTATTACGTTCAGTGTCATACTACATGCACAATCCACACACCAACCAAAGTCTGCACCAGTCAACACAACTTGAATCAGCTTAAATACTTTCTAAATGATAAAATCAACCATCACTTTACGGAATAAGTGTTCATTCACACACCCTAGTGTGATGTCCCAACACAGGACAGATCTTATCAATCATATAACAAACATAATATCACTACACAAACATCAAGCTGTCTGTTCAAACTGAGCAGGATATTTCTAATCCCAAACTAAAGCCGTGTCCCAATTCTCTGGCTGCAGCTACAAATTACGCATGTACCTATGACAGCCACTAGCAAGTGACTGCAACCATTTCCATAGACTTGTGTGTTATTTGCAGTGAGTCACAGCCAGAGATTTGGGACACGGCCTAAGTAATGGACTGAATGAATGTACATGATTAAATTGACCCGAGACACATTTTCCTCCTGCTGAAAATAGATCCCCACTTTTATTACAGACGAGTACTACCATAACGATATTCAGGCTGCTATTTCTAGCGCCATATTTTGCTGGAGATCTTATTAAATTTGATTGGCAACCAACCGGTTAGGAACTCAAAATGCACGGCCAGAACAGATGCATACATGAGGAAGCATTCCATTCCAATAGGAAATATTTCACTCCCAAGCAACAAAAACTTAAAAATGAGCATTTAGTGCGTCTTGGTATGAAGCTACATGGGGCACAGTAGAGCAATTATCCAATCAAATCAAATCAAATGAGATTGGGAAAGAAAGGAATGTATGTGGTGATTCAGAGTAATAGGAAGCAATGTTCGGTATACAGGAGAATCTTAGAAACATGAAACATGAATCTCTAAAAATAAACAGGGTATTCAAAGGAACTAGACAAACGATTCAAAAGTGGATTAGCCAGGCAAGTTTGCCAACCTTTCATTTGAATAATTAAATTATTCAATGATTTCTATGGAAAGCTTATGTGACAAATCACAGATATCAAATCTTGATTCCACACTGTAAATGTACTGTACATCACTCATCCATACTTTGATTTTTGTCAAAGAAATGCAGATTCATGGGCATAAATATCAAGGAAGATACAATAACAGTCATCTGTGAAATTACCAGTCCCATACGGTGCCCACTTTTTGAGAAAACAGTGAAAAACGGCCACAACATTTTTTTAGAAATTGGTTTTACTCTTTTCTGGATAAATACAGCATTTCAGGAAGAACAATGTATGTTTCTACCATCACCATCTTTATACCAGTTATAGGTAAATCTGTGGAGATTTCTGTTTCAGTAAAATGCTACCAAAGTATGATATATACTACCTTTAACTATTATTATAACGTATTTCTGATAAACTACACTACCTTTTTCCCAAAGATGCTTGTAATTTTAGTAGTTTGCCTGAGGCCAAAACTCATATTCTAATTTTGCTTAAATTCTATCTTTTATTTCTGCTTCATATTTTCTTTATAACAAAACATCTCCTAAAATTAAAATCCATTTATTTCTGTCAAACAACTCAGAGCGTTTAGATATATAATGCTGTAATCCTGGTTTTCATGTAACTGGCATTAATTTCTTAATTTCTTAATCGCAATTGCATACTTAGCTACGTTTAGTATTGATTGGTGTACTATTTATATACTACCTTATAAGGCAAGCTTTTGGTCAGATTTTAATTTTAAAGTAAAAATCAGTTACTATGCTTTTTATCCGCTGAGTGAAAGTGTGAAAGAGATCAAAGTGAGGAATGAAAATGGACCTGACATGACTGACATGTGACATGTTGAACATTACTAGAACCCTCATATTGTATCATAGCAATGTTGGCAGACTTGGACAATATCCAGAACCATATCCAGCAGAGTATATAAATATCACCAAAATTGGACGCCCACAGTTCATGCAACCACGATGAAAAGATTGGGAAAATAGATGCCAAGGAGTAAAAACATTGATGCTGATATCGTCTTTATCTGCATACAGGATGTAACGTGGAATTTTAGTCTGTTCAAGTATGTACATGGATGTCATGTGTACATGACTTTGCCATGGGAAAGGGCATTCCAACAAATTACACGTAGAAGATAACTCACATAGCAACAGTCTGCAATAGCGCCCTCTGTAGACAGAGATATGCCAGACTATTGTAAAAAGTTTTCAGTAACTGCAGGGCATACATAGGCCTATCATATGGGATAACGTATATGTTCTGTACATTTGGTTGTATTTGTACACAAGTTACAATACATTTATAATCAAGTCAAGATGGATTGGAAATTTGTGGAAGTAATTTAACAGACTGGGCATCTCAATGTCCAGTATTCCAATCCTTGTTATCCATAGGGACTTCCATTCTACAATGCAACAGATGTGTCGCATCAAACCCAAATCCCATAAAATCACCATCTTCAGTTTGAAAGCATCCCCAGCATGCTCAGGGATTGAGAGCGAATTATGAGGTAAATCCTGGGCTCTTCTGGGTCCATTTCATGGAATCCATTACGGCCTACTTTTGTGCTTACGGGCACTGCTTTGCATGAAATCTACATGTATTTCATGGAATCCATAAGCAAGACTTTCGGTTAGCGAAGAATTTCTATGCTAACCTTGATTTTTTTTTCGGCTAACACGATGCCATATATATGCATTCTGCAGACAGTTCTTGCTTAGCGTAGTGAGAAAGACAACTCTCTCGTGAAATACGCTAAACGTACTAAAACAAGTCTGCTAGTAAGCGAAGAGTTTTTGCTTGACGTTAACAAATTCCATGAAATTGGGCCCTGGCCATTTTGAACAGATAATTTCTGCTTAAGTTCTACAGAAAAATACAGCAGCTTATGTCAATTTCCTGTGCATGTCTGAATGTTTCAAGATAGGATCATGATGCAGATACATGCAGTAAATGATGCATTCAATCCAATAAAATCATTGAACCTGTCAATAATTCAACCAAGTTGGATATGTGACTCCACACAGCGTTCATGTTACATCCCTATTTAAACTTAATAATTCATTTTCTCTTAATTAATTAATGCACATTTGCAGCTGTCCTTCAAATTTGAATGAAATCAATCTGCACCTTTCCATAGGAATTAAGATACATCAATGGTACATGTAATTAGGAGTTACTATCAAGGATCATAGATATGTCCAGAGGTTTCATGGATGTTGTTCACAGACTATGAATATCAAATGGAAATTTGGTTGTTAAACCAGTTTTATTAAGACAGCTAGAAATGTCACGGTTAGTGATTTTTGTGCTAAGCAGGGCCATGAAGTTGGCCCCAGATTGGTTCTGTCTAGAAAGTTCCATGTAGGGCCTACTGCAGACTACTGACGATGAATCCGTGCTCAGATGCAGAAAATACATACAAGAGCTTGTAAACAGATTTATATCTACAAAACAGTCATTGCACTTTCTATACATTCTACCCCCTGCCATCCATAATCAACTTTACATACACATAGGTTACTCAGCTCAAGTCAATGATCTAACATATCCTTTCTTCAATGTACACAGTCTATATTCATGTCTAGATGTTGTCTTTCCATGAGAACACATGCTCAACTTGTCAATGATGTTAGGTTTAGAGTTTGCTTCTTTTAAAGGTACAGTTCAAGATTGGTAACATACCCAAACAGAAATGTTCACAGATTTATGTTTAACTTTCAGGGTACGAAGGTGGTGCTGGTAGAAACACACCGTTAAAATATCTCAGCCTGAAATAGAGTAATTTATCAAGAAATTAGCAAAACAAAGACCGAAAACAATTTTGATCTTGTGCCGAGATCAAAACCATTCTTTATGTTTGATAAGAAAAATTAAGTCGGGTTTTCGCTATATTTTCTCATGACTCAGATGTCCGATTGAGCTTTAATTTTCACAGATTTATCATTTCATGTCCATGTTGGATTAGACAAAGTGTACGTGCTGCTCTGTGACCTTTACCGATCATGTATTATACCTTTAAGGAGTAACCTGCAATGCTTCTACATCTAGCAGATCCTATCAATGTGACATTGTTTTTACAGTTGTTGAGAAGCCTTTGGTCAGGCCGCAAGCATGTGCTATAAACTGCACAAGTCAACCGCACAAACTACAATAAGTGACAAACCACATGACAACCATCATGTGTTTTTCTCCGAAATCCAGCAAACAGCCTAAACATCATTTGGAAAGTTCCCAGACACAAAGCAAAAAGATTGGACTCCTTAATGGGATATTGCTTTTCAAGTTGCAGTGTCTGTAAAAATAGCTGAGAGCAATGAATAGACCAGAATACAAACATGTGTACAACATTTAAACCAACGGAGGCAATATCCTGAGAGACTGGAAAACAACAGGAGGCATAAATAAGGAAAAATGAGAATCCTCTACACAGATGTGTAATGTGGACTACTATAAAAAGGCATCATATATGATGCAGCATAGCAACATGATAAACTAGAGGTTTATGGCTGTTGTGAACAGCTCATAAGGCTTTTCCGCATAATTATGATAAAAACTGCTTATCAATAAGAATTGTGTTACTAAGAACGACCTTCCCTAACATTGCCTTTTGGTAAAAGAATCATGATTCTAGCTCTTACCACTTTTAACCGAGGAGCTACTTCCTGTTTGACCGGAAGTAGAGGCCACAAAGGTCATACAATGTGTCACAAAGAATGACCTTGCCTAACATTGATATTTAGTGAAAGAATCATGATTGTAGCTCTTAACACTTTTACATGAGGAGCAACTTCCGGTTTGACCGGAAGTAAAGGTCACCGAGGTCAAGTTATGTGTCACAAAGAAAGATCTTGCCTAACATTGATATTTAGTGAAAGAAACATGATCCTAGCTCTTACCACTTTTAAATGAGGAGCAACTTCCGGTAAAACCGGAAGTAAAGGTCACCGAGGTCAAGTGATGTATCACAATGAAAGACCTTGCCAAACATTGACTTTTGTTGAAAGAATCATGATCCTAGCTCTTACCACTTTTAAATGAGGAGCTACTTCCTGTTTGACCGGAAGTAGAGGTCACAGAGGTCAAGTAATGTGTTACAAAGAAAGACCCTGCCTAACAATCACTTTTGGTAAAAGAATCAACTTATTATCTCAAACGGTTGATTTATTGTTGATTTTTAAACGATTTTGATTATTAAATTCAAATCGCTTGTCACGTGACACCTGATGACGTCATAATGACGAAAAGTTTCGGGAGACAACTTCTCTATAGGGACTTTGTTTGGGCCAAGTTTGGTTAAGATCGGCTGTTTTAAAGTGCCCAAAATGGGGTCTATAATTTTTGGCGACAAGAAGAAGAGGAAGAAACTAGATATTGTGTCTGTTGAAAACAGAACACATGGCTTTTCCGTTTTATGATATTAAAATTTTTTCAAAACATTATACAAAAAAAAACATTTGATTAAGATATTAAACTTTATACTTTTGAAGAGTGCACCTTTAATCTGAAGTCACTTGACTTGGTCATGTTTGTGTCACAGGGAAAGACCTTGCCTAACATTTACTTTTGCTGAAAGAATCATGATCCTAGCTCTTACAACTTTTAAATGAGGAGCTACTTCCTGTTTGACCGGAAGTAGAGGTCACAGAGGTCAAGCAATGTGACACAAATGAAGGAAATTGCCTAACATTCACTTTTGGTGAAAGAATCATGATCATAGCTGTAACCACTTTTAAATGAGGAGCTACTTCCTGTTTGACCGGAAGTAGAGGTCACGGAGGTCAAGCAATGTGTCACAAAGAAAGACCTTGCCTAACATTGATATTTGGTGAAAGAATCATGATCCTAGCTCTTACCACTTTTAAATGAGGAGCTACTTCCTGTTTGCCCTGTACAAGTCAATGGGCTATAGCGTGAAAAATATTCAAAAAATCATAAAAAAAAAAAAAATGACGCTGTCTTGATGTAACTTCATAATTACAACCCCGAACCTCCAATTCACCAATGTACCAATTTTCAAGGCCATCGGCCGTTCCTACTATGTGTTATAAAAATCACATTTTTTATGACGTCATGATGACGTCACTGAATTTTTGTCTATGCAGTGTTCATCTATGGTGTATGCTGAAGAATTATCAAAAAGAAATTCAAAGATATCTTGTTTCGTTTACTAGATATCGTTAAAAGAACTTTAATGACCCAAAATTTCAATAAATCATAAAAAATCAGGGAATGACGTCATGATGACGTCACTGCAATTTTTCGATATAACACTTCCCGACTTAGATACATACCAAGTTTCAACTCAATCGGACCTAGGGTTCGTTCATAATTGATGTCTGAAGTTTGCCCCTTTAAGACACTGTCACATGACACCTGATGACGTCATGATGACGTAAATGTTGCGCATACAACTACCCTACAGGGACTTTGTTTTGACCAAGTTTGGTCAATATCGGCAGTTTAAAAGTAGCCAAAGTGCCACCTAGAAAAAACGACGACAAGAAGAAGAAGAAAGTAAAAAAAAAATCAGAACAAAAACAATACCTTTTCCATTGAACATGGAAAAGCCAAAAAAAAAAAAAACAGAACAAAAACAAAGGCTTTTCGCTTCCGCGAAAAAGCCAATAAGACTTGAAGCTATGCATGGTGGAAGTACTAAAAGAAGGTAGGTTTGCGGTGACACCATGTCATTCTCCTGAGGACGCACAGAGCACACTGCTCGGAACGTCGAGATAATATACCAACGTTTCTTCTCAGAACCCCACACACTCTCATAAAAGAGATTTATACATGTTGTTACCGCAAACCTACCTTCTTTTAACATATGATAAACTGGGGCCAATTTCATATAGCTGCTTAAGCACCAAAATAATTTGGAAAGAGACCAAAACAGAAATGTTCACAGATTTACGTTTAACTTACAGATATACTTACAGGTATGAAGATGGTGGTGGTAGAAACATACCGTTAAAATTGTTCCACCTAAAATGGTGTATTTATCCAGAAATTAGTAAAACAACGACCGAAAATCTTTTTGATCTTTTAAAAGATCAAAAATAAAAGAGAAAAGACTTAAGAAATACTGTGGCTGTTTTTCACTGTTTTCTCAAAAAGTGGGAATCGTATGGGACTGAAAATTTCACAGATGATTGTTACTGTATCTTCCTTAATATTTTTGCCTAAGAATCTGCATTTCTTTCACAAAAACCAAAGTATGATATTACCTTTAAGCACCATTTAAGATTTTATGATAAATAAAATCAGTATGACAGCCAAAACTCCTTATGAATGTTGTGCTCAGTAAACAATGGCTGAATACAAGCCAAAAGCAGTAAAACGTCACATAACATTTGGATGGCAATCCTGTTTGATCAAGGAAGACTTTTCATGCTTTTAAAAGCAAATTTTGTCCTGAAGCAGCTCTATGAAAATGGCACCAGGTATGCAGTCTGTATCTAGATCACTGACCAGATGTATGGACAAAATATGTAACCTTGGCATCATATGTAAAAACTTTCTAATCTAAGTACTCCTAAGCCAATCAGTGCATATTAATTCAATTAATGTAACAGATGGAAGGGGATGGAGGACCTGGTATGGGAATATTATGACAAATGAAAACATCATCAAACCATTGAGAAACTCCTTTGCACTGTTGGAAATAGAAAGTTTAAAAAGTTGGTCAAAGAAAAGCAGAAACCTTTTCGTTTCTTAAAAGAATCATCAAATAACCAAAAGGGAAACTGACTGAATTATAGGTCATTGAAAAGTGATCAAAGAACAATTTTCTGGAACGGGATTCAAACCAGTAACCTACTGAATACCGTACAGGCGCTCTACCAACTAAGCTATCCAGGGACTGATTTCATAAAGCTCTGCGACGCGTCGCAACTCGATTTGCGACCCGTCATAGCTGCGACGTGTCGCATCTATGCGATGAGTCCATAGAGAAAGGATGCGTCTTAACTCTGCGACACATCGTAAGTTTTATGAAATCGGCCCCTGCCCTACATTAGTGGTGTCCCTAATAGTCAATTATCTTCTTTGTTTCTTAAAAGTTTAGAAATAATTAATCATCAGTTATTTGGTAATATAAGGAATTAGAATGTCTCTAAGTGGCACAAAGTGTATATGAACAGTATGTCTATTACATTGCAGTAGAGCTACATCTTTGCTGATGTCTAAGAAGTATGTGTGATGGGGGGAATAGGATTTGTTGATACGATCCCTTGCACGTGAGTAATGGTAGATGGCAATGGTATGAGAATTAATTACTTAGCCACACGTGCAATGACGGCCAGAAAGAGCTCCAGTCTACATCCCAAAGGCCGCATTTGGAAGTAGCCTTGGGATTGTAGTGTAGTATAGATGATGAAGGTTACTGCCCTCAGCTAGTCATAATCAAATATGGCTGAGGGTGTACAGCAATTACAAGGACATGTTTGTCTGTCTGTCTGTAGGGATGTCTGGGTAATTGTTTGTTTGTTTGTTTATTTGTTTGTTTGTTTGTTAGTTGGGGTGTTGGGGTGTTTGTTTGTTTGTTTGTTTGTTTGTTTGTTTTAAATTCTGCATTGTGGCATTATTTTTAAAATGTCACAAAATAATTTCAAAGATCTTCAAACAAATCTTGCATAAACTGAGTAGATTGAACGAAATTGTGGCAAATTTAGTCTAGAGAAAACGTTTTATGTGGATCAGTTTGCGGAAACACCATGTAAGAATCGTTCGTACTTTCGTACTTCTATTTCGTTCGCACTTCTCGTAAGGTCTCAATGTTTTGACTAGCCTACTCTAGTAATCATCAGGAAACATTTTGCTTAATATCCATCTTTGTAACTTTTCTTTTGTAAACTGCTTTGCATGACTACTGTATGATACAGCTTAAATTAAGAATGAACTTACTTACTGGGGAAAAATGAAACTAAGTAAAGAAACTGGCAATATTCAGTTAAGGAGGAAGAGGAACCATTTGGCTGGAATCATGACAAACTAATCATCACACAGGAAGTATTGTTGTAATTAGCAATTATTGGTTAATCAATCATAATTGGCCTCTTACTGTTTCTTAATAAGATTATTCATTTAATCAATATCATGTAGTCATAAATAGTACTAGACAGGACATATTGGAATAATGTGGATTATGCACATGTATGCAATTTGCATACAGACAAAACACAATTGGCTTTCAATTCATGAATGGGAATTTAATTGTGTTGACCTGGGGCCAATTTCAAAGAGCTGCTTAGCACAAAACTTGGTTAAGAATAAAAAGTCTTCCGTGATCAAACAGGATAACCAACCAAATTTTCATGAGATGTCTCAACTGCTTTTGACTTATATTCAGCCACTGTTTGCTGGGCATACATGTACATGTAACATTCACAAGGAGTTTTGGCTGGCATACTGATTTTATTTACCAAGGTATTTTGGTGCTTAAGCAAATTTTGAGCTTAAGCAGCTCTATGAAATTGGCCCCTGGTCCTAAACACACATTAATAATCTCAGGCCATTTAGAAATATCAACCAATCTTGCCTTGGGGGATGGAGTTATCACCAGCCACGCCCACTGCCCGGTTATCATAACAGATCGGGTCAGCATTAATCTTCCTGATTCTTGACCTCATACTAGGATACATGTGCTGAATAATACAAACATCAGGCGCAAACTGAAATTAAATGCTCATTCTTTCAAAAGATTCTACACTTAAAACAAGAACTTGGAGATATCATAGCAATGGGGTCTATTACACAAATACTACAGATGTTAAATACTGTTGACATGTATGCTAAATCCAACATCTCAGATTTCCTCAATGACTACCAAACCATATAATATAGCACTGGACAGTTGGAAGCATCAAATTAGTTATCCTGGTTTGGACTAGCAATGATTTACATGTATGTGGATGAAGCGGACCTCAAATTTCAGGTAAGAAAAAGTCAGTACATGAAATGTACCGTACCTACTTGTAACTTTGATTTTTTCACTGGACCACAAATTTATATATATTTTTTTTTCAAGACCAGATTCCAAACATGCAAACGAATTGAAATTGTTCAGTGAATGCTTGTTTTATAAACTTTTTTCGAATTATTTCTTGTTAGTACAACAGATCCAGATCAAGCTTTCTTAAAAAAGGTGTTTTAAAATCGGGTCTTACGTCTATCATAAAATTGTGAATATCTTTTGAAAGAAATTATAAATTTCTTATTTATAAATACAAATATTAGAGAATAATGTGCAACACATGTGACTTTATGATCACAAAATAATTGTTTCATTGCCAAAGTTTGCGTATTTGAGACAATATTCACATATTGTATGACAACCATCCCCTCCAAATTTTACAATAATTTATACTAAATGATTATCTTAAGCAGTATCTCTAGAACCAGTAGGTTGCCAACTCCAAAATATGCAGGGTGTGAAAAACGGCTAGTATTTTAATTAAGGCAGGGTACGATGACAGACCCGTGACCTATCAATGAACAGTAATATGTCAGCACATGTACTGACTGAACCTACAGTATAACATTCCAATATGGGTCAGATATATTAATACATACAGCGAGTACGTCAAAGTTCAGAGTTAGTCCTATCTCTTTCAAAGGAGACTATCAAAGTGGCTCACAAATTATTTACCTTAATTCTTGTTTAGACTGACTTGTAAAACCATAATTATGATGATAAAACCATGCTTAGCAATTTGCTGTTGTTGTCCACAAAGGTAATGCTATGAAATGCGTAAAATTCAAGTTAATTACTTTCTTGGAAAGATTATTAATAGTCTGGCTGCCAGATGTGAAGTGTATAAACTTGATAGTTTTTGGAATGTTTTGGGTATTAAAAACAAGTTTCTGGCTGACCACAGGTATGATGTTTTTTCTTCAATGACTGCAGAGATTATCACATGGAATTTCTATCTGAAATGTTTGCAAAATTAAGATTAAAATGTGATTTAGTATCAAATAGATTTACAAGGTTATACATCAATATAATTATCTATTATTATCTATTCGTGATGTTAAATGATGAGGCAATGCACGATTTGTGATAAATTTCTCCCTGTGGAGAATGTGGTAATGTGTGGTAAACAGCTCTTGTATTGTGTGGTAGGTGCTGAGGGTTAGGGTTAAGATATCTAAAATGCATACTACGGATTCATAACTTTTTCAGCATGCATGCCTGCTGAAAAAAATTGTGCATACATAATTTTGGTATAGTATTTTGATTGCGAAGATTTGGCTTTGCTTATTATCATAGGACATGAAGGTCTACATCCTCTCTTATCATATATTTCTCAATTGTTACACACTTTACGTTTTTACGTATCATATATTTCACGTGTCGCAGCTAACATCATACCTATTGTAACCTGACCTACATACATGCATAGTACACTGTACCATAACTGTACCTGGGGCCCCTATAGGACAATCCTAGCTAGGTAGTCAATGACGTACTTGATTATACCAGACCTACATGACCATGTCTACATTAATGCACATTACCTAAACTAGTTCTTACTCTACATGTCCTACTGACCAGCTTTAGCATCTTCTTCTTTTATATTGAGAGGTCAGGATTTCTGGAACAGACTTAGGAATGGTAAATTGGATATATTCTTCAATTGAAGACGGTATTCAGATTACCAATGGCTGATGCGTGGTTGATAAGGTAGAGTGGGGAACATGCTGGTAGGATGTCAGGTGAGCATTATAATGCTGCAGGAAGGATCTGACCTGGTATATTTGCATATTGTATGTCAGCAAGTTTTAAAGATGTAATGTCTTAAAGCTGTTATCTGATTTCCTCTTCGAGTTGCACGGGCCTACGCATTTGAAATTATGTTAATGTACAACTGGATCTATGGGTTCCCAGATACCACAATTAAAGGTAATATCATACTTTGATTTTTGTCAAAGAAATGTACACGCATCAAAAATATCAAGAAAGATGCAGCAACAGTAATCTGTGAAATTCCCAGTCCCATACGGTGCCCACCTTTTGAGAAAACAGTGAAAAACGCCCACAGTGTTTCTAATCTTCTCACCATTAGTTTTTATCTTTTAAAGATTAAAAATGTTTTAATTAGTCATTGGTTTTACACTTTCCTTAATAAATTTTAACAGTATGTTTCTACCATCTCCATCATTATACCCTACAAGTTATTGATTAATTTGTGAAGATTTCTGTTTCGGTATGCTACCAAAGTATGATAGTACCTTTAAGAACACATTGCTAAGTACACAATGTACATGTAAAAGATGATATACGTGTACGTATAGCATGTACTCAGGCCAATCTTCAGCCAATAATATTCTTAACACTAAAGGGATGCGACAGACAACTAGCTAATTGGTGATTACATAATCAGTCTCATCCAAATGGAATGTCCAAACAAATATGAATGAGTATCAATTCTGTATGCGTATGATATATTGACAATTAAAACAAAGACCTAAGGATATACTGGACATGTATAGTACACTGGTTGGGTGCTCATGTTTTCCTATTAGTTACATGTTTCCTATGAAGTTGCATGAATTCAATGAAATATGCCCCCCTTTCCGTGCCACGACAAACCACAAACTTCCTCTGCAATCTGCAAAGTGCATCAGAGATTATTTGTGGCTAAACTGAATTCCAGTAGGGAAGTTCTGTGTCCATGTACGTGCACGTGCACTTCATATTTGCTACTTGGTTTATGAATTTATTGGGTGGAAAATGAGTGGAAAATAAACAAATGATTTATTCATAAACTATGAATGCCACACCAAAAACAAATGGTGGCTTCTGGGAATGATACGCAATTCTAAAAATATGTACAGGAAACTATTCAAAGAAATTACAATAAAATAAAACAATTATAGTAAGATTTATTATGAAAACCTCATAACTTTTAGAGATCCTATCTGATAACATTATTATGGATACAGTACATTAAATGTTTTCCCCCAAATGCTTTGCAGATATGCAAGTACATCTTTAAGCATGACAAATACCTATCCTGATGCGGAATTCTGCCTTGGGAGATTTAAGGCAATACTCATATGTAAAGGGCATTTTCATCGTGTACGTCTGAGGAGTATATTATAATGTGTCAAGGAGAGAACTAGATAATATTAAAGATGGTGAATATAAACAGCTGATCAAATACTAATGATCTATTAGTATATCTATTAAATTGTATAGAGTAATAGTACAACTACAACAACAACAAACAAACAAACAAACAATCAACAAAAGAAATAACTTCCTCTTTAAATGTTGAAAGGGCTCAAACTATTACACTTAACAAAACTCAGGTTTTTATTCCATGTATGCTGAAATTCATTCTACAGAAATATTGAAATGTTTATTTGTCATTTTAATAGGCTACTTAATACCATACTTGACACCAAAATAAACCACACACCATGTGTTTTCATAGAATGTCAGAAAAAATGAACTTTTAGAGAAATAAATACGAGATAAAAGAAAGATGAATGACTTACATGTCTGCCTCATCAGTCCGAGTGATATCATCGCTTGTCCAAATTGCTTGTCTGTTCCAAAACCAAATGACCTCTGGGGAAGGATAGCCTGTGGTCACACAGACAAACTGAACTGGTTGCCCTTCCCTGGCGTTGGTATCCTGGAGCCCTAAGGTGAACTGTGTATCCTCATCACCTTCTGAAGCTGTTTCATATGCATCACTGTCACTATCACTATCCTCTGAGGATTAATAGAACCAAGACTGGTCTCATTTAGGCACAAGAGGGCAGTATTCATAATATGTGTGGCATTTCCTCAGCGCTAACAAATGTAAACTACTATATAGAGGGAAATATTTGAAGGTACATGAGACTGTCTGAGACACAAGAGGGCGGTATTTTAGAAAACTGTGTGGAATGCATAATTCCTAAATGTCAAAATAACACAGGGAGGAGGTTGGCTTGTTTCAAACGCAAGAGGGCAGCATTACATAAATGAAGCATCGTTGCCTTGAAAATTATTGACTCGATCCTTGACTGGCTATAGGGAGCAATGGTAGCAAGAAATGTACAGAGCGCCATTAACCACATCCAAACACATGAGGGCGATATTTAAAACTGCTGCTTAGTGTATCGTTCATCTGGAGATGTTATTGAATGACTCTGCTTAGGGTATCATTATTGTCAGCAAATGTGATTTTGGCTGTTCTGAGGCTGAACTTGTAAATTTCAAACCCCATCTCAGGGGCTCTATTTAAAAGGCTGATATATGTACTTGAAAATGAATAAATTGAAACCGATGCCAGACCACGAACTGAGGTTGCACTGGTCTTTGTGTATGTAATTGAGGGCTGGACAAACTGAAACATGAGAGGGCAGCATATAAGTTCACATTGTACATCAGGGTGTGTGTGCTTGAGGAATCAAATGTAAACACATGTAGTACAAAAACCATACAGACTTAGCAATGTACAGAAGGTAGACAAGTAACACAGGTGTAGGAACGGACAGGTACACATATTTCATCATTCATGTGAATTGAAGCACCACTATAAATCAAATCACTTCCAGTTGCAGCATTATTCAGGATTTCCTCAGGTTAACTTCATTTTTAAATCCGTAAGCCATAAAATATTTTTGGAATTAAATGTGCTGTTAACAGCCATTAAGCCAAGGATAAATATTGTCACATACATGTAGAAGAGTTGCAATACTAGAGACAATGCACACATAAATGACATACTGTATCTCAATGAAACATGCTATATGGGATGGGACATGGATGTTTTGGGGCAATTAAAAAAAAGCCATGATTTGTTAGGGCTCTCTATTTCTACCATTCTTTTTTAATTCTGTATTTCCTTTAATTCATGCCACATCATAAATCATCAGAGCTATCACAAGTTAGTTGCCAATAATATTCCAAATGATCTAATAAATTGCTCAAACGTGACACTTGAGCTTCCTAATAACAAGAAATCAAAACAAAGATCTTAAAAAGGGAAACAAGTGTAATTCTTCTTCTTCTTATTTTCTGCTCACCTTCAATAGTTTCCAAAAGCTGAATAACTGGGAAAGATGACATGTCGTCCTAGCTTACATCTATGTATCCATGGTAACATGCAGTGCAATAATATAACAGGCATCGATACGTCCTGTGTAAAAAAAATCACAATTTAAGCTTGTAGAAATTAGAGTCAATGACAAGATTGTATAAACTGCGGAGGTCAAGTACTGAATACCCTGTGACTATCATCACAGGGGTCGAATTCACGAAGCCCTACCATCGATCATAACTCGAGTTACGAAGGATAACCCATCACATCTTACATAGGGCTGCAATGCATCATAACTCCTATGATTGATAGTAAGTTACGACAAGTTGGGTGAAATCGACCCCAGGTTACACCACAGCATCTGGTCTAAGGACAACAAATTATGAACTTAAATTGCATACATGGTTATGAAGGTTTACTCTATTTCAAGAAAAGAAAAAATTGAACTTCAGAACAAACAAATGAGTGAGACAAAACCTAAGTCAAAGCCAGCTGAGGTTTCAATTAGAGGCCATACAAGTACACAAAGATGTGTACATGTCTGTAGGTAGGTAGAAATTTGACAATATGGAAGGCAGAATGAATACATCATTTTCCTACAAATATTCAACAAATAGGCAGGTCTAGATGTTATTGCATGTTGCATTGTGAGACATTTCTAAATAAGTCAAAGTTCTTCAAAATTTTTAATGATGACAACCTAATGAGGAGTGAGTGGTGATTACTTATTTTGTAAAGCTAGGGGATTATAAATGCAGAACTTTACAGCATGGAATTTGTCATTACTCAGATTATAAAGATATTCAATGGGAGGTAAACAACCAGGGCACTACGGTCACGTTTCAGCATTTAAACAGCATAATCCTTCAAATACCATTAGCCAGTCTTTAAACCTTTGCCAAAAGAGTTTCACGGCAATGACATGACTGATAGCGTTTACAGCAAGAACAGAAACCCAAACAGCCTGGACCATAATGTACAAAATAACAAATCAGGATTACACACTCCATATCATGCAGTATCCTGCTAGAATTGAACCAGTATTTAGGTAAGCTGTGGGAAGCCTATAGATCATCACTGAGATGCTCTTAAGAGACATCTTAAATTGGATGTCTCTCTCCCATTGTGCAGTGTGGATGGGATGAACCACTCATCCCAGTCACTGAATGCAATAGGGTACAGTTGGTTATTATACTAGTCATAAATGGATACTTAGAGTTATCTCTCTAGAGTCTTAAGAGATAAATCCTTGAGGAACACTTGCAGTTTGACAACAGAACTGTGATTGGTACAGATCAGACACATATTAAGTGATAACGATCCTGAATGGACAGGTAAAGTGGTAAGAATGAGACAGGTGGAATGGGCCGTACCAACCTGGAATAGTTAGATTCTAGACAGTCACAATCTATTATTCACTACAGTAAAAACGATTAAAAGAAACTGTGTGGTTGAAAGGTCCAGTTCCTATTCTCCATTTTCTGCGAAGTGAGACAATGCGTCACATTTGTGAGAGTCCATTTAAAATCTGAACACATAATGATCAGCTAAAAAATTATGGGTAAACAACAAATAACGGAACAGCCAAACCTACATGAGATTGCCCTTTTCTGTGTACACCAATATCTAGCACTTCATTAAGACATTTTCAGCTTTAATATGAAATATTGTTACAAAGAAAATTTACAAACTTTGTGTATTGGTAGGAAACCAAAACAGCAATGTTTGACACAGGTTTCCCTATATCTTACAGGGTATGAAGATGGTACTGTTAGAAACAAACCTTTAACATTTTTCCATCTGAAATGGTGTATTTATCCAGAGATTAGTAAAAGCATCGACAGGAAATATTTTTAATAACAGTGAAAAGATTGAAATAATTCTGTGGGCATTTCTCACTGTTTTCTCAAGTGGGCGCCGTATGGGACTGGGAATTTCACTAATGACTGTTACTGCATCTTTCTTTATATTTTTGCCCATGAAAGATACATGTATCTTTATCAAGCATTTTGTGCCCTGGCTTGGGTTGGGGAAAACTTTGGAATTAGAGTGCTCCTTTAAAAATAACTTTCTCTAGTGCATATCACACCTCCTGCATCTATAGGGCCAAAGTCAAGTTACCAACGTGACTTACGCTGGCAACACTTGATACCAAAAGAAAATAGTAGCACATCATTCATCATACTCAACAATTCCAACTATTTGAACGGTCCATTAAAACATGTTGATAAAAAAGCATTCTGGAATGACTGAGTATATCAAGAGACAGATAGGAGCATAGGACGTGTTGGTAGAGCGGAAGTCTTATTCTGCGGTTTAGGTTTATCCAAGGCAGAAAAGGTACAGAGTGATATGAAGGAGATGTGTGCAAACTAAACAATATGGACTTGACTTTATTCATTTGGAGGGAGGGGGCACTACCATTAATTAGAGTCTACTCCACTAGCCACAAATGCCTGCAATCCTGTCTACGGAGTTTGTTTGCATTATCCCACAGACCTAGAAGCATTTATAATGTACTGAAATGATCTTGACCTGAATATTCCTTCATAAACTATGATACTGCCTGTATGTATGATGACATTTGTGGCAGATTCAACCCAAACCGAGACAAAGTCTGCCAAGTAGATTGCTGATTACAGACTTTAACCCTAACCCACCTTCATACAGTTTACCACACATGGCTTTTGCATGTGGTAAGTGTGGTATCCTGCATACCACAATATACCATGTGCAGTGTGGTTTTTGTGGTAATGCATGGTTCATTATCTAGTTCCCCTGTGGAGACAGTGGTAGTATATTGCTAAACAGCTCTTATCTTGTGTGGAAGGTGCAGAAGGTTAGGGTTAAAGATTTTCTTCAAATGTCATGTTGTCACCATCAATTTTGCCAAAATCGTGGATGTTTGATGTCCAGAAATTACACCAATAGATAACACATTGCATGATTCTTTATTTAAGTCACATCAATGAAGTTATCCCTAATCATATTGAGCATGTTCCTTGTTAACCATCTGGTTTATTTGATTTGCAGATATATGGAGTATAATATTATCCAGTCTAAGCCGCAACTTACAGTATGTACATAGCCACAACAGAAGCCAGCATATTCCTACATGGAATACACAGCACCTGGGATGTCAAGCCTGAGCCAGTAATAAATACACCACCATGAAATGGATACTAGCATTGAATGCTTCAATCTTCCTGAGCGCTCTGCTCATGACATGAAACTGACACCAAATGTCACATGCGACCCAAACAGGTAATCCATGAAAACTTCCTCAAGAATAATTTACAACTGCAGATGAGAACAACATTCCTGAGATAAATTTATCTTGCTACAATGCCAAATAACTTTCATTCCATTATTACCATAATATTACCAATTTTTCATTTCTAAAATCAAATATCTTAAGGTTGAAACAAAATAGGCCCTGGGCATTCATTAACAAAAAATTAAAAAGACAAAGCATTTATAACCAATTTAACTTGACACATTTTTGGATGAAGAATGTCTGTTTATCTGAACGACAGTGAACGTGCCCAGCCAAGCTGCCTTAAATGGAACAGCACTTGAGATAAATCTTGGCTGGTATTCAGATTAATGGTCTCTAGGCTCTGGCTTGACAACCATGCTTTCAACTGACAGCTGTAACTCCTTTCTAATTGTAGCCCTACATTTAAAGATTAAGAAATTGTTTCTAACTTTTATCTTACTTTGATCTGAGGCCAGAAGAATTAACCATGGGAAAGAATTCTGGATAGCGACATTCTCACTCATGCGGTAATAGTCTAAATAGAGTGTGTGTACAACGTTGGTAAAGGTAGCAGAACAGTCCTTACACTTTGTCTAATCCAGCATGTACATGAAATAATAAGCCTATGAAAATTTGAGCTCAATCAGACATCTGAGTCCCAAGAAAATTGTTAAATTTCAATATTTGGGTAGCTGTTACAGAAAACTACCATTTGTGCCTTTCATGATGCATTGCCAAACAGTTTTTATTACATTTCATTATCATTGATGTTTTGATCCTAGCAGGATCTTTCTCAAAGGGTAAAGGCTCGCCTTTGAGAAAGATCTTGCTCAGATCGAAACATCAGGCCTTCCTTACTCCAATCATTACATTTCAGGTCATTATTCTGGCAGATGAGCAGTTTGCAGCAGTTAATTACATGTATTTGTATTGATTTAATTATAATTATTAATTTTAGTTTTTAACCCTTGATAAAGGTCCTACTACCAAAAATCTTTCGCAAATTTTTGGGTGACTGTATCACATCTGAAAACGTGTAACCTTTTTCAAATGGAGGTCTTGGCATAACATTTTTTCTTTTAAAACAATGTTAATTTCAGAAAATGTAGGGATGAGTTCTGCAGACGACCACTGCTTTGGTCATCAAGCAAAATGAGGCATTGGTTTACAATTTAGCACGCTCAGACTACAACTCAGAGAAGAGCACTTTACTGTTGCTAAACTCACATGGAAACTATTTTTTTCAAAGTCCTGAAATTTGGCAGAGTTTTGAGCTTTTGGGAGAAATATGAGGGAATCAGGAACAGGAAGAATCGGCACTCCACAGTCCACACTCACGCAACGTAAAAGTTAAATTAATGGTGCACACTCACTATAAAACTGCCGTCTTACAAACATTTTCAGAGTGAAAACAATTTCACTGGTAGAAGAAGGGTTGCTTAGAACACTGCAGAGGTACGGGGTGCTATTGTATGTAAAACATTACCCAAAATAAAAAGTCAATGGTTCATACATTAATAGTCGGTGGCCATTTTTCCATAGGTTTGTGCACAAGTATGGCCGTCAGTGGAATTCTTTCTTTAAGTTCTGTACAAGATTGAAGTACACCACAGTTTCCTTATTACAGCTTATCAATCACCACAAAGTGAAATTTTGATGAGACTTTGATCAGCAGTTATGGAAGTAATTGCAGAACGCAATTTGTCAACAATTTTTGGGTTCTTTTATAAATTTATCATGATTGCAATGCATGGTTCGTTTATTGTGATTATTAAAAAACAAACTTAAGCAACTAAAATCATTCAGACAATCATTATAACTGGTTTCTTAGAGAAAATGCAATGTTAACTAACGGGACTCAAAGATGCAAGGAACATTCAGCCTACCTGTGAATAGTCGCACACGACCGTGTGTTAGCATGCTACTCGGTCCAGCACTGCACTGCATGCAGGCGGTTTGTAGTGGTTGAATACTCCAGATTGACAGGGCACAGTGGCCGCTGCTCGTGGACAAATCACACACTTGACCGCTGGCCGTCCTCAACCTTCCAGGCCTTCTTATTTCAAGTCCTTAGACCATAATGACCTTGAAGCATTAACAAGAAGAACTGCAGACGTTTGAAACCATTTCACGCGTCGAAAATGGAGAAATTTGCCACCTTTCGTCCGTCCAAACTCGACCAGACAACACTTTTCACTTTTTGCAAATGTTGTGATCACGTGTCCAAAATGGACGCTGACTATTTTGACCAATATAAATCAACGTTCATTACGTCAGGCAACCAGACTCTAGGGAATAGGCGTGTGCAGTGGGTGGGGGCGGAGTGGGAATGGGAGGTGGGCGTGGTGTTGGCCGGAGGGCGCCATTCATGATAAACGGAGTAACCATTTTTGTTTTCTTCACAAAAAGCTAAATAAATTGATTACAAATCGGCGAGTGATCTCTTTTACGTGTATGGGAATATTCAGTACTGTCTTGTACTAGCACCCTTAAACATTGAAAAGAACACCTGTAGGCCTATCTATTTTACTTGGAGAAAATTTGGAAGACAAATCATTAAATTCAGTCCTAAGGGCGACTTATCTAGATAATTCATCCGGGCAAAACTAAGAAAAAAACAAGAAGTGAACCTTAAACCTTATAATCTTGCCTTGACAACTTACTCCAAGAAAGATGCTGACATGTTCTGATAATTCAATATCACGCCAAGAGTACTGAACTGAAGGAAGGAAGAAGTATAGGTTTACTCAAACTGAGATTATTCGCTCATTCGGAACTCAAACACAGATACATTATTTTCCATCGTGCCACCTCCGCGTAATTTGACTAACACCATAAGTATATCCTTCGGCTCTATCGCTTGCCATAGAAAATGCCAATTAATTATCAGGATCAGACGACTTATCGTTTATATTGAGAACATTATTGAGACAAGACGATTTTACCACTAACGAAGTTCGACTTAGCTTGATAACTTATGTCGTTAACAGGGGCGGATCCAGGATTTTCCAAAGGGGGGGGGGGGGGGGGGGGGCATGTAAATAAAATGCTCCAATTCAATGGAATGTAAGGAATGGCGGAGAAGAAATTAAAACTACATGTATTTGATTATTTAATTATTTTTAAATTGATGCTTTCGAGAGTACAGACAGCAATCGTTTTATTTCATCTTCATATCTTTTGTTCTCGGCAAAAGTCTCAACCAAAGAACTAATTTCTGCCTTAAAATTAAATTGATATTATTTTCTCGAGACAATAGGAACAAAATTGCAAAGTGTTACAAATCTTCAGGTTTGGAAAATTAATGTTTATTCCGTTCACAATGCGTCAAAAACTGGAACACACGATCTCTCCTAGATTAAATTTGAATAGAATATCACTGTCTATAGAACAAAAGGGTAATGAGTTACAGCATGTGGTAGTATAATAGGCACTACGTTTATTTTGAATATAACAATATTGAACACATCACCAGTGGTTTAATAGTTTTTTTTATTATTTGTTATAGCTAAGAAAAACCCACTCCATTTTCTGTCTAACAATTAAAAGCTGAAGAACAACAAACATCAATGGATATTTTTTTTAAAGCAGAAATAAAACAAAATCATAATTTGTTCTATATTTATAGTACAATTCTTAAATACAACGCCGAGGTTTTGAGGCTTCAATCTGCCCCGTTCACTTTTACGACACCCCTGGCTCAAATGGTACGTTCCGCTGACTTGGCCTAATATGCAAATCATGATGACTCTTGCTCTCCTATTGGTTAAAAGCCCTGTAGACTCTTCCACTCCTGCACATACAGGGGTGGTTTCACAGTCGGAGCGTACCATTTGAATGTATTATGTCAAATAAAAAGGTATGACATTACATGCTGAAATCTCCGTACTACTCGGTCATGTTTTCAAACCAGGGAAGTGAACTATATAAATGCTTATATATTCCAAGCTGTAATATGATACTGCAAAAAACAACCTCGAAATGGAATTTCAGAAGAATAAAAGTGGACTTCGACCCCAATTTACTTTATTTTCTGAATTAAAAATGATGCCAATAAATGATAACAGATTGCGTTTGCTTAGGGCTTTTCGGAATTTGTACAATTTGGTTCCAGTCAAGAGTTTTGTTTCAGCGGGCAGCATTGACATGTTATGAAACAGAAATATGGCAAGAGTAAATTGTTCTGTACTGTTCATATGGAAGCATGACTACATGAACTCCAAACAGCATCTGTATCAATGAAACTTTTAAACAGCATAATTACCTGTCCTAACTCTACAACTTTAGGCACCAATCACCCGGGATACATATTTATATCCATATTTATATTTAAATGTAAATATATTACATACAAAAAGATAAACACAGTGACCAATATTACATTTTGAATCATTCACAAACGTGAAATCACCAAAGACTTGGAAATAATAATGACAGACAAAGAAAATAAGTTCTCCGGACTTGCACAATGTGACAATAGATTAAAAAAGTGACATTTAAAACTTTAAAACATGGAGGGAGCAAAATATGAGTGAATCAAGAGAAAGATTTCAATAAAAAACAAACCAGTTACTAAACTATTGATATAGGTAGAGATACTTGAACAGACAGATGAAATAAAATGCCTTATTTTGAACATAAAGCGGAATTGGGTCATGTAAATATCTAATTATTTAAAGGAATAGTCAAGAAACTAGAGACAAATTTGAACATACAATCAAATATGAGTTAATCCAACAATCAAAGAGAGTAGGTTGATTCTAGATACTTCGCAATGTCCAAAAGAAAATCTACATAAAAGGTTGGCCAATAAATGTTTTCCTTATTTAATATAAAAACATAAATAATCTTCATCTTCAATTGCATATATCACCCTGAACATTCAAAATGAAATACAACAAACATTAGAAACAAAAAAAGATTAAATATAACATCCATCACTTCATCTAAACATACAATCACAACTCTGTATTATCTTCTGCACAAATTCAAGAAATTATCTTATAAAACATTCAAGTCTTCGCTCATTAACAAGAAAAAAACCCAGAAACAGACAGCGGAACGAGAAATAAATTAAACAGTAAACTTGCACACTCCTTTATCCTTTTAACTGAGAATCAAACATCCTCAAAATCAATATTTGCTGCAATTGCTTCACTTTCAACAGAAGAAACATGAAAACATGACACCGAAACTTACTTCCAAAGAAGAGTTCATTGGCACGACAACCATCACCATGGCATTTCCATGACAACACTACAATAGGCTATGATTTGAATACTTCTTCTACTTTAAAAAACGGTTCCCCAATAACTTCAAAACTTTCTCATTAAGTAAACATCTTCATCTTCAATCTTCCAAGAATTCAAAACTTTCGAAAACGGACAAGCACTCGTGAAAATGTAGGTCTCAACATGAGTTTCTAGTACAAAGAATGACTGACAATAATTTGAAAGTCATTCTGTCCTCCTTCGACTGGCTAAAAACAAACATGTTAAGACCAACATTTGATAACAATCTCCAGCATTCTAACAATGAATGATTGCTCTGCTATCTCCCGTCTATCAAGTCACTTTCAATAATCAACCAATTGTTAATTGTTATTGTGGACAAAATCAAGTAAAAATCGATATGGTTACCACCCAAATTGCTAGGAAGAAAAACTAGAAGTTACTATTTTTTTGAAACCTAACTGCACTTTTGCATCTAATTTACTTTTTTTTTGCTTTTTTTTTCGTTTCTTTTTTTTTTCCTTTTTTGCTATTTTTTTTCTTCAATTTTTAAAATCACTGTTGTACTATAAAAATGATTATACATACATCTCTGTTGGTCTCTGGAATGGTAGAAATACCAGAGTATCAATTATGAATAAAACATTCTACTCTTGTCTCCAAAGAGTCTATTACAAAATGTTTCCAGTTTTCAGTCAGAGCACGTATTACATTTTATAGGTTCTGTTTTTTGAATGATCAACCATTTTCTTTTTCTTTCATCTTTTGATGAGAAACAAAAATGATCCTTGTAGAATGTCACGATCCAATGCTTTACCAAAAGTCCAGACTGGCTGCCTGATCATTCATGTTCAATTCATGGAGATATATCAAGAATAAGGTAATGCTATCAGTTGAAATGTGGAACATTTTCCGTGTTTTTGTGCAATGTCAAGCGAATAAGAGAAGAATTGATTATTAATTGAATTTGTGAGACAGCATCCTGATTTCAATGAACAAAAGGAAAAGTGTGAGAATGTGAGAAATCATTCAAATTCATTACTAATTAAGAAACTGACCCAAACAGATGTCCTGAAATCAGATTGTTTGTGTAAACTGATTTTGTTAAGAGTATGAAATAGTAAATTCTGTGCTTGATGAAACTTGGCTCTTATCTAATGAAGACAGATATGATTTCCTATTTTCTTATACTTCGTACAAAACTAGACAAATGTGTTTTCTTTTTTCCACAAACTTATTTCACTGACATTGTAAAACCTATAGATCACGATACATTAAGGGCACTTCAATGTATACACAATGTCCCAATCTTGATTCAACTGCATCTCAGTATAACGCATTCTTAGGTGTGTTTTAAAACGGTAGAAATCTGCAAGATGAATTTGAATGAACAATTTTGCTACATGAACTGTCTGTCCAAAAACAAATCTGTGGAAAAATTGTTTCCACCATTCTTAATGTTGATGCCCATTGTTCTTTTTTCCAGATAAAAGCCAAAACAAACCTTTCGCTTATTTTCTTGTTTTTGTTTCTTAACAAAAAGAATAGCTTTATAATTTTATTAAGATATTATTAACGTCTGAAAAATCTACAAGAATGGAGAAATATTGGACTTTCACAATAATTTAAAAATCTTTGACAGTGTCTGTACAGTTTCAAAGGATTTGACCTCCACATTTGTGAGTTTTCACTACAATATTCAGCTGATCAATGTGAAGTCTGGAAGCAAACAATTCTTCATTGAATTTGGAGGGAAAATTAGTATTCAGAAATGCCAAGAAATCATCTGTTCAAACCAGCTGAATGGAGCATTGTCCAATATAATCGAATGGCCATTGAAGGTAATCTCAGACATCAAATGCAATGATATTTAATCGTCTGATTACCGGTAACCCCTGGAGATATATGTTTCATCCATCGTCCTTAAAGACATCAAAATGCAAAACTGTCAGGCAGAATGTTGGCAAGAGAATGATTCTAGGAAACACATCGCTAATAAATTATCAAGATTTGCAATCATTTGCTAAGAACATGGGGCTACTGATTGCACAAGATGATAATTACAGCATTGGATGTCCAGTGATTATTCTGACCGATGGAGAAAAGAAAAAATCAATCAAGAAATATATACCACATGAATAAACCAGATTCTCAACAAACAGACTCACTTCTGTATCTTTCCTATACTCCCATGAAAACAAGGGGTTTGCCGAACAACACAATGCCAACGATGAACGGTCCCACAATGCAATGCTGCAGTTGCTACCACAACGGTTGCCATGACAACTCCTGGGCATATTGCTGGATGGTGAGTTGCAGCTGAGAGTCTAGAAGAAAATGCAGCTTGGACGTTATGGAGCGAGCGATTCTCCAGAGTACTAGTGTTTATAATATGCCTTTCACACGTATCATGGCTCGGACTGCATTGAATGCTTTCTGTATATCAAATGAAGAAAATACAAAAAAGCACAATGTCAGTATTAACTTTATGGGTCTCGGCTGCTGCAATTGCCTTGCACAGCAACTTGACCTAAAATTATATAGTTAGTAGCACAATGTTACATTAGCACTTCAGTTTTGCCAAGATATCATTGTTTATGAAACTACAAAAAGCAAAGACAACAACTGATTTCATATAAAGCATTGGAATTGATTCTTTAACAGGGGCATGTGCCCCAGGCTCCCTTTTAATAGGGGGCGCGAAAACGCCGACAAGAAAAAAGAAAAAAAGTTAGCTGTACGTTCGGGAAAGAAAGATTCCAATTCTAAATTCCAAATTTTTGTTTTCATTTGCATCAGAAGTTGGAATTAGGGGCGCAATTTTAGCGGTTGCCCTGGACGTCATTTTTCCTTGCTACGCCACTGCCAAAGAGAGTATAAGTTATATTTTAGAGTGAAGTAGCAAAGTATAGTGTACACCAGCCCCATGCCCAGTGTGTAATACCTCAGACAATGTTGGTCATGAGTTTGGTCGAGTGAACAGGAATGACTTCAAGCCAGCTTGATTGTACTAACCTGCCACCTTCTCTTGATGACAAATTTCTTGAGACGAGCCTTGGACAGGGACTTGCTCTTGATCTCCTTCTTGAGCCAGTCGTCATTCAAGCATCTATCAGCAGTCATTCTCTCACTGTGAGGAACAAGAAGACGCTAGGTTAAATCAAGTAATCAAGCAATCATCAACAGACATTCTCTCACTGAGAGGAACAAGAAGACGTTAGGTTAAATCAAGCAATCAAGCAATCATCAACAGACATTCTCTCACTGAGAGGAACAAGAAGACGCTAGGTTAAATCAAGTAATCAAGCAATCATCAACAGTCATTCTCTCACTGAGAGGAACAAGAAGACGCTAGGTTAGATGAGGACCAACGACAATTAAGAGGACTAGGGAGGACTACTCTCTTAAATAGCACCATCAAATAGTGTTTGCTAAACAGGCACGAGTATACACATATTGACTGGCAGACAATGCAATAGTGCATAGTATTCAACCTAAGAAACTACTGACAAGCAGGGGCCAATTTCATGGAGCTGCTAAGCACAAACAAATTGCTTAGCACAAAAACATCTTTCCCAATAAAACAAACCAACATTAAGAATTTCATTTGATATTCATGGTCCGTTAACAGTCAAAGAACAATCACAAGTGATACACAACACATGGGAATTTGGTTGTTAATCCTAGCAAATTGTTTGTGCTAAGCGGGGCCGTGAAATTGGCTCCAGAAAAGACTCCTATTTCTCTCTGACTCATGTTTCTGGAATAATTCATCAAGTAATTGTTCAAGACAACAATTTGAAACAAAGCTATTACAACAAAATGGAATCAATATAAGTTTTAAACTTCTGCAAACTGCTCATCCAAGAAAATAATGATTTTCACTGAGTAAAAATAATGCTCAGGAGGGTCTGACATTTTACATTAAAATGTCAGGCCCTCCTACTGGTGCCAAAATGTGATCAAAATGACAATAAACGCTGAAACTGAAAGTACATAAATGTAAATATTTGATTTGCTTACACTTTGTCTTCCTTGAGAAGATTTTCAATGAAATTCTTGGCCATGTCTGAGATTTCATCAAAACACTCGTCCTCAAAGTCCCATTCCACTTTGAGAATGTTGCTCATAGTCTCACCTTCATTATCACCCATGAATGGTGATAGACCACTCAATCTGGGAAATAGAAGATAGAAGGACAAGTCAGAGAGAGATTCAAGACAACAGACGTTACTACTGCTCCATTCAAAGATCATATTCTCAGATTTATTACCAATTTTATCATTTGCAATAAACTTTGCACAGACAGTGTTGTATACAGTAATCCAATGCAAGTTTTTGAGTGGCGCCCTCTTTTGATTAAAAAACAGAAACTGTGGCGGTATTTATCAATCTAAATGCACTACAATTCAAGCTTGGTACGTGGTGCGTGGTTTGTTTCTGAATCAAGGAACACAGAATTAGCAGAATATTCGGCATGGACGACATCTCCCGGATTTCTCCATCGGTCTTTTGCTCATGATTAGCTTTCCAGCTTCCCAGATTTCAATACAAGATGATTGGCGGTGTACAAAATAATATACTGACACCACTGCAGGTTTGTTTTATTCAGAAGAGGGCGCCATTCAAAGACTTGTGTTCGGATCAACGTAACCAGCAACATGTTATTGAGTTCATTTCAGTGCCGAGTAATGCATTGCATATTACTCAATTTGTGATGTTCATAATTTATCATTTTCTGGCAAATGGCCTCAAATCTTCAATAAACTGCACAAAAATCTTCAAATTTGCTGAATATTATTTTATCATTTAACTATTTGATATGACTATATTTTACACTTACAAGACGTAGCAGATGACGCCCACAGACCACATATCTGTTGTGTAGGCGACTTCATCGTATGAAACCACCTCTGGAGCCAGAAACTCAGGAGTACCACACGACACTTTCAGTCCTGATGTCATCTTCTGGGCCAGCCCAAAGTCTATAATCTTGATTTTGTTGCTATTTTTCCGTACACATAGAATGTTTTCTGGCTGTGTAATAAGAAAATTCAAATAGTTTTACAAATACAGGCATCTGTTAGTGATAAAAAAAACAACTTACCAAAGCAGTTAACAGAAAAATATACAGTTGGCATTTTTGTTCTTAATCTTGGTTGAAGACAATGGGATGTGGGATGTTCAGATTAACATGTGATCTTTGATTCTCTAACAACTGCAGGGAAATTGCCTTTGAAGAAACATTTGAAACAAGAATTGGAATCCAAGCTTGATGAACACTGCTCTCTGTAATCAAAATAACAAACAAACGTGCAACGACAACAAACTACAGGATATCATAAAAACCTGAGGTCAAACCAAATATCAGCCCAAATCTTGGCATTTGATCTCCACTCCATCCCTGTCATGTCAGATTATAGGTAGACTGTTTGACATTACTTCATTACCTCCAAGGGACATCTACAATTCAAGCAAGTCCAGGGGCCGATTTCACCAATGCTTTGCAATCATCGCTAAACGGAAAATCGACCGCTACTTTGCATAGTAATTTTCAGTTTAGTGATGGATTTGGACTTGGCAATGATCACAAAGCAGTAGAGAAATCAGCCCCTGGACAGAGGGGCTAAGTGACTTACTTTCATGTCAAGGTGGAGAATCTTTTGAGTGTGCATGAATTTGACACCTTCACATATCTGTCGCATGAAGAATGTGACTTCTTTTTCTGTCAAATCGAACTCTTCGTCAATAACTCTTTCGAACAACTCACCGCCCGATACACTGCAAGTTAAAGATACAAAACCATGAGAGCAAGTTGGCCTAGGATATTTCTCCAAGCAATTCCAAACCACATTCCTCCTAAACATCTGTTTACAATACAATAATTTCAAGGAGAACAAAGAAAATTCAAAGGAGAGCATTGTAATGTGTCCCTTCAGCTTGATGTCTCTCACTAGCATTTCATAAGCAGGTCATAAGCAGGTCATAAGCAGGTCATAAGCAGATCACAAGCAGATCATAAGCATCTACACAGTGCCTATGTGATTGAAGAGATGTGTTTGATAACAAAGTTTGAAGAAGTCTAGGACTGCTTTGAAATAGAAAATGTCTTTACAGACAAATTCTTAACAGGATCTTTCTCCAAGGCTCAAAGACCTGGGCCCAATGTCTTGGCTCTGCTTATCCTCATTTTCATTCTCTCTTTAGCCGAGAGAATGGGAAATCCTTGAAAAAAGGGAACTAAGATGCAGTTTTATGATGCCGTCAGACAAGTTTTCTGCTTCTGTAAGCAGCGATTTTATCCATGGTAAGCCGAGCCATGAAAATGAGCCCCTGTCTTAAGCCTTTGAGAAAGATCCTGCAAAGAGTGAACTATTCATAAAGTCTTCACACTCCAAGCTTAGAGGGTATATCGATGCTGACATGTCAATACTTACTATTCTAGGATCATAACCATGTTGTGTCCTGTGGCAAAGGCATCATACAGTTGTAGTAGCTTTGGATGCTGTAGAACCATCATGATTTCAATTTCATGTTCACACTGTCCAAAATCAATACCAAGGATTTGATAAGCACGGTTTATTTCATATACAATGTGCCGATTGTCCAAGTAACTTCTACTGTAGAGGCCAGGGGTCAATGTCAAAGAGCTGCTTTAACACAAAATGCTTAAGCATAAGTCTTCTTTGATCAAACAGAATTACCAACCAAATGTTCACATGATATTGCTTTTGACTTGTATTTGGCCATTGTTTGCTGAGAATAACACTCATAAGGAGTTTTGGTTGGCATACTGATTTTATTGACCAAGTTTTTTGGAGCTTATGCAAAATTTGGTGCTTAAGCAGCTCTAATTGGCCCCTGACTACTAACAATGGATCCTGGCTTTAAGCCCTACTTTAAACTGTATCAGACAATTTGTTTACCTCCTTCTTATCTGCGGGCTTCTCAGCTTTGATAAATTTGGCTGCCAGTATCTTCTTAGATTTCTTCTCGACACATTTGTTTACAGTTCCAAACTTTCCCCTAGAATAAAACACAAGTAAATAATGCTGACTGAAAAGGGAGTATGAAACTGATTACTCAATGAGTAACATTTCAAAGCTATTAATTGAGTCCCTAAAGAATGGCACATTTAAAGGTAATATCATACTTTGGATTTTGTCAAAGAAATACAGATACATTTGCAAAAATATCAAGAAAGATACAGTAACAGTCATCTGTGAAAGTTTCAGTCCCATACGGTGCCCACTTTTTGAGAAAACAGTGAAAAACGGCAACAGTATATAAAAAAATCTTTTCACCCTTATTTTTGATCTTTAAAAGGTCATAATTGTTTTTGGTCATGGGTTTTATTCTTTTCTGGATAAAAATGGTATTTCAAGCAGAAACATTTTAACAGTATGTTTCTACCATCACCATCTTCATACCATGTAAGTTATAGGTAAATCTGTGAAGATGTCTGTTTCAGTATGCTACCACAGTATGATACTACCTTTAAAGGACTGGTCTCTGCTTGTCTTTGTTAAGCATAGACCCTTTCACAAATAGCCATCCTATGGGAATTTGTTTCACAATACAACCAGCAGCAACAACCACATCAACACCTTATAGTCTCATATTACTGGTTGAGATATGACATCATAAAGAATTTAAAAAGCAACTGAACATTTTGTTTTTGTCATTAATTTTCCCATTCTACACTTACTTTCCAAGTTCCTCTCTTACTTCGTAGAATTCTTTGACATTCTCTTTCCTAACTTTAACATCTCGCTTTTCAAATGCAGCCTCATCTGAAAAAATAGAAATAAATAGCAAACCAAATTAAACATTGAAGAGTTACTTAAAGAATATTAGTTTTTGCTCTCCATGTTTGTTATTTGTTTCATATCAGAACCAAACCTTGACTATGGATTGTGTGTACTACATGTATGGCGCATCAAAGAATTAAATGCACCAATGAATGATGTGCATCACTTTGTAATATGGTGAAGGATAGTACAAACTGTACCAATTCTTTAGTCTGGGGAAAATGCCACAGTCTGGTAGCCAGACTCTTATAAGAGAGCCTATGTAAGTATGGTTCAAATCATTGTACATAGCAAAGATGACAAATGTCTGTAACTGGATGCCAATTTCCATAAAGTGACTTGAAAAAAACCCCGGAATGGGTAGATGTTGAGAGAAGAAAGAAATATGATTGAAAATTGATGAAAATTGATGAAAATTGATGAAAATTGATGAAAATGTACACAAACCTGGCTCATCCTCCTCATCCTCCTCTTCAGCTGTAAGCAAAAAATGATAAACAGGAAATAATTAAAAAACTGAATCAAATGACTGTAAGCAGAAATGATATACAGGACAAATCTACAGACCAAATCAAATTGACTGGACAAATCACAACAGGGGCTGATTTCATAGAACAGCTACATACTTAATTTCACTTAGCACAGAAGGGATTTGCTTAGCAAATATAGCCTACCAACCAAAAGTCTGTGTAATGCACATGAGGTGTCAACACTGGTTCCCAGGTGATTCTTCTTAGAGTACAAATCCTCTTAGCAATATTTTCTACTAGTTTAGTTATGTGTTTGTAATACTTGGGGAAAGACAATGTAGGTTCTGAAATGTCCATGGGCCAATTTCATAGAGCTGCTGAAGCACCACACACCTTGGTAAATAAAATGTGATTGTTATGCTCAGCAAACAATGGCCGAATACAAGCCAAAAGCAGTAAACATCACATGAACATTTGGTTGGCAATCCTGTTTGATCAAAACTTGTCATGCATAAGCAAATGTTTGTGCTTAGCAGCTCTATGAAATTGGCCCCCCGTTGATTTGAAGGTTTGGAAGAGTGACTATAACATGTGCAGCAAACCTAGAGGTTCAGATATTTCAGACTGCATGGAAAAGCCTAATATAATCAATACAAGCTCATATTCAAGTTTTGAAATATCTCAAGGATTGTCAGTAAGTTTCCTCTGTATGTTAGATCCCAGAGTAGATTAGATCCCAGCCCAAAAAGGAAAGATCAGGAAGTTATTCTTACTGGCTCCAGTATCTGATGTCATAATAGGCTCTGAGACGATACTGGGTTTGCTGGTTCCAATAGCATTAACACAGCTGACTCTAAACTTATAGGTGCCATTCTCTTTGAGTCCCTTGATGGCATAGCTGGTGCTGAAGACATCCTTAGTTAGTACTTTCCAGTTGTTCTTGCCATCTTCACACATTTCCACCTGGTAACCAGTAACGATGCTACCGCCATCATACGTGGTACCAGGCCAGACCAGGTTGATCATATCCTTGAATACCTTGGCCGCGTAGGGCTTGTTAGCAGGCGGTTCTGGGACCTCTGCAAGTTTCACAATCATGAACAAAACTCATATATAACAAGAGTACTTCAAAAATATTAGTGACTATAGGCGATTCACAATAGTGTGCCGCCATGAGTTTGCAACGCGTCGGCCAATCAAACTGTGCATCTTTCCGCATGCGCAGTTTGTCAACAAAATTAATTCCGCACATTGTAATTAGCCAACGCATTGAGAACTCACAGTGAAGCACTTTTGTGAATTGCCCGTATTAAAACAAGTTTAGCACCAGAGCAAAGAAAATTTCAAACCTTGTGAGAACAAGTGAAAAGAGCATAAAGGATACAATTTCTCAAAATCATTCACAGAAACGGTGAGCTTTTGATCCACTCGCTATTTGCTGGAAAACTCATCAATTTTTATAAAAGCAAATTAAAAAATTGGTCCAGTCTGTTCACTCATAACTGATGTGATCTGGGGCCGATTTCACTAATGCTTTGCGATCATCGCTAAGCCCAAATCCTTCGCTAAACGGAAAATTGATCGCTACTTTGTGTAGGAATTTTCCATTTAGCGATGGATTTGGGCTTTAGCGATGATCGCAAAGCGTTAGTGAAATCGGCCCCAGGTATGAAAATCAACACACAAATGACAAACATTTATGGCTAGTGTGAAATTGTGGGGATATACAAACAATGGGTGTGGCCTATTGACAGGAGCAATGGGTGTGGCTCATTGACAGAAGCCACGCCTTCCCTGATCATCCCAATGCTTTTTTCTGTTAATATTCAGGAACACAAATGTGACTTGACTATAAAACTTCTTTCCATATTAGATAGATTTTTACATTTCCAAACATTTTCTCAATGGTCTTTTTTACCATTCACAATATTCCAATTTGATCAACTACTATTTTAGAAAGTGTAACACAATGTTAATTATGACAACAGTTCCAAGTTCCCAAATTTTCCAAAAGTTCAAAGTTAATTGTCATATTTTGAACCAAACTGATGTGCTTGCTACATTACTGGAGTAAAGATGGACATTCTGACAGATTTGAATTCTATATTTAGATGCACAATGTACTATAAGATGATTGATATGTGTTGACTTACCTGCAGGCATGGTGTCAATTTGTCACTGTGGAAAGAATAGAAAGAAACAAGTCACATATAAATAACAGTTACATTCAAAACAAATGTCAATACATGACACTGATGCTGGAGACTTGAAGTTACTCAGAAATGAGCATTCCTGAGACAAATACTGGCATTTTGTTTGGTTCAAAATTGTAAACTTACCAAGTATCCTCAACTTATCTCTATTCCCACTGATAGGCTATACATTTAGGAAGTTGAGACAATTATAGCTAAATCAAGGTTATTATGAGTCAATACAAAGTCTCCACTACAAGCATAGTTTCCATATTCACAGCAGATAGTTGTGATTTGGTGGATAACAAGACTAGCCATCCATGACAGTGATGTTTAAATAATTAAACATTAAGTTGACTCATTCTATCATTACCAGTTTCCCTGCTGCACAATGTGTACACATGCATCAATATCCGGATACCACAAAAATGATGAGCACAAGTTACATGACAATCAAACATTACCCGCTGGTCTGCTAGATAAGAGAAGTTACTCTGGCACTTTACTTTCTCATGACACTACAACAGTACAAGACAGAAAAAGCAAGCATCCCCAAGATACCAGTCCTAGATGCTTCATCAACATCTCTTATCTTATGGCTCAGTCTACTTTCTTAGTGGGGGAGATGGAACTAGGATGCCATCAAATTCAAGTAATCAGAGAATCTCTGCTTGGAATTATTCTCAGGAAAACTATGCGAAGCTGAACAGGCCAGGAATTGATAGGTGTATGCCGTCCTGTTTGCGTTTGGGGAGGGAAATGTCTTAAAATTTGTAGCAAAAGTTGTGGTGATGGTAATATGTGTTACATCACCTCCCTTTTGATTAGAATGGTACATCCCGATACCAAAGAGTTGGATAAAGAAGGAAGATTCTTGATGTCTTATGTCGCAGTGTCTCATGTGGTGTGCATTGTCAGTGCAATATGCTTACAGGCTAGAAATGTACTCCTATAGTGCAAGGCCTTGAAGACTTATTAATATCTACGTCATCTCCCTTGCCTCCAGGGTGATGGCATTTCAGCTCTGACGTAGATCTCGACCCCAACTATGTTCAGATTCTCCTTGTTCTTTGTAAAACTCTCCTCAGGGATGTCTTCCGATCAACCAGGGGAGGGGGGAGGGGAGTAGGGGGAGGCTGGGGGTTTTGTTTGTACCTAAATACTTGTATGCTTGGTATAAGGGCAATGTCATTATGGAGCCAGCTGTTGAAACTAACACCATGAACTATGTAACATTATTAGGAACAGACAACCTTCCATATGTTCAATCATATCGTCCTTCTTCAACCTGAAAACGTCAGTCACGTCATTCATTTGAATACAAACACTTTGTCCATGTGGTAATATTTACACTCATTTCCCTATTGAGCTATATCAAAATATCAATACAATTTACATTTGGTCATGTAAATTATTAAAAACTTTTTTCAGACCTAAGTTTAGGTTAGTTTTTGGAGATGAAATTAGTACATTTTCCTAAACTGGAACTGAAATATAGAAAGTCATTTTGGTTTTAATTCACCTAAATATCTTAAGGTCTGTAATAGGAAAGGAAATGGAACTGACATCCAGATAATAAAAGATTAAAGGCATTTCTTCTTATTCATGCAATGTTGTTTATGACAAATACAAAAATATGAAATCTAGTTTAAAATTCAAGTCGCTTTAAAAATATAATACATCATGTTATTTTCTTCTAAGCATTTGGTCAAAAAAGCATTATGTTCAAAAAGTATGCCATAACATTAACCTGTGAAAATGTCATCTACATTGAAGATATCATTTCACAGAAAACAACAAATAAGAATGTGTGTTTGTACATTTGCGCATGTTCTCATTGTGTTCAATTTTAATTGCTGAAATAACAATCAGCTGATCCCTTTAGCCGGTATTCAGATGCACATTTCTGATGATGACTGTATTTCAGAGGGACATTTCTTTAACATGGAGACTGGTATTGGTATTGGTACTGGTAACTAACTTGATCAACAGTTTAGCTTTCAGTCACACAGAACTGTACAATCTTTTCTGGGTCATTACCAATGCTGTACCATATCCTGAACTGTCCTACTCTATAAAACACTCCACACTGATTTCATTAAGATCAAGTAACTTGACACTGCTTAAAATTCATAAGTGAAATGATGACACCACAGTGCTAGAGCGGACTGTCAATGTACTCAGGAAATATGTGAATAGGTTTGATGGTTAGTTTTACAGTTACAAGCCTCAGCATACCATACATAGCCTAGACTGGTAGGGGGCCTGGTATATATCAAGTATAGCCTAAATAACATGCTATCTTCATCTCATAGGAGATTACACAAAATCTCATTTCAATCTTTTCCTTTTTTTCATCAAGAAATGGTGAAGAAAACAAATGATGTGATAACCGTGGCTGTGATGAAGCAATATGCATTTATTATGGAGTGTCAAATAGCTCAAACTTCCACAAAGTTCACAGAATAAAGTTCTTTTTAGGAACTTTTGAATGAGAATAAGCATAAGAGTAATGATGGGTACCACTGCTAAAGAACTGTAGTGTAATGTAGGAGATTCATGGACATTTTACAAAAGGATATACACTAGTGACGGTAAAGACAGACTAGTAGTAAGAGGGGCTGGGGTTGTGAGTGAAAGGAACTACGTGTATATCTAACATATACATATGAGTATGATTGGTGATGAAGAAATGAAAGATACGCCATTCAACTTGACTGAGATGCAAACCTAAATATATTTAACAACATTTGCATAATGGTGATATTTGTATTCCAAATTGAGTTTTGTTTAAAAGGACAATCACCCAAACTGACAAAAAAAACAAAAAAAACAATTAAATAAATCTACAAGAAAGGGTTATGTAATTAATCAAATATGATAGCAACATTATAATGTAAACAACAAATTTGACAAACAAAAACAAAAGCAGGAAATAATCATATTGGAACAAATAATACATCGAGTGACAAAATAATAAACAAAGTAAAACACACAGATGAGTAAATCAAGACTTTTTTTTTATTAAGCCAGAAACTACGAAATCAACGGGACCAGTAAAAATACAAAACAGAATAGAAAACAATATAAACAATAAAAAATTCTTCATAACTAAAAAAATTATTGATGTGTATCTTAAAATAATCAAAGGTAAACATAAGGCTATTTATAGACTGAATCAGACATATCGTCGACGTTTTCACGAACTGACGAATCGAGCGCGCGCAGTGACGAATCGCCGTGCTACCGTGTGTCAGTCATGGTTTTGCATTTTCACGAACTGACGAATCTGTTTCGTAATGAGCAGCGTCTTAATTAATAAGCAACTGCATATTAAAGTATGTTCAAGATCTCAAGTAACTCATGTCCTTCCCAAACTTGCTAAAATTGTTTGGATTTAAGCTTAAAATTCGCCGAGATGGTGATTTAAAAAACGTAAAACTTCAAACGCGATTTTCTCAGTTCATAGTTTGCGTGCCTGTGTGTACGGATTCGTCAGTTCGTGAAAACACAAAGTTCATTTCCAGCACATTCGTCACTTTTTACAATTAGCATAATTAGCAAATTAGACGGTTTTTACTAAAACTACTTTCACTAAAACGTAAAGGACGTTAAGGTATACCGAAATAGCCAAACAAATGGAAAATGAAAATTTTAGTGATTTTCGGCTGATTCGTCAGTTCGTGAAAACGTCGACGATATGTGATATTTAAGACTGATATAGAACGCAAATATGATTATCAGTTAACTACTAAATATTGTTAAATGACGAGGGTAATGTCTTCCAGAATATCTCCCCACATCTTGGGTTATCAAGAATCATTCTCATTTCACATCATAGGTTTTAGCAAAACATACATGACATAAATCATGCTTCATAATTTAGGCTAATTACCACTGGCTAAAGGTTATGTGGGAAACTGATACATTATGCATTCCCATGAAATTGTTACAAAAAAGGGAGTATGGTACGAGAGTTTTTACAGGGAGCGATTACGTGATATCATACCTAATTACAAATACAAAATGGAGGCAGAACAAGACTAGAATAAGGCAGCATATTTCAAATTCCTTTGAACATTGCACGTTGATGTTCAGTCAGTATTCCATCATTTATCCTCTACAAACTATGGCTAAAATCTCCCCACTTACCCCCCTCTAGGACTTTGCAACACACACACACTCAACAAAACCAAGGAAAAGTGTTGTCCTGTGCAACAGAAAGTTCAGAAAAGATAGGGGATTCCAAAAAAGATGGACTTACCGCAAGCTCAGTAGAAAGAAGCCCCCTCCAATATGGTTTCCTTCCACACCGTGATAAAAGTATGACAAATATTCTGCTTGCAAGCCTGCGTTACAAGGTGACTACCATCCTTCTATCTGTAGCTATATGTACAACATACGTACAGACCCTGGCTGGCCAAACCTAGGCATGCAAAGGATGCTGGGTAATATTCCAGATCCTGAACTCATAGATGCCTATGCTGCAGGCACTTACAAGCACACTAAGCACACTACAAGCTGACTATTCCGGCTTATGAAATCCCAATAGGCACATGTACAAAAACTGACATACAAAACAAATAACTGCCTAAGCAGCTGTGGAATTACAACTGTGCACTGAGCATAATTAATGATATGCAAAAATAAGACATGCATATACACAATGTTCAGATTCAAGTGTATGTAACGTCAAAGATGAAACAAAATTCACTGAGGAAAGTCGTGCTTCTGCATTTTGGGGAGGAAAAAGTGAATCTGGGATTTGATAAGGGTGGGGCTAATTATAAGTTCATATGTCAATTTGATTTGAAATGATGCTTTAATTATAAAGTGTATATAACTCACAAACTCTCCAAGAAGAGTTGAGAACTTTGCAAACTAAGAAACAACCTATATTTAGCCTTTAGCTCGGAGATTTGTTTTTCTTTTGACAAAAAATGCCAAAAGGAGTATAGAAATCACTGTGCCTAGCCTCGGGGTAAATGCTTATTAATGAGGGTGGCTTGAAATGACAGAGTGTGCAAAAAATAGACAAGAAACCCCAACCTCCTAAGATAACGAGAACCCCCTTTGAATTACGTAGCAGATTCCTTGGTCCTGGTATGGATGGTATGCATGTCCATATATGGGCAAGGAGTTCAACTCTTAACCAATCACAGCCAGGCATAGGAGAAGTATGCTAAACCAATGTGCAGCCGTTGTCAGGGGTGCTCCTCCCCGATATTAACACGGGAGAAAGGAGAGTGATTTTGATTTTACTTAGACATTTGCACAGACTTTTGCTCAACAGTCCGTGTATTAGAATGTTGAATGGATTTAACCAGATGATAATAAGGCAATCTGTGATTGATAACATAATGGACATTGCACATTTACAATGGTCACTTTCCCACAGCTGTGCATGAACAAAACAAAATCAACATTTCATGTAAGGAAAGAAAGATCAACAATCTACAAACAAATTAAGACCACAAAAAATCATCCATGTATAAAAGCTAAACATAGCAAGAGGTTATGGCAAGTACATGTAATTCAACATTCCAATGGTTGGTTAAAAACTGCACTCACCAATAAATCAAAGTCAATAAAAATCTGGAAATTACTTTGAGAATAACGTCCCGGTTTTTATCTATTGCACATGTATCTGATTGGTATAATACCAATAAGGTGTACATCTTGTGCAGTACAGACAATATCTATGTGTTTGAAACATTTATTGGGCTTTATTTTTAAAAACGGAAAAATGTGTAAATTTATGACAGAAACTGGAATGATGAAAAAAGAGGATGATTTTTTGACCATGTCAAATATCATCTTTGATGTCGACATATCAATGAGGTGTAAGTTTAGTCCAAAACTGAAATACAGATAGTCAAACTCCCATTGAGGATTTGTGTAAAATAGAAAACTGGTTTGAGACTTTCAGGATGGTAATTTGCAATGCACAGTACAAGGATTTATTACCAATACCAAGATGCTTGCTAAACTTGTCAAAGAATTTCTGTGCCAACCAAAACGGGTCCAGCTACGTGTATATGAGTCTATTTTTAAAAGAATTCTGCCTTGAAAATAATTGGCAATTACTGATGTGTGTCAATACCATCAAGGAGCTAAAGGTCTTGACCACTGGTATCCTGGGACGACTCTTATTGGGAGATGAGAGAAAGTCAGGTGCACGGTCTGGTCCCCTGGCTCGTTGTACTATTTGTATATTATTGGTGTAAAAAACATACTTCTGAATAATTATTATGATGGAGCATTTGCAAGTGGGAAGAGGGAGTGTCAGTGAAATGACGGAGATGATTTTATGTCGAATGGCAGAGGGCAGTCTTTCCATTTCAACAATCGTCGTTGAAGTTGAAGAGCAGTATGGGCTGGATGCAAGTGGTATAACCTTTCATACTGCTCTGACATTTTGATCTTGTAATAAAGATGCCCTTTACATAAGGAAGGGCCACCCTACGTCAACATGAATATCATTGGATGGTTCAGATGAACACTCAGTTACAAAAAATCAGTGAAATCGGGGGACAAAGTTCTCAGACAAATTCATTACTATGAAAGCAAGTTCAGCCATCTTCCTAGCTCTATGGTACAGCTGATCCAATCTGGGAATTGCTGAAATTTTAAGATTCTTGCTGCAAATTAAGTTAAAGAGGAAATTAAACTATAGTTATTTTGGTCCTGAAAAACATTTGTTATTATTCAGATTGTTTCTTTTTCTTGTTTACCGACAATTTTGAAACGTTAAAATTTATAATTTTTTCATTTTTTGAGGGTACAAATCTACAAATCTACACATGGGGTTTTTCCACTGGTGCCCATCACTTCTTTAAACTGAATCACTTTAAGGAGTCACCTTTGACGATGACCTGGGCATACATGGTGTGACATCAGATGGACCAATCGGAAGCAAGGAACAATCAAGAGGTCAGTATACACACACTATGCGATACATCATTTCACCATGATGAGATGCGGCATTACAAAGTGCTATTTCTGGGATGACAAGAACATATCTTGTCATCGATCTACGTCATGACAATTGCTGTTTGCCATTCATAACCATGCAGAGTGTCGCACTACTCAACCATTTCATGGTACGGTCAGTCAAACGTGTATTTATGAAGGCGTGTGTACAGTTCTGCTATGCTTTAAGATACAGTACAGGATTGGTAACATACCCAAACAGAAATGTCCACAGATTTATGTATAACTTTCGGGGTATGAAGGTGGTGCTGGTAGAAACATACTGTTTGAAATGGTGTATTTATGCAGAAATTAGTAAAACAAAGACCGAAAACAGTTTTGATTTCGGGTCAAAACCATTTTTTATGTTGTATAAGAAACATTGAGCCAGTTTTTTGCTATTTTCTCTAGACTCAGATATCCGATTGAGCTCAAATTTTCACCGATGTGTTACATTATGTACAAGTTGGATTGGACAAACTTTGAGTGCTGTTCTGTGACCTTTTCCAATAATGTATTATACCTTTAAGAGAAGTTTCATTTTACTTTTTCTAGTTCAGGAACCCACATTTACAAACCATTTATTTTTATGAATTATTATTAATGAAAGACAACTGAAAGGGTTGGTAAAACAAAAGTCAAATCAAACATCCAGACCAGATGATAAAACAGAGAACATTCTACGCTTATCAGAAAGGAGAGAGTTTAATAAGATGAAGCAGCTCAGCTGGGGATTGTTAGTAGGACCATGTTTATCCCATTTAAAGCCAGTAGTATCATGTTACACCAGTCACACTTCTAGCACACTCCGGCCACACTCCACCACACTTACATGTACCTGTACTATTCCCATAGAGCCCAGTGATTATAGGTCCACTCATGGAGGCCTTCCTTAATGGTTCACCTATAGTTCAACATGGCTTTACACTTCCAGCATGTTAGGTTCATGTCTTTATAAATGTAATCCAGTTTGACTGTAATTTACTCAGTAAACCCAAAACAATGCAACATATTTGTTCATGTTGACATTGTAAGCTGGTAGTTTCATGCAAAAAATGTATCTTATACAAAATTACAACTTTTTTTATCAGTCAACCCCTACTAATTTCTGCCAACGCACATGCATTCTGCAGAAAAACCTTGCTTACTGTTACCAAAAAAGAAAACTGTCCCGTGAAATATGCTAACCGTCAGCAAAAAAGTCTGCTACCATAAGTGAAGAATTGTTGCTTACGGTAACGGATTCCATGAAATTGGGCGGGGCCAGGTTAGAAGTAACAATGCTCTACATCTATTACTTGGTCAAGATGTCATCCCGCAATGATGTATAAACTGTACATAGCAACAGGCCTTACTCCTACCCATAGCTGTTAATTTTAATCCTAACTCACTAAAAATGACTACGTGCATTAATCAGTATAACCCATCCACACTATGCTGAACCAGGGACATGTAATATCATTCAATGCTGATTATAGATTCAGAGAATAGACCAGTAGTCAGGAAGCTGGCTTCATGCCAAAATACCAAGAGGTTTACTCATCATTCTTGGTGGCACTCTTCATGATGTCTAACAGTCCTTGTCTACAGACCGTGAGAGTTTCTAGAAACTTCTCTGTGGCCTACTCTCCATGCTCTACGTGCAAAAGCATGAAAAGCCTCACCTGGGCGGTGTCAGTTTAGCTCTTATAATAGTGCAATCTCGTTCCTTCTGTAAAAAGTGTGATTTTGAGTTTAACTCTTTTAGAGAATTCAGGGTGTAATTCACTTAAATTCCACTTCAAAAAAGGACCTACCTCCAGTGATTTTCACTCTTAAAAGATTCACCAATAAAGCAAGAGAGCGAGGTTTGCTCTCTTTTTGCATTGAGAGAAAACTAGGAGTGGCCTTTGGGAATTGAGGTCCCTAAGCTTGTCTCTTAAACACAGATGAAAATGTCGATTGTTCATCATTTAATATATGACTTGACCATGTGTATTTGCAATGCTGCCTGCATATCATTAAATTTAGTACCACCTATGAAGGTTTCATCAGTTTAAGTCCGAGACTGAAACTGAGGGTTACTGAAACCAGTAGACCAGAAGTTAATTATCTCAAGACTCCAGACTAGGGTAAGTTCCTAGAAGAAAGGAACCACAAGGGGTCTACATCTATGCAGGAACTCTGACTTAGTATTTGTCTTGAAATAATGAGAAGCAGTGGAAACTGTTAGATGTCATGCTAAGCTTAGAGGTCAGTCCGTGATACCTGCATACATGTATATGGCAAGTTTTAGAGTCATAATGTAGGGCCATGGCTGAATTGTGGTTTTGGTAAAATCAGCATTTGTTGTTATAAACATTGCTTGATTCCATAGGAAACAACTGTCAGGTCTGGGAGAAAAATACGTTTGTAAAAGATAGAAATATTGTTGTCAGAGTTTAAAAGCAAATAAAGGTTTCCTTTAAGGCCTTGAAGATGTTTCACAAACCAAACAGTTTGTTTTCCTTCATTGAGAATGTATGCCCTTATAAGGCAATGAGTTGTAATCTCATTATCATTCATGCTAGAGTAAATGCCCATATAAGGTAATAAATCCCCAAGCAGTCCTAAACTCAATCTCATTCACCTCCTAATGTATGCCCAAATATGGTCATCCAATATTACACACACAAAATACATAAATGATTACCTTATGTTTTAAACATGCAGATGCAGTGTTATACAAACATAAACACTTTGTTGATGAATAATATAATTGTTTAATAAAGACAATTTACATCAATCATGCCAACCCAGTCCGATCAGAGGAATTTGTGACAAAATGTCATAATTCTTTTCTTTAAAACAAAAATCATCCGTCCACAAAAAAGTATTGCTCTCATAGTCTTAGTCTGACAATAAAACAATTCCACGACACAATCATATTCCTCTGCAAACCATCAGGTTTTTCTGTCATTTATTGGGGACTGGTTAACAAATTATTCAATTCATCATTTATATAGTTTTCAAAAAACAAAACAAAAAAGTTGTAAAATACATTCTGAGTTGATGAGGCAATGAAATAGCAAGAACTGTAAAAATGAGTGAAACGCTAAAAATCACTTACAATGGTCGTAACTGCCACCATGACCTTTGACCTTTGGTAGGCACTCCATCTATAGGTCAAACTAATTACAGTAAGGGTAAAAACTGTACAGTTAAGAGATGTTCAGACTCTTTGAAATTATCAATGTGGCTGATGACTGAAAGGCAATGAAATGTTGGCATTTGATAATCAGCATCAGACTAGGAGGATCAAGCACAACTCCCAGATAAATGGACTTTGATTGGATGTTTAATGATTTAAAATCTTACATTATATGATTGAGTGTCCAATGAGTATATAAAATTGCATATTGACATGCCGAATCATGCCTTCATTATGAAAAAAAGAGTCTGACTTAATACAAATATATATAACGTGTACAAATAAACTACGTTCTAAACTATCTGATATGTTGGCTAGGGTCCAAATACTCTTATAGCTAAATTAACTATGACACTTACATGGCAAACATTTATTCAAACTGTTCTATGCTTGTGTATAAATTACGCTAAGATTGATTACTTATTGCTAGTCAAATAAAATTCAAAAGGCCTTCAAGTGCAACTGATATCTCGATCAGATTTTTGCTGTTCAGTTTCTTCGTCTTCAGACCAATGGGAACAAATACTAACCGAGCCAGCCATTTCTTTTCTGCAATTTTTAACATTTTGGTACTCATATTGGTTTATGTTCAATAAATATTAATATAAACTCTGTACACAGCACACAAACTACAAAGCATAGGTAGTTGATCTACTTGTTTTAAAAATAAAAACTCAAAATAAGGAAATATGGGGGATTATTGAAGCATGTTTATGTTACATTAATGAGAGGGGAATATCGGTAGATTCATGTAGCAGCTCATGTATAGTAGTGTGAGATGCCATCCTCGTTAACCATATACTGGTTATAGGAGTTAGGGAACTGAGATATATAGCTTGAAGGAACCAGAGTGGTAACAGGAACTAATAAGAGGGAGCCAAGGGCTGCTAAACACATTCCATCAGGGGAGGGGAGGGGAGGGGCGGGGAATGCACCCAGGGGAGGAGTAAGTAATAGAGAAGCGAAGGAACTAGTAGTGCAACTTAACAAAACCCAAAGACAGACATCAAAGTACACCATTTACACATCTTAAACATATCTTATACACATAAGGCTGTGTGATACAATGTCTTAGTATGTAAGCTGTCGACACACACTAGCCAGTGTATAACATATATCAATGTGATAATGTTTGCATTCTGATGTTAGGAAGACTCAACAACAGCTGTAATAATCACTTGCCAAAGAAAGAAAATCTTCAATTTTTGAAAGTGAAAAGGGCTCTTTGATTCAAAAGTATTCTGCCTACTGTCAAATATCACTTCAAAATATGAATTTTGAGGTTGTTTATGAACAGTAAATAATACATTTGAATACATGAAGAAGATATTCAATGAATAAAAGATTTGAACAACTGTTACTCTTTCTGAGAGAAAGCAGGCTTTGTGCAAAGAAATTGGCTAAAAAGAGAAACAGAGATATTATGGATAATAATCTTGATTTGAACTTTCTCTTTGAACAAGCTTTTCAGCAAATGTGTTTCTTAAGGATAATTTTATTTCACATTAATTATCTTTTAAACAAATAAACATACTGGAATATAGTATAACATCTCACTCCCGTGTTTGCTACGCTAATGAGTGCGACTACGTAATAATAATAAGCACCATTTAATAGCTTCTACAACTTTTAATTTTACTGTGAGGATTCTAAATGAAGATAATCCAAATTTCATGTTTAGATTTAGGCTGAAAAATGGATCCAAGATTTCCATGGTTTAGATTTGGCGTAATTATTGATAAATTGTTGAACAGATTGTTTATATTCTTGTACTAAATAATTGCTAGTGTGAACGCCATGTCATAGGGATCATGCAGAGATTGTAATAACAAATGGAACGATGACACCATATACTCAGTTGTCTGAAAGAGATACTGTTTGGATTTCTTTGAACACCCTGAATCCATCAGTGAAATAAACAGCCCCAGAAATGGATAACGTTTCAAAGCAACCAGTCCCTTTCTCCCTATCCCTGATACATGATGATTATCTACAAGTTAGGTACTGTACTTTATTTCTGCTAATATTGAGAGCTTGACAAGACGCTAGCATCTTGGTGTGTACATGTGTGGCGCGACGTGCTGCCAATGTCTCTTCAAAACTGACAGAGTTTTGGATTTGATTTTGTAAAATGTAGTTTCTTCAGGTGAAACTAGAGTTCCTGATTGCGATGGGAGAGAGTTGTTGACTGTATGGGATGTGCATGTGTCCCCCCCTTAAACCCTAGCTCCTAGCTCCTTCTTGGCGGATCATTAGTCTTTGTGTTCCACCTTGTGGACTAGGGTCTTGGCCTGGCCTGGCATTTCTTCTATATAAAGGGTAGCTTCTGAGATGGTCTTGCCGTGTTTGTTTGAAGCCTCGCACCTATATAGACCAGAGTCAGTTTCAAAATTGATTTCGTTGATGGAGAGCATGTAGCAGCCATCGTCTAGCTCATCAGCGCAGAACTTGACATCATCAATGGCTATGTCTCCATCTTCATCAGACCACTTGACCGTGATGGGTTGTTCACCGGTGATCTTGACCATGAAGACTGCCTTACTGTCTTCAATCTCAGACACATCCTTCATCTCCTGAGAAAACAGAGGCTCTAAACAAGATAGGAAAGAAAAATACAACAAATAAAACCAATGAATTCAACTTACTCATCAACAATCGTCATTATTCACCTTCAATTGTTTGCAGAATATCAAATCAAAAAAAGAAAGCAAAAGGAATTTGCAAAATTAATTTGTTTAACAATTTATGGAATTATTGTTAATCTATCAGGATGCGGCTTGGCTGAAACTAAAAATCATACCAGAATTCTAACATGAAGACAATTGATGGCCAACCATTCAGTCCAACAGCCAGACATTATGCATGACCTATGACCTTATTGTCTAATTACTTCACTATTTGATACAATTAAGTTTCTAACCATTCTTCTTATTCAAGTTTATAACCATTGGGAATAATTTGGGAACCTTTCAATAAGACTCATGTAAAACATCAAAGGAATATAACTGACTGATTGGCTGAAGGAACGCCCCACCCCGCTCCGCCCCCTATACCCTACCCTGACTGCACCATTACCTGACACTACCTTATACCTTCATCTATATTTCATTATCCTTCTCCAACCCTGAAACATATTTTTCTTATTGTACTTCCCTACCCATGTCTTAACCGTACCCTAGTCCATACCAACATTCCTCAACTTTCCTTCCTCCATGTTCCCTTATTATCTCTTCCCATACATCACTTGAACCTACATTCCTATCCCACTGCAATCTTACCCTATAATACCTAAACCTACACACTCCCTTAGCTTACTTGTCTTCCTTAATCCAACCCTATTTCACTTTAGTCCTACCATTCCATGTCCTTACCTAACATTTCCATACTATTCCTGAGCCTACTCCACCCTACCCCTCGTCCCCTATGCCTAACTAAGCTGCATTCATTCTTACAATGCTAACTTTCATCATGACTCAACAAAAACTCAACAAGGAGCCAAAATGTACAAACAAGTTCACTAGTTAAGAATTAAACTGGTGATTCCCCATTTAAAACTCAGCTAAACCACCAAAAAGCACAACTGATTCATGTAATGTTTCTTCCAATGTTGAGATGTAAATCAATTTCATTTAATATGAAAACAATAAAACCGATTACATCATAATAATTACATCATGAAACTCTCTTAAATGTTAGAATTCTAAATTCCCAATCACATTTGCTTATATAACAGTAATTATCAGAATGATGGAATAAAGCATTGGGTGGGCGGGGCTCAACACATGCAGGAGGAGTATGAACCAAACTATGACCTAGAACGGGAGATTTTAACCCTGGATGAGAATCTGACCCCAATGTGGTACATGTAACCCATTGAGAGAGGATAAAAGAACCCAAACGGGATATACCCCTTCCCAAAGAGGGGATATTTAAGCTAAAACGGGGGCATTTATTCCCAAATGATGACACAGATGTTACATGTTGATCTCAAGGTATAGATTGCCTGTAAATCTCATGCACTGCACGTCCACATCACGTAATATACGTATCAATACAACCTACGTGATATGACTATGTGAAATGATAAGTTGCAATAGCATACCATGCATGATAACCATGCTTTATATGGAATGTGTGGTATGGTTATAGGCCTTGAAAGTTACAAAGTCAACCTATCGGTAATAGAACGATACAAATATGAATCAGTAATATCATGCCAACCAACAACACCCCCCCCTCAAAAAAGGACTAAAAAGGCCTTTGAAAGAAGATGTTTGAAAACCAAAAACCTTTCTTTTGTAATTAAAACAAGTACTTAATTCTCTATGTGTAGAGTACCATGTGCAGAATGAATACTACGAATGTTATTAAAGTAGGCAAGTTAATAACTTATTAGTAATCCTAATGAGTAATGATAATTAATGAGAGTATAATAATGTACTATGTGACCCACCATACTGGTAGATTGGAAAGGCAGTGCAAGCAATGGAAAATACTAAACTAATGCAAGAAAAAAGGCAACAAAGATTGGAAAATGCTGAGAAATGAAACAAAGACAAGAAATTCTCACCCTTTCCAGCCATGATGACTCACGCAAACCGAATGAGAGATAGATAGACTGAATGCAAGCACTTTGAAGATGCAGATGAAGGAGTCTTGAATTGTTCGCTGGCTAAGCTCAGACGATAGTGTGTAAAAAACCAACGTGGGCCACCACGAGGGAAAAACAGAGAGCTGAGAGTTGAGAGAGAATGGGCCGCGACACCACAGAGCAAAAGAAAGCAAAGAGATGTAGGCAGAAAGTTCTACTAGTCTAATACATGTATGAGACAGGCTAGTGTAAGTGAGTAGTAAGGGGCCGTACACAATGACAAGCAAGCTATGACCTCTTCATTGGTATGCATGGAATGAATTCTAAAGAAGGCATTAGAGTTAAACAAGGTATGTGGTGTAGACTTGCAACCAATCACAAGCCACGATGCTCCATCCAGGGTCGTGTATCCTAGATCCTGATTGGTTGATGGTCGGCAGGGATGGTGTTGTGATTTCACTGGGGGTAGGATTTAACCAGATAACCTCTTGGTATCTATGGTGGCATTTTTAAATAGACTGCTAGCAGCGGTGGTGCTAGCCTTATATGAACAATGTTGGGCCAGTTGAGTATAGCTACATGTAGCTTGTGATGTGCACATGTACATGTAAGATGGGTGGACGGATGGCTTGATAACTGATAGTGTAATACTAAGCATACATGGATGTCAAATGTACAGGATATGACAGAATACTGACTGATAAAATACTACTGCTATCACTAACAAGAATAAACTGCACATAACTAGGATGTTAATATAAGCAAAATAAACTTGCTGAGAGGAAGTTCTTATTGGCGGTCATAAATTGTTCGTTTAACTTTTGTTAAAAATCAGATGAATTTAATTGCATTTATTTCACTGGTAGCTTTGTGCAACAGGCTACAGTCTACAACATGACAGGTAGTGGTATAGTAAAATCTATGTTGTAGTATTACAACTTGGACATGTTACAAGTTGGGACAAGTTGTACATCACTAGAGTTAATCATAAACTCGCCCATGACTCTAGGGAATAAGGACAGTTGACCTTGATTGACAGTTTGCCAATCTCATTCCTATTATCGCTATTGTTCTAGCAGTGCCCAGTATTCCAAGTAAAACCACCCTCAATGAACCTATGCTTGCCAAGATTCCGCCAAGGGAAAAAAAGCAAATGTCAAAAGTTGACTAGAACCATCCATTGCCAGATACATGTATTTCTATTAGAGTGCAGGTCTGTACCAAGATGACCGATTGAACCTTACCAGCTCTGTAGTATTAATACATATGAATCTTCTAGAACGTTACAAGCCTGATTGCTCTACGCTCACCAATGACCCGATGTTGGTTTAAAATTAAACAGTATTTGCATGAATTACAACAAAATTCAGTATTTTTATGGGCCAGCGATGTGTCACAAGTAAGGTCAGACCATTTTAGTCAAGCATATTTGATCAGTATGTAGCCTGAGGGTCTCAGCATATTCTACCTAGGAGGGAAGTGGATGTATGTGCTGTGCACTGTGAATACATGTACACCTGGTCTACAATCTTAAGGTTGTACTTGGGGTGCTACCAGCTGCATGTACACCAAGGGAAGCCTTGACTTTATCCCCCTCTGGGTCTTAATGGGAGGTTGGTCAAACCCAAAACACCCTCCAAAAAACCCTCAGGTCAATAGTCTTGATCCCTACAGTCACCCCTCAAACCTTAGACAAACTATCAAATTATCAATTCTATATTTTCCATTTATCCTACACCGTGGGGAATTTCAGAGTTTTACATATTGCTGCAATGTCTTTCAGAAACCCACTGTTATGTCAATAGAAATTTTTCATATTCAAATTTATTTGTCAGTCAAAAAACTGTAGTAATCTTGGTAAACTTAGTACAAAAAAACACCAAACATAGGTGTGGATTATTTCATCGAACAACTATGAATGAGTGTCTAATCGAAGATATTGCTTTGCAAAAATACAAAGCAATCAACAAATTGAAAAAAACTTACATTAAGTTTGACAAAATGGATATATTTTTGGGAACCAACAGAATTATACCGTTGGTGCAACCCTACTGCTCCACGGTGCAATGTAATAATGATACAATTAAATCATTGGAACCGAGATAATTATTTAATAATATTTAATTGTATATTATCACGATAGCTCTTAAGGAGAGTGCACCTGTCCTAGTTAGTAGTAAGTCACTGCAGGAAACATCACGACAAAAATCCTAGAATAAATTCAATATACGGGGTAGTTGTTTTTTTCCCAATAAAATGCCAAATCAGCACACCATCAAAATATGAAAAAGAATTACGTAACTCCAGATGGGCAAGCTAAAGTCTCATGTGCCCTTCCATGAAGTGAACCCCTCCCTCTGGAACTTTCCTCTCAATTTATAAACCATGTGCCTAATTAATATTTAGTAGACCCTGATGGAATGTTGTTCATGTTGGAATGTAGCATTGCTTGTCTTGATATCTAACGAGCCAGACATCTTAATTAGTTATTATTTCATTAGCTCAATTTCCTCTTGTTCCTATGAACAAGTTGTTAATTGGAACCTGGAGGGGGCTATGGTTAAAATATAAGACTCCTGATGAGGACTAGAGCAGGCTAGTCCAAACGTTGCGACCTTACGAGAAGTGCGAACGAAATAGAAGTGCAAAAGTACAAACGATTCTTATATGGTGTTTCCGCAAACCAATCCACATACCAATTGTCACCATGCAAAGCCTGAAATCGTTCTTAAAATATGACTTGTTACTCACCTATCTTTGTGATGAATTCTCCTCTTCTTCTAGTAGTGTTTCCCTGCTCCCTGATAACGCTCTTTGGATACATGCTTCACATATGATATCATCACCATTGTCATCCTTCATGGCTTTACCATGGACGCATATTGCAGGTCTCTGTTGATGTTTACTCTTTCTATAATGAGAAATAAACAACAACAATTTGAATATATTTACCTGCCAAATTACACAGTCATATATTTTCAATACCAGTAATAAACTGAGAACTGCAAACTGCTCATCAGCCAAAATGACCTGAAATAAAATTATATCAAATGCTTGGAGTTAGGAGGGCTTGATGTGTTTCAATCCTAGCAAAAATTTTCTCCTAACACCAGTCATTTATTTCATATGAAAACACCATGGCAAGATTTCAGGTTTTTTTTTTTTAAGTAGACCTACAATTTCTTATTTAGCTGAGTGCTACACATTTTGGTCAATAAGTTCAGGAAAATATTGGCTTACTACGAATGGTTATTTCACTATATACTAGATTAGCTGACAGGAGGTAGTTAAAATGGCTGATTAGTGTGACACATTCCATTCTCTACAAACCATTCACCTATAATTTAAGATTAATTATGATTTACTCGTGCTCCTGTGATTCTCTGTAACCCCAGTCACCCCCGTCCCACTCACATTTCAACTGTCTACTTATTGCAGTATTCTGATTTCATACTTCATTGTGTCATTTTCAAGTTTCATTCCTTCATTCCATGCTTCATTTGCATTTTTCCCACATCTGTTGAAGATTAACAAATATTTTATAAAAATACAACACAACCTTTGTCAGGTTCTTTCAAACAGATGAAAACACGATTACATTGTATCTTATTTTGGACAATTATTATTATTATTATTTCACCTTCAATTACAATGCATTTTGTGCAGGAATGTTGATAAATTGTGCCCCCAATAATACTAATCAAAATTTGTGAGAAAAGTAATAAAAAGAATTACTTTTTAAATTACATATTTATCACAATTTTTTGTGATTTATCTTTATCTTTTTCAATGTGAAAGATAATTTTAACAAACAGAGGAAAATTCTGTGCTGAAAAATTGTAAGTACCTCTGTGCCCAATGACATCCTATGGGGAAGGCATGCTGGTATCCAATGGCTTTATCTGGTTGCATCTTAATTTAACACACATGTGAAATCTTTTTATATACCCACATCATGCATCTGTAAATTATATTTCATTATTTTTTGAATTCCTTTCTTCCGCCAAAACCTTATTATCGTTTCTTTCCTTAAAATAACTCCAAGCAGTTGGAAAGAGCAAAGTTCGTTGTCCGCCTAAACAATCTCCCATAGACCATTATCCTAGATCCAGCTCAATGAAATGTAGTACATATGTACAACCATTCATCAGTTATTATATACTCATAACTCAATGGTTTTTATGTACAAGATATTACTGAGTACATGGGTAACATAGACACCATATACACCGAACAGTGTAATAGGCCTTCTAATGCCTATAAGTACACAACATATGCCATATGTACATTGTATAAGCACATATCTTGACCATATTTGTCCATGGTTAGGTATGTACATAGAGGCTGGTTGTGAGGCAGTGTATTGCACTACTCATGTATGGTGACTGTGAGATGTTGGGTGGGCAAGCCAAAATAGCCACAATATAGCCACAAAAAAGCCACAGAATAGCAACAAAATAGCAACAAAGCTTTCCTTTTCATTTCTTTTCTTTTTCTTTTACATTTATTTTAACACAAAACAAATTTTACTGAAACCAAACAAATTCCATTATTTGTCAGTAAAATTGACTCTGCACAAGCACCTTGGATCAAGCAAATATGAGGCAATAATTCATTTCTGAAATGTTTTTATGGCAAGTCAATTACCACGGTCGTTAATTGTCACATTTACGTGGCTGGGGACTTCATCATCAATTAAAAAGAATTAATAATAAAATTTGATATAAATGCACTGAACTTATTTTTATGAATTGATTGTGCGATATGTAAAAGAGCAGTTTATAATTATTTGTCTAATTATTATTATTATCAAATAATTCTTAACCATGATATTTATCACTAGAACAAATGCTACAAAGGAAATGAAAACAAAAAGAATCAACACTAGGCCTACTAGTCCATGAATCTTACATATGAGAATATGTAAAGATATGGCATCACACTGGTGTATATCATCTCATTAATTAAGTACAAAGGACAAAATACCTTTAGTCCTAAGCAAACATCACATGGTAATTTGATTGATGTTACTGTTTCTTGCCATACTGAGCAATATGTTGTGCTTTAACTGATGTATGAAATTGAAACTTGTCCCCTTAGACTCCCCTCCCCAAAAGTATCAAAGTATAAAAGTTATGTATGCTACACAAACATTGAAGCATTCAGAACAACTGCTAATTTGTAAGGAAAATGGTAAAACAAAAATGAAAAAAACATGCTGAAATATTGCATGGATTCCTCTTGATATATGTGCAGTTACAAGCCCACCTAATTCCCCCAAATCATCCAATTTTAATATGATTTTGTACACACCCTAGGGGTTAGGTTTAAACATGCTCAGGATTATATCATCACTATAAATAAACATAGGATCTATGACAAACAACATCCATTCAGAAACTATGCACCAACATCAGCCATCTTTGAAACCAAGGTCAATGACATCAAATCATGGCAGAAGATCCGAGTCTTAAACATGTCAGAAAAAGAGTCCAACTTTGACCAGAATCCACAAGCAGCACATGCTGTCTATCATCATTATCAGATAAAGTTCATTGACCTCTAGCCATTGAGTCTACAGCTGTTCATAGCCAACAGCCAAATCCATCACTAATCAAAATGACTGTATTTATAGCAACCGGCAAAATTACTCCCAGTAAAATGCAGCAAGCCAGTAACTACTGATGGTTACTTCATCAGGACCTCAACTACTGTAGATGTTGCTGTTGGGTCCATAAGAATCTTGCAGTACAACACTAAGACCGTTTCCAATTTAAGACCTCAAGGGTCACTAGATTGCTCGGAGAAAAGACCTCAGTGACATGGCCTGCAACTGATTTCACAAAACTTCAAATGTTGCATATATGCAACATTTTGTTGCGTAACTTACGTAACATTTTCCTGCCTTTGGTTGCACAAGTTATGCCCGTTTCAAAAAACTTATGCAACATTTGTACGTAGCGTAAGTTACACAACATTTCATGAAATCAGCTGCTGATGTTATTAATTCTGTAAAAGATTGCAGTGATTTTGTTATTTTTCTGACCCAAAATACTAAAGTGTCCGGACAATAATAATCTATTTGGGACTATTGAAACTTTTGAAGGAAACTAATAATAAGAATCTCCGTTCACTGCTATGTAAGTTCCTAGATTATTTCTAACAGTTTAACATCAACAGCAAGTACAGTGAATATTCAACAGCATTCCATTCCCAAAATGCAACACAACTGTCAACAGAGGGCGCTATTTACTTCAACTAATTAGTCTGTATTCAAATGTATCCAGGAGTAACATGACAAGATAGATGAATATTATGGAAGTTACTTACATTAGACTTCCTCCACTCTGTGACCTCTGGAAGTTGTGCAAGATCTTGTCTTTCTCAGCACCAACCGAGCTGAAGGCCTTCTTGAAGTGCTTACGAAAGCTCCCAATCTTATCCATGCCAGACAATCTCTTACTGTTCAGCATTCCACGTCCAGAAACTGAAGATGCTCTGACTATCTCACCAGGAAACACATCAAAGTCCTCATCTAGTGACTTGAGGTTCTCTAAGGAGGTAGAACGGACCATGGAGATTTCTCCAAGAGGTGACTGGATGAGAGGAACAGGACTAGGGGAGCTGGCTTGTGGGATGTCCTGGGTACCCTCTGTCTTTGGATCCACTAGGCTGAGACTTGGTGAATGTGGACCTAGAGAGGCAAATTCACACAAATCAAACACATTATTACACATCACACTTCAGACACTTTCTCATAGCAAGAACAAACACAGGTTTAATGGCTACTAGATTCATTGAACAAATTTGCTGCAATCAAATATTTCACTTATGAGCACTTGACATAACCACTTCACATCAATACTGTCACTAGACTGATGTCAGTATTACTAAGCCAATATTAAATGAAAGCCTTACAAACTGCTTTCACTTTGCAAGATTTTTGGTACGCAAGCAGGGTCAGCTGACAAAAAAATGCCCATCGGGGTCAAATCAGCAGATGACTGGGCTAAAACTGCTTCTTACATGCTTGTATCGATCTGTTCACACTTCCAAAAATGTATTTTTGAACTAAAAAACGAAATGACCATTTGTATGAGTAAATAATACCATCAAAGTAGACCTAATGCCAAGAGGTTTCAGTCATGAAGGTACAGAAAGATAGTCCAAGCTTATCCTAATAAAACACTTTCAAACTAATCCATACCTTTGACGTCTAGTTTGGCCGTGCAAGACACAGATCCAGAAGCATTCTCCACAGTACAAGTGTAGTCTCCAGCATCCAGCATAGTAATATTACTAATTGTTAATATAGATGTATCATCAGTGTTCATGATATCTACACGTTTGTTATCATTGCTCAGGTGGTTGGGCATTGACCATGTAGCTGATGGGTAGGGCTTCCCAGTGAACGAACACGTCAAAGTAGCTGAGTCATCAGGAGATACCAGGCAAGATTTGACTCTCTCTGTAAAAACAGGTGGCTCTGTGGATCAAGGGATGAGATGAGAGGACAAGATGTCATCTTGGGTCAAGACATTTTAAGAAATACTCTTTCAATTTGAAAATTATGCCAGAATAAAACTACCCCAGGACTGGATTTCACCAAACACTAAGATTAATCTTAAGATGAGTTGTCGGGATCACCATATATATTTTGACATCACACTTTGCTTAGCAATTGGGTTTAATTCACGCTTAAGATCAATCTTAAAGCTTTGTGAAATCAGCCCCAGAATATTCAACCATCTGTGGAATGATTATCGGTATGTGAACTAGCCAAAGTTATTCCTCATTTTGAAATCTTGATTCATGCCAATATTGTTGTACCTTCATTGGATCCCATTTTCTTCAGCAATCCTGGAGGTACATAACCCTCAATCCTTGGGCCTTCTTCATCAGTTGGGATGGTTTGGATGTGGAAGAGGTTGTTATCACAGACATCAAGGAGCTTGACTGTATCTCCTTTCAGTATGTCTATGGTCGTGTCACTGTCTGCTATTAAGTCTTCTACGGCTACGTAAGTTGCTCCAATAGATGGTACAAGCTGTAGATAACAGAGTGGATCAAGAATGTTAAGTACAGGAAAACATTTGCATCATAGAATTAATACAGTCAATCCTCAATAAGCGCTTTTCAAACTGTAGAGCCAATCCTCGGGAAATAAATCCCCGGGAATTTTCCGGGGATTTTTCACCCCACCAACACCCCAGCAACCATTCTCACTAGACCCACTGTAACTCTCGGGGATTTGTCTGGTGTGAAAGCCCCTTTAGTAAGGTCCACTACTGGACGTCTCACTCCTGGATTTGTTATCAGGGTAGACCTTAAGAGCTAGAGACTTACCGCTGTGAAGGCTGAGAGATCAACTGAAGCCATCATACTATCAATACTACCCCTGCCTGATCTTGGTACACTCAGTAGAGAAGGACTGGACATTATACTCATTAATGACTCTGTAGACTTGCTGAAATTCCCGTTCAGATTGATACCTGTACAGACATGGACATTATACACAATGGATTCATTGTTATTATCACTGGACGCTAAGACCTGGGCAGAATGTCACATACTGTAAATGCTAATAGCTGCCGTAAATTAAAATTAAACTGAATGTATGCTAAGCAAAATAGGCATGACGATTGGATTTCTATTCCGGTTTTATAAAGGTAGACTCTTCATGCTAAGCAGGTTTTTGTGTCTAAGCAGTTTTGCTACTAAAAATTAACCTTGCAGAACAACAGGAATTGAAATGGTAATTTAAATCTCAAGTTTTAGTATAGAGTGGAAGATGGTACCTCAAGTATCATGTACAACAGACAAGCTGTTTTCCTACTTATTTCAGACGTAATAATACCAATATTGTATCATAATTTTGGATATTTGTTTCATAATTCTACTACATACAATGCCAATCAGTTTAAGATGAGTTAGTAGTATCAATCTATGTTAGATAGTTACAATCTGATCATTGGAAACATCTCGTATGGAATACTTCTATTTTTGCTTCAAATAATTTCGCATCTTTTTTTCATACAAGCAAGTTAAAAATGACAAATTCCTTCCTTCATAAGGATTGCTTAGATATTTTTATAAAAATAAATATGAATTCCATATGAGATATTCCATTTGATTCATGTATTAGGAGTTATTAATATTCCTCTGTCCAAACAGTTATATATTAGTGATTAGACAGTAGTACGGTGTGAATGATCTATTCTAATCAACTATTCAATGGTATGAATATATAAAATACTAACAATCTATTACATGCAAAACCAAACAAACAAACAAACCAAACAGGTCAAGACAGCCAAACAGATGAAGAAACAAACCAACAAAAGGACCAACAAATGGATGAATCAAGAAAAGGAACCAACATGACATTCTAGTATTCAAGACTTGATCAAGTGACACACAATCCCAACCCTATCACTCCATCCCTATGTCACCCAATGATCCCTTGACCCATCTTGCTTATAAACGACTTACATGGACCCTTCCGCAGATAGACAGGAAGTGTGCAGTAAAGGTATACAATGAAATATATTGCGGAACAGTCTGCTTTTCAATTTTGTACACGAAATCCCATATGCCGAAGTGTGGAATAAAGGTATATGAGAAATGCATTGTGGGAGAGTACCCCAAATCCCAACGGCCGGTTATCCGCGCAAGGGTCTATGGTTGCTATGGACTAATACCTGGTTCAGATAGTAGTGATGTCATAGAGCTTCCAGATGATAACATAGATGTTGCACGTCGTTTACGTATGATTGGTGATTGGTCTATACCACAGCACACAGGATTAGGCAAAAATAATATACGCAATGATATATGAGCAACACAAAGAGAAATCAAAAATGCAAATCAATAAAAAAATACTGCAAACAGCAAACAAGGTTTTTTGTTCTTTCAATGATCTGACAATGTTTTTGTTTGTTTGTTTGTTTGTTTACCCACTTTGTTTAAATATGCAAAGGAACAATGCTGGGTGCCAAATATTAAGCGAATTAGTAAATACTTGACAAGACTTTATTTTTACTGAGGACATAACGATTAGTTTGTAAGAGATCCTTCCCCGTAGAATTATCCAGATGAAGGTAGCCATAGCCGGGATCCATCACAAACACAACGCAATGAACAATCATCAGTCATAGAAATATTGTCCCGGCTATGGCTGCCTCTACCTGTACCATGGGCCGATTATTTCACTAACGCTTTGCGATCATCGCTAAAGTCAAAATACATCGCTAAACGGAAAATTACTGGCTAATTTGCGTAGATATATATATATTTGCGATGGATTTGGGCTTTAGCGATGATCGCAAAGCGTTAGTGAAATCGGCCCCTGTCCTGGTTGTCAACTTGGTTATGTGACTTTTGTAAGGACCAGCACTCTTATTAAATTGTTATTTGTTACACAGCACACAATAAGGATCTTACTGAAATCATAAATGATTCAAATTATCATCATCTTAGTAAAATAATAAAACTATCAGGCAAAAATAAAACAGTACTAACAATGAATTAAAAAAATGCAAATGATTTCTTCTTTCACTAATAATGCAAATTACCTACTGAGGATGTAAAACATATTGCATGATATTTTTGTGTTTTTTAGTTTTGCAAAGTAAAGTCACAAAACGCCAAAAATATTTCGAAAGAATTTACCAAAAAAATGAACTAATTTGAAGATGGAGATGGTTATTGTCTACTGCCACCAACAAAAAAATCCTTCTCAGTAAATTGTTAGAATAACCAGACCCCTGTACAAAGCAAAGATTCAAACTACAAACATACCTAATCGTCTCTCAGTGGATAGTTTGCCTTCTATTAAGTCCTTAGGAACCTCTGCAATAAGGTCACGTAGAGCTTTCACCCACGCTTCCTTCACATACTTTGTCTTGGCCTGTCAACAAACATCAAACAAAAATGGCTCAACAACTTGGAATGTGTCCACTATTGAAATCAAACGATACATTCCAGTCTAAGAATCGGGGCAAATGATTCTATACAGTAATCCGAACACAAGTTTTTGTGTGGCGCCCTCTTTTGATTAAAAAGCGGTGGTGTTTATCAATCTAACTGCACTTCAACCCCTGCTCAGTACATGGTGCACGATTTATTCCTGAAAGGAACACAAAGTTAGAAGAATATTCAGCATGGACAACATGTCCCGAATTTCCCTGCCGGTCTTTTGCTCATGATTAGCTTTCCAGCTTCCCAGATTTCAATAAAAGATGATTTGACAGTGTACAAAATAATTAAGACACCATCGCAGTTTCATTTTCAATCAAAAGAGGGCGCCACTCAAAACTCGCCTTTGCATTACTGTATGGGTGGACCATGGAATGATGGTGATAACAGAATATTGATGTGAGTATTAGGGGATTATGTACGGAGCTAAGAACTTACAAGAAGTGTTATTGGTGATGATCGTCCCTGTGATAGTTCAAATCTTCTCTCATCAGCCTGATCCTCAGTGACGGTCACTGCACCAACCTATCAATCAATAACAATCATTTCAAAATTCATGTTTCTATGACTTCTGCTGAATACCATGGAACATCACTATAACTAACACGCTGAGATGCACAAAAATTGTGGGAGTATACAGCCCCGGCTACTATAAAGCGCACAAAGGCTAATCAAGCATACCTCAACCATCACAGGTACCCATTTACACCTGGGTGAAGAGAATCAATATGTTACAAAGCCTCTTGCCCAAGGATGGAAGCACAACTAACCCTTGGCTAAATTCAAACACACGCCAGGCCACTAGGCCACGGCATCCCACAGGTTTACTCTAGTTCTTGATGGATACACCAGAGGCAACACCATGTAAAGAATCTCTAAGAAGATACAGCAGTTCTCAAAGAGAACCAGAGGTCTACTCAATGTTTCAATAAATACATCACCCAGGTAAATCCATGGGACTGATGTGAATGAAGCATTGTTAATGTATCTACTATGATATTATCTTAGACTAGCACACTAACCATTGAATGACTCTTGTAGATATAACCAACCACATCTCCTTTGACTTCCTTCTTAGGTTTAGTGAAGAGTAGAATATCCTTGAATAGGAATAGATGTCTCTCTTTGCCTCTGCCTTTAGGTTTACCTGACCAAGCTGAGAATGAATCCTGACGATACAGCTTACCTAGATCAGTCACATCACGCTGGAAACAAAACGTATCAATCATCATTGCAAATAAGAGTTGAAACAGGAATCATGAACTGATGACTTCAATTTGTGCCAGCATTTTAGAAAATTTGATCCAAGGAGGATATCGAAGAAAACAAATGACGATGTACAGTAGTTCCTTAAATAAATGAAACCAGATAGACAAGTTTCCTAGAATGTTAAACAGGTTTATGACTTCTGACTTTTTCTTCATTCCTTTCCAAATTCCAAATCCGTAGATGGATTTGTGAATGACTTTATAATTCATTTAGTTAACTATTTTTGATAAATATCTTGATAAAATCAAGACGGAAAATTTGACAGTTTTTTGATGTATATCATGTGGATCTTATGAGGCAATAGTGTAGGAGTTGGAATAGTAGATAATGTGGCACTAGTAGATAATGGTTCCTTGTCTCCATATATCTGTTCTTAGCTCTTAAGGCAGAGGAATGTAGATTGATGTGAATAAATGAAGAATTTTACCTGGAATCCCTCGATGAGATCCAAATACATCAAATCATTGGCTCTCTTAGGTACTTCAATCATTCCATTCATTGCAAACTGAAATCAATTGATAAAATTTACATATTAATGTAACATACAAATACATATCAATCAATTTCATATAGAGCTTTGAATACTGAAGGTATTATTATAGGTTGTGGATATGAACTTTAAGCCATCGACTACAGACTGGGTCTTAATGTCAATGTTATATTTTGTACATTATTGATGCGTTTAGACAGACCATGTTTAGCTGCTTATTCCAAGGATATCATTTAGGTGCCAATTTTATGGCCCTGCTTAGCACAAAAATTGGCTAACCATGAAATTTCTGTCAAATGTGTTGTGTATCACTTGTGATTGTTCTTTGGCTGTTGTTTGGTGACCATGAATATCAAATGGAATTTTTAAAGGTGGTTTGTTTTATTGAGCAAGAAATCTTTTGCTAAGCATTTTTCTGTGCTTAACAGCTCCATGAAATAGGCCCCTGGTCCATATCCTGCTGATATTTGAGGTCAGAACACCAGCAATTCCTATCAAATTACATTGTAAATCAACTCGACCTGTAACTCAGAATAAGCTTTAATGATTTGTGACTCATTTTGCCAGATTGGATCACAAAATTCCCAATGATGAACCCTTATGTCATTGTATTGCTTTTATACTGTACCTCTAGTTCTTGGCAATCTTCTTTGGCTCTGGATGTGTACTTGATGATCTCCTTCAGTAGTAACTGGTACTTTGTTATCCTCTGTACAGGTTTGATAAGGTAATCACCAAGGCCAAGCTCACCGGGACCAGTGCCACCGCCATATTGCTGTTCAAAATCAGACAAATGACAATTTGCATAAGGGATTATTTTTTAAAGACAAAAGGTATATGAAACATAATACAGAACATATGAATTAATCATGCAAACAATTTATTGCCCTTCAACGATGTAGATAAGCATTTCATTATTGTCTTTTTGAGGGATTCGATTCACTCCACTGACCCCAGATAGCTCGGTGGCTTAGTGGTATGACATCTGCACTAGTATTAAGCAGAAGATTGTGGGTTTGAATCCCACCTGAGCCACAACACTGACAACATATGAGTTAATTATATGAAAAGTTGACTGTTTGTTGATGATATTACCGATAGAGATTTTCACAACTTACCAGAAAGAACGCCTTTGCTGCTGGTGTGAGTACTGTATCTGCTTTAGGTTTATTCTTGCAGTATAACACATGAAGAGCCATAAAGGTAGATTGCTAAGATATCAAGTCAGAAATATACACAGTCAACTTTCACAAGGAATTCATTTAATCTTAATGTTTAATAACATGCCGGATCTCAAGTCTATTATCATTACTTTTGCAACGTCACAGACGGCCCGGGGTGAATGACAACCAAGATGACAGAAACTATGGGAACCATCAATGTACAGCCAAAATACACAGTTTGTACACAACTATCACAAATAATGTTAAATATACTTAACATGTAAGAATCAAAGTGGGATGTAATTTCAATAGTTAAACAAATTGAAACAAATCTTAAGTGTGGTTACATTGTCACTCAAGATGTCTGTTAGTAGGTTTCAATTTCAAAATTTGCTTTAAGCATGAAAAGTCTCCCTTCATCAAATATGATTACCAACAAAATGTTCACACGATATTGCTTTTGACTTGTATTTGGCCATTGTTTGCTGAGCATAACATTCACAAGGAGATTTGGCTGGCATACTGATTTTATTCACCAAGGTTTTTGGTGCTTAAGCACATTTTGGTGCTTAAGCAGCTCTATAAAATTGTCCCAAGTACCGTTTGTTTATCAGGACTGGACCAAATAGATCAAATGTATTAATCCAAACATGGAATATATTACTTACCCATTTGATGAATGCTCTACCTATGCTATTAGCATCATTCTCACACTCCTCCAACTCATGTAAGAATTTACTGTGTGACAAGAAAACATAAACAACAGTCATGAACAGCGCCATCGAGTGGTTGAAAATGGACAGGTTCAATGGCTATAGGACATGGATCAGAAGGTATCTCAGGGTTCAGGACATAAGATGTTAGGTCCACGGAATGTAACAAAGCACACAGTTGGAGTTTGTGGGATTTAGGCTGGTGCTTCATAAAAAAGAACAGAGGAATTTACAAACACAACAGATCTTATATTGGTGTTATCCATCACAGTTATTGAGGTTAAAGGTAGGGAAAATACTCAATGAATTTCAAACAACATCACGGATAACCGGCCTTTTAGCACAAACTGTAAATTCCTTTGTTGTTGAACTTAAGGTGGGCGGGACACCGCAGTAATGGCGGACAGTATATCGTGCCATCGGATTGGTCTACACCTTCATTGAGGATGGAGGGTGTCTGTCTAAGATGACATCATGTACATAAGGTCTATTGTAGACAAATGATCCCTCAATATCTGCTATTACACTCACCTATTATGGAATTCATAAATCTCTTTGATATTGCAGAAGATATCATCCTTTTTGCCTTTCAGACCAGGAGGGACGTTAGGATGTTGGATAGGTGGGATGAAGTGAGTCACAACATACTTCAGATCCTTCACATAGTCACGCTCTGTGTCTAAGAGTTCCTTTAAGACATACCTGCAAAGATGCATCAACGAAGCACAGAATGAGAAGGTTGGTGGTAAAACAGACAAACTGCTTGCCATGAGATTAAAGTCACTATATGCCATTTGAACTATTGTTCAACTCTCTAAGGGCCATGCCACACGAGGCAACTTTTACAGGTAATTTGGAGGCAACCAACTATACCGTACGCAAAAGGAATACCTTGCTGGTACAAAAGATTCTCACTATCCACAAGAAAATTATATGAACATTTGAAGATGAATACTATTTTTTCTTTGAGATTGCCTAGAACTGATTGCCTGTAAATTGCCTCGTGTGACATGGGCCTAAGGTTTCAACAGGTAATGATAAATGGCACCACAGTTATCCTCTGTCATAATAATCTTTTCTAGCTCATTTCAAACGATATCTGAACACTAAATTGGACTCTACACAAAAGCTAGATATAGAAACCTCAAATGATGACATTATGGGAGGTCAGGGTGCACTACAGTCGATCAAAACTTTTCAACCAATAATGAATAGGCGCAGGGGATTTGCATATTGTAGTAACTGTCTGGGGTAAATTAAATTCAGTAGACTTGAAGTTTATGTTTTTGCCGTGTTGGGAGGGGGGAGCTGGTCGGTAGGGTCATGGGAAGACCTATGCAATAGACAGATGTATCAGTCTAAGACATATTAACTTACCCGCGTTTAGTCATAGCTTCCCTCACTTTGCTTCCAACCTCCCTGACTCCCTCTGCATCTTCCTCCTCAACCTCAACCTCACAATGATCATCCCAGATACTCCTAGAGCCTCTCCTGAGACTATTCAGACCACTATTCACATATGGAGTCAAGTAACTAGCGGGAACCCATCCCACGTTACCATGGCTACTCTCTCCTCTCACCAGCCAGTTGAGGGCGCTGTTTGAGTCTAAGACTTCAAAGACTTGATTCTCCGCCATGGATATGAAGCCTTTCTGTTCTGATGATGGAGTGTAAGATGCAACTGCCATGTACAGATCATAGGACTATTGGGAGGAAAAAAAGAAAGTTTCAACCCCTTGTTGTTTAACAATCATGTCACAGGTTCGAATCCCGCTCCTGTCAATTTTCTTTGTTCACTTCTCGATGACTTAACATAATCTTTATTAAGCCTTTCAAGACTTTAAACATTGAAAGGTGAACAAAGACAAATTGACTGGAGCGGGATTCGAACTGGCGATCTTCTGAATACCGTACAGGCGCTCTACCAACTGAGCTATCCAGCCGTACGTTACAAATACTTTAAATCCTTAGCACTATAAATTGCATGACACATATTTATTCTGTAACATTGCATGGGTTGAATGAGGTGATACTGATTTGTGTAGTGAAGGACTCCCAGATGTAATGTAGGCTCTTTGAAAAGTACTGAGTTATTAAGATGACTTTTTGGTTTCAATCAAAGACAACAAGACAATTCAATCACAAAATCAACAAATTCAAAGTCATGCCTCAGAGTAATGGAAAACAAATGATTCTTTAGTACTGTAGAATTAAAAACAAATGATCTATATTCGGTCTTTAAGTTATTTGTTTTTAATTTGGGAATACGATAATACAAGTGGAATGTGATCTTGTAGTGATACAATGAGTGATAATAAGATAAATGCACACCATACTGTACCTGTGGAACTTCGGCATCTGAGAACTATATGCAGCAAAGATCCAACGATATAGGGTCATGTTAGTGCAGTGTTACAAATGAGAACATGGAACAAAGATTCAAAATTGAAATATGATTAGTGTGAGTATGAATATAGAGAATCAAATTAATGAACATAAACCTGTTTATAGTGCACACGAGAATGAAGTGAAGATAGTGTTGTTATTCCTATCTCTGAATTAATAAACCTGTATGGTCTGTACTACTTAGGGTCTGAAAATTCTCAAGCTTGATCTGGTGGGAGTTGAAGCCATGATAACCATTGAATTTGGTCACTTGATCACAGCAAGTTTGACAGTCAAGCTGGACATCAGCAGTAACAAACGCAGGTCATTGGTTCGAATCCCACATGAGCAAGCTTTTCCATTGGTTCTCACACGCATTTGTTGATATTATATAGTGGTGGTATTTTGACTCTGAACCAATGAAACTTTTCAAAGAATGTGTTAAAAAATTGAATATTGCAGTCTCATAATGTTAACAACTCGTGATAAATCAACACAAACATACAAACAACAGTTAATAGAATATACTGAGATATTTAGTAGACAAAATAACAATACATTACTGGAGCATACTTCCATGGAGCTTATCAGCTGAAAATATAGCTCATTCAAGTTTCACGATAGCAAAAAAAACTGGGATATAATCACAGAAACTGCATCTTGCAAGCAGGAATACCTTATTACTAAGCATCTTTGCTATTAAGCGTCTTACTCCATGAAAGTGGCTCTGTTACAAGCAAGAACATTGAGGTAAAGTGATTGGGAACAGACAGGAAGAGTCTTGACAGAGTAGAGGATATAAAGGAAATGCTTACTCACATCTTCAATCATCTTATCTTCATCTAGTTCAGACAGTTGAGCCTCCCTCAGAGATAGATGTCTAATAACCCGTGGCTTGAGTTTTAAAGAGTTGCTGAAAGGTCTGTCGTTGTCTGTATTGAGAGAATCAATATGTAAGTTTGTAATACTTCCTCTACACTAAACCCTTGAGCATTGTGACTAATGACTTCCTGAATGCCAGTCTGTGCAATGTGCCTGGGCACGATCCGTGGATTGAACTTACAATGCACTGGATCTACACTTGTGATTCCTTCAAAATGCAACGATAACTAGTCATAATATAATATCATTCAAAAAAGTAATAAACTAACACAAACTATCCACTGGGCAGAATTCTGATCTGGAATATGTAATGCTTAGAGTGGTCAGGATGACCCAACATTTCAATCCTAGGGATCGTTCTCAATGATTATAATTTTTGTCAGAGTGAGAGTATAATACAGGTTTGTCTTTCACCAACATGCATTAGCACTGCATGCTCGGTGATCTGAATGACAATGACATAGGAGTTAGAGGGTGCTTAAATTCTTACTTTGCTTGGATACAAAGTTGTAGATGATCTTCTTGTCCTCTCTGTCTGAGGATTGGGAAGGACTTCTCTTCAGCAACGAACATGGAATATATCCAATCTGTTTGCACAATGACAATAAACAAGGCATAGAAATAAGGTTCATGATTCAAGACTGTCTACCAGTCATGGTGGTTGTCAAAATAAAAACCTTCAATAAAATTCTGGCTACCAAGATAGTGTTTCAATGCCTCTCCTTGAAAAGTGAACCAAGACAAATTTACTGGATTGGGTTTCGGACCAGAATAACAATTCATTCAGTTTCCCTTGTGGTTATTTGATGATTATTTAGGATTTTGTTAGTGTACTCTGGCCATCCTCAGGAGAGTGTGTGCTGTGAATTGGATCAGTTGATCCATTAGCCAGAACGTTGAGACAACTTCTCACCAGTTCTTTTCAGAACCACACCTCTAGGAAAGACTCTGCACATGGTGTCTCTGTAAACCTTACTTCTTACATTACTTTCACCATTCAAGGCATGAAATCCTACTTACCATATTGTCATTGGTCTTGTGTCTAACCAGCCACCTGTCTTTCTTTCTTCCATCTAGTAGCTCCACCTGATCACCTTTCTTAACAGCCATCCTTCCACTAGAATCACTGTAGTCTGACTCCACGGTGAACGTCCTCAACAAATCCTGGACATCAATCATAATTTAACCCATAGTTTCATTTGATAATTAAGACGGAAGTAATGTGTATGGCATTCCGGAGGTCACAGGTTCGAATCTCGCTGCAGTAAATTTCTTTAATTATCTTTCAATGAGTTCAATTACCCAGTTAGTTTCCCTTGTGGTTATTTGATGACAGAAGTTTCTTGAACATAAGGAAAACCTAGTAAACTCTTAGAGCCTCTTTTCACCGCTCTAGACAAATCACAAGTAATGAGACATGGAGACATCAGCTAGAGACACTAACCTCTTCCACCTGTGAGGATTCATCAACGCTTGTATCATCTTCTCTCTCCTTCAGAAGACGTGACACGATTCTCTTGTCTTCATCTTTGACTGCACCTTCATTCACATTCAGGGCTATGAACAGTAATGGATACAAACATACAATAATATACAAATAAAAACCAAATTTATGGAATAAAGTAACAAGGAATCTGTGGGACACTTGGTGGTAGGATGATGAACTGTGTATGCAGGTTGATCATAACAAAGGATCGTGGAAAGAGACAGGTTTTGAAAATGTCAGCTTTTCTTGGTATTTGGGTTTAATTCAAGGGGAGCATACCTCAAATCTGCAGCTTAAACCAGGCCCACTCTTCTTCACCCACAAATGAAATAAAGTTTGTCTTATTCCCCCCAAAACAAAGTTCTTTCAAACTTCTGATAACACAGATGCCCACTTCAATGAGAGGCTGATTACACTTAAAAAGTATTTTGGCCGATACTCCGCACTAAACTTGCTCCAATTTAAGAGGGCCTATCATTTCTATCCTTGCAGGATCTTGCTTTAAGCCTAAAAAGCCTTTAAACATAATCTTTTAGCCTTTAAAGGCATAAAATGTCAGGATCGTTTTTTAAGATGCTTTCCATAAATTTGTTGGTATAGTTTGATTTATAAAACTTATAAAATGGCTCATGGAATGTTTGATACAAAAAATATTGTTAATATGATCGTATCTTCAGAAGATAGTTCACTTACCTTCAACAATGAGGAATGCGAAGCATGACTTGATGCCAGCTTCATTTTCTACCTTGCAGACATATTTCCCATCATCTTGAGGCCTGACGTTTGATATTGTTAGTCGCCATGTATACCTGATTTTACTGTCTTCATCTTTGTTGCATTCCAACTGACTTGTTCTTCTGAGTTCGGACCCATCGTGAAACCACCGGACTTTGGGCTCAGGGTCTCCGGTTACACACACTTCAAATTGCACAGATTCTCCTTCCAGGATTTCAGTAGTTTGTAAGGGTTTGAGGAACTTAGGAGCACCCTCTGTATCACTCTCGGAGGTGGAGTTACCCGTTGAGCAAGGTTCGGTTGATGTCACACTGTCCCATCTCCTGTTCTTCCGAATCGCTTTTCGATGACGTATGGTTTCAATGTTACTGTCAGGTCGGTTACGCTTCTGGAAATGGAAAGGGGCTCCTCGATCGGAGTTATTGGAGTTGGACCGACTGACATCCGGAGAGGACTCATCAGCCCAGTTTGAGTTTCTGTCCAAGCACAGAGCTTCAGTCAAATGGACGGTGAGGTCTTGGAGGTCTTCTTGGTCACTCTGGCTCGGAGTGATATCGTCGATGTTAGTCTCCTGAGCATTGAGGAGGATCCTTGGCAAGTCATCCCTGAACCTATCCATAAAGACATCATCTTCAAGAGGTGATGTTGGTGAAGTTACTGGAATGACTGGACTTAAAAGGCTGTCATCAGCTGTAAGCTCTTCTTCATCATCTCCAGTTGTAGCTTCTGGTCCATCAACAAGACCTGTCTCATCAAAAAATAAATTTACAGCAATTACACCGAAATGAAATCCATGTAAAATGTATAAGCTGCTTCTATCTTACAATGCATGGTAGAAGAAGCTATTTGGGAAGGTCCATATGCCACAATGTAAAATCTCTTTTGAGTGTGACAGGCACCGCTGGGGTTACTTGACAGTCTAGGTGGGCAACAGCCAGTTGTCCTGAGAAAACTAAACTCAATTAACAATTCAATATAAAGATGGATAAATAGAATTGGCAAACTCACACTCACTGTGTTCAGTTTTCAATGTCCAAAATCAAATAAGTACCAATTCAAAATGATAAATTATCCAAATCTATTTTGTAACCGAAAGATAACCAAATCTTGTTCAAAGCTTCAGCAACTGATTTAACACTAGGAGACAAATCATAAACAAGCTTGATATTTTATACATGACTTCCTTATTCTTTGACTTCTTTTAGCTGTTTTGGAAATTCAACCAAAATCTGTGGTGTCAGTTTAACATTACGTGAGTCATCTCACTGTGTGCATCACCCTTTCAAAGATGGTATTAACAGATTTGTTGCGTTCAGTGTTCACTTACCTGCAACAGTAATAAAAGCACTGGTACTAGTGATTCCCACTGTGTTGGTAGCAGTACATGTGTATAATCCTCCATCCTTGGTAGAAACGTTCCTGATTATAAGAGCCCAGGTATCATCTCCATCCAACCTGAGCTGTATATTCTTGCCTGGAAGAAGCTCCTCATGATCCCTGTCCCACTTGACATCAGGGACAGGAGAGCCTTCCAGTTGGACCTCTAGTCTCATTGCATCTCCCTCAAGTACAAATGTGTCCTGGAGTAATGTTAGCAGTTTAGGTGGTGAGTCTTCAAGACGTGTATCTTGGATGGGTGAGTCTGTGGGAGAAGGCTCTTCTAATGAGGAGTTACGGGATTCAGCAAACTCTAAAGGAGTGAACTTCTGAGTCTCCTCATCCTCAGCTGAGACAGAGTCTGAGTTTTGGTTGGGGCTCTCATCAACAGCGGTCTCAGGGAGGGCATCGATCATCTCATCCAAGGTGAAGATTTGATCTTGGGGTCCACGGAATAGGCAAGTCCGGGGTGACACAGGTGGGGCAGTTTCTACTGGAGTATCAATATTTGGTGATAGTTGCTGACTGGCATCAGTGGGTCCGTTCTGCACAATGGGGATGGATACCTGAAACTGAGCGGATGTTGTATAACACACAGGTGATGCTTCCTCCTGAGAGCATTCCGACAATACTTGAGCAACCTCCGCACTTGTCTCATCATCCTCAAGTTCAAAACAATCCTGCATTGTTGGGGCATCAGTCTGTAGTCCATTCATTTGTAACAAATCTTCATTAGGTGATGGATCAGTTGGTACAGTGTTAGCTTCCCGCATCATGTGAGCAGCAATAGCGCTAGAAACCCTCTGTGCAGCCACTTGTTTAATCAGTTCAACATCATGGTCACTGTCTACGATGATGTTTTCTCTGTCATCATTGTGAGGTGTAGTGTCCTCAACTTCAGGTTCATTGGGTTGGAGGGCAAAGATCTGTTCCTGTATCGTTTCATCCACACTTTTATCCAATGATGTCATCTCTAAGACAGAGTTGACAATATTCAGACATGCATCGGCCCTGTCAGACATTGCCATGACTCTTTGTAGATCGGTATCAAACTCTTCATCAATGTCGGAGGAGTGTGAGTTCCTCTTCTTGCGAGTCTTCGACTTACGGGTTGGAGTTCTTTCTCTCCGTTTTCGGCAAGCGTTGTCACTGGATGAATCTGAGTCTGTTGAGTCATATTTCAGGTAGACATGTTGGGTCGTATGGGCGCTGTGTCTGTTACCACGGCTGATCTTACGACTCTTCCGGATCTCCTTGAGTTTCCTTGGTGAAACATGAGAGTGTTTGTCCGTCACCTTTACCTTGGAACCTTCCGTAGTCTGGTTGTAAGACCTTGTGACCTTAGAGTCATCCAACTCATTGGAGGGTTCCTGTTTTGCCCCGGTAGATTCAACGTCTGGTTGTGGGTCACACTGTGCAGGTGCGGTATCTTCGGGACCGTCAGTTTGATTCAGCACAAGATTTCCTGAATCATCTACCTCAGAGAGTATGATCTCTGGAGCTGTGGGAATAGGAGTTAAGCTTCCAGGAGTATGGCTTCTATCATCAGCACTTGCTTCTGCCTCTGTAATGACAACAATGATTACATTCTAGAATTACTAGAATAAGGGTACGTATATTTATTGATTGATAAGAAAGATGACACCGATTATTAATACATAAAATACCGACAGGAATCCGAGGTCAGTTCCATGTCCGAAGTGAATGCAATTTGACAAAACACAGCAGGTTTGAGCAAACAATGATCATCTACTGACCCAATGAATCATTTCCCTTATAATTCCAACCACTCTAGGCTATTCTCATCACCTTTCTAGGCCAAATACACCAAAGCAAAGACAAATCCATATGGAATTCTAGCTAACGATTCACAGGTGATAGAACACCAGTTGCTGTGACGTCAAACAATATTGTGTAAATAAAACGTGGATTAGCTACCAATGAATATTGATCCAACCTACTTTTAGGTTTTTATGCAAATATAACAGTATTGCCTACGGATAGAAATCCCATACTAGTATAACAAACACATAGGAATCTAGTGATGTATATCAATAACAATCAGGTATAACTCATATAACAACTGATAGAATAATTTAACCTTTCTGTCCAATTATCAATGTATGGTACATTATCAGACTACACATGAGGTAGATATGTAATGATCATTATCTAATTTAAGTGCATACAAGAACCAATATTTCTGTGAAATATACTGTTACATTTGGGAAAGAACCTGTGTTTGAAAACCTTAACATTGTGCATCAGGCATTTATGATTGCAAAAACTAAAACTCTAAAAGAATACTTCAACTAGAGTTTTGATGAAATATTTACTTGTAGGATATGCATTTTATAAACCATGTGCTTTAAATGAAGCACAGTACGGTATTTTTTGCAGTTCTGGGTTCTACAGGGTCCAAACAATTAGAAATTGATGGGATTCAAATTTTTCAGTGGCCCCCTCCGCATTTGGGGTGTGTCCTATTTGGCCACTCCCCAAATACGTATGGCATTTAATGACCTATTTTCATAATTTTAGAGTCATTTTGTGGGTTTGTAAATATTCTGAGTGAATAACCAACACCAAAGTTTTCAAAAATGTGGCCTTTCGCTTAAATAACAAAAAATTAGTGTTTGTAGACTTATATAAACAAGGCAATGATTAATTGTGAAGAATTTTCAATTGCACATTTCTTAAAAGTACAAACTTTGTGTTTACAAGTTTTCTTAGTTGAATTAAAAAGTTTTCTTTCCACTTTGTTACTTCCACTTTGCTGCTAAACCTAAAATAACTAGTACTTTGAATTGTCTGATTTTATCATCCTTCCAAGAAGAGATATGTACAAATGTACAGTAAGGGTATAATCATGCTGGGCATTCGTTCATCATAAAATTATCACTTTATCGCAAAATGATATCAGTTTGCAAGAGCTCTTGAGATTTTGTTGATTTTACCGGTAAGCAGAAAAACATTGCATTCTCTCTTGTCACATACCTGTTACACACAATTAATTGAATTACACTTTGAGCTTTGTAAGGCCTTGAAACATATATGGATACAGGTGTATGTTGGCTATCAGATGAACTATGGCGTGGTACTTCCCTGACTGTGTGATACAATGCATATGTATACTGCACTGAATATATGCTTTTGTAATAGTACTAGCCTTGGTTTATATTCGCTCAACTCAGCCATGCATTTGTAGGTAAATGCAGTAACAGATTTCGAATCAGGTTTTTCATTGATTATTCAACAATTGCAATTGTATAAAACGATAATATGCTTTGTCATCATTTCAAAACATGACAAGTTTTAAGGCTTTCGGTCAAAAACATGTAACATCAATGAGGAGGGCTTTGCTGGCAATCCAACAGCGGTTTTGAAAACTGTCTGTTTGTTGGTGTGTTTGTTTGCTTGTTTGAGTGACAAATAATTGGTGGAATGCTGCTATAACAAACATGGCAGGATGCACAGGTTGTCCGTTATAGTGGTCACTTGTTATAGTGATTTAAAAAACCATATTCGGCATGTATTGTACACAAAAATTGGGAGCATATGATAATGTTCGGTACAGCCAAATGTTCGGTATAGCGGAGATCATTATAGTGGCATTCCACTGTAATTTCTGTACAGTTGAACTTTTTACTTCTCTTTGAATGTTTAGCTATTGTTCAATACTATTTGTGTTTGGTTTATGGTTAAAAATGAATCACTATCATCCTTTCTATATTTATATTTTAATTTTAATACAAGTAATAAACTACTGCAAACTGCTCATCAGCCAAAAATAATGACCTGAAATAATTATATCAAATGCTTTTAGCCTTTGAGAAAAATCCTGCTAGGATCGAAACGCATCAGGCCCTCCCAACTCCAAGTATTTTAATTTTATCAAATGCTTAAAGTTAGGAGGGCCTAACGCGTTTCGATCCTAGCAGGATCTTTCTCAAAGGCTAAAGTAAGTTTGCAGTAGTTTATTATTTGTATTTTAATTTTAATTTTTTTTTTTTTTTCTCAACAGCAAGCTCTCGAGTGAACACAATATCATTGTCAAGTGTCAACCCAATAGTCAACTATCTAAAGCCGTATCCTCTTTGAGTGATCCCCCATGTACCGTTCCCAGGTTGCGTGTATCATTGAAACGATCCCTGGGGTGTGGCGGTGTGTGCGTGGTTTCATGGCTTCTGACTGTCAAACGAACAAAGATAGTTGACTATTGGGGTCACCACCCACGTAGGGCTGGATGGCTCAGTTGGTAGAGCGCCTTTACGGTATTCAGGAGGTCGCCGGTTCGAATCCCGCTCCAGTCAATTTTTCTTTGTTCACTTTTCAATGACTTAAAAATACTCAGTCAGTTTCCCTTGTGGTTATTTCACTAATATTTTAATTTTAGTTAGAGTGTCAAAGGCAAAATGGAACTGAGACATTTCAACACACTCACCTTTAACTACAAGCACACAGCAGCAGAGTTGTGTATGAGGTGGATCAGTAAGACAACAAGTGTATTCACCTCCATCTTGTAATTGAGTCTTGCAGAGTGTAAGGATAGTATTATCAGTCTCTATACTGATGATTGTATGATCATCAGAGGTTAGAGCTTTCCCGTCTTTATACCATGTGATGTCCAGTGCTTCATATCCTGTGCATTTAAAGAGAAAACAGTAGATACATAACAATGATAAATAGATATTAATTGAGCCAGAGCAAGAGCCTGTGATTGATTTCAATTTAACAAGAGAAAGAGGTAACTTGTAACACTCACATGCAATGCACGTAATGCAATGTGGGTGAATGTTACATGAATCAAAATGAAAAGGCAACTTTGGACAAACTATAATAATTATGAGCTTCCATAGATGTTGCCATTAACGATGATCCAGTTACCAGCAATGAACATAAGAGGCTTACAATGAAGATAAAATGCAACTTCCGCAAAGCGATATCCTAAATCCCTGTGAAATAAGTAGTTGCAAAGTCTGACCTGCAAGGTACACTAGCATACCGACAGGAAAAGGTGTGCACCAAAGCACTATTCATAAAGCTCCTGAGATTAAGTTCCATTCATATCAACAACACAAACCAAATACTAACTTACAGTTTACTGTCTGAGAAAAGTTAGCCTAGAAATAATACCAACTTACATTATTTAAAGGAGGCATGTTGTCTCCAAAATGTCGCTACCATACTTCTCACAAACAGTACATGTACATCTGCCTAATACCAGTGAATATGATATCAATAAGCCCTACCCTGTAGATCTCAAACACTGTGCTTTTGCCCAAATGTGGAAAAAATGCACTTATGCGGAACCCGGTTTCCAGTATCCTATGCAAATATATAGCAGACCAAAGAAGAAGTAAAGATTCGGCATGATTCTGCATTGTGAGGTTCATTTGCAAGGTAAATTCTACAATGATAAGAATGATTAATCATTAACTGCTCATCCTTAACTACCATGCCAAATATGTGGTCTTTGTACTTCACACACAAGTCTCTCTCATGGGAATAATCAAACTTCTAGCTTTGTATTCTGACGGTAAACTCTGTGAGTTTCGTTGGTGGTACTGGGTCAGTAGAATGTAAACGTGAGTGACAGTCAAGTACTGCACTGTTGGACATTTACATGTGTCAGTTTCCTGATGGAAAACTTTATAAATGTATGTATTGAAGCTATTTTAGCCAATGTTTTCTGGCTGGCTCAAATGTTTTCAAATTTGGTATATGCAAATACAAACTTGCATAAACATTGAATATGCATGAAAACACTAAACACATTGATCTGCATAACAATTAACATGGCCATCTTGTAATCCAACTTTAACTTTCTCAGTGGAATGTGTGAGATATTAAGTTCTGTGTATTACCTATGATATATTGTTACATTCAAAATGACCATTCTTTCCCAGAAAAAAATGTGTGCATAATGGCTAATGCTAAAATCTCTAATCACTATGGCAAACGTTGTAACAATGTATGGTACATTTGCAACATAACTGAAATATCTTAGCTTGAAAGTGATCAACTGAAATGAGTTCATGGAACTTGTGCATATTACTACTTCTAAAAATATTTGTATGGAGTGGTAATTCTGACATGTTCTTTACAAGGTAATCTAGAGCCCTGCTAAATATACCTACAACTGTAGATAATTATGTGTCATATATGTTTGCTCAACAAGGATATTAACTAAGGACAGTAAATCCTAGACATAATGCTATAGTCAACATTATTACACGATGATAGCTGGAAGTATTACTCACGATTAAAGTATTTTGTTATGATGGTGCTTTTCATTGATTCTTTATAATCACAGCAATGTTTGTCATTGGATACATTTGTGAGCCTATTTATCCCATGCAGTCATGGAAACCAATGTTTGTAAATATAAATAACAGACATTTTGAGGTGAAAACCCATTCTCATTGGAGATATACGAACAGAATTTAAGGAAATTATATGAATAAGCCTTTTGCACATCTAAATAGTATCTGGTACACAGGCTTCTAAACCCCACTTTGAATTTCTCACACTAAAGACGCTGTTGCTATAACACATGATGCGGTGCAAGCTTCTGCATTTTATAGCGATATCCATCTCTGGAATGGACTGGTTCCTTTGTGCCTTTCATATCATGTGATATAGCAACAGAGTCTTCAGTCTGGGCAATTCAAACTGGGATGTTTATGTGCAATGAAAGAAGTCTGTGTGCCAGATACTACTCAGATTTAATGTGCAAAAGGCTTATTATCGATTAAAACAGGTATGTGCCCAGACAGTATCATGTTATTCAACCTCAAGCCGTGAGGTATCATGACAAGATACAAGTATGAAGCTTTTAAGAAAGCACACATATTATTACACAATCACTGAAACATCCAGCAAGTCATAGGGCGTTTACGAACCGGAGGCTCAGGCTCAGGCTCTAGCTCTGACATCCATATGCTGAAAATATAGGTTGTGGTTTTTCACCAAGGCTGAAACTCTGTTTCTCTTTTCAAACCAAAGAATCTACTTGCGAACCGTAGCCAAAAGCCTCTATTTTGATACTAGTTATTTCAGAATGGATTCATGAAATGGAGCCGGAGCCTGAGACGGAGCCTGAGCCTCCGTTTCATAAACACCCATAGCTTCAATTGAATTTCACTGAGTTGATGAAACATGACAACAAACTCACTCACCTGTCTTGGAACAGTGTAACTTAGCGTCTGTATTCTCCGTGCTGAACAATTTCTGAGGTACAGGAGGTTGTGTCTCCTCCTCTGGGGGCGGAACCTCCTCCTCCTTGTCTGGGACATCCGGACCATACTGAAGGTACTGCACTGGCAAACTGTCGGCAAAAGAAAAGGAAACACAAATACATTATACATCAAAATGTGAATATTACTTCCGTCATTCTTGATTCTGTAAGATGAAACAGATACATTAAATGAACTCACCAAACTCTGTATTTTTTCCTAACCTGTGCCATTCAAAATGAAATGCTACAACTTATGGCAGTCATCAAATAGCTCAAACCGTGCATACAGGAATTTGCTACTTTAAAACTGCCAGTGCGGCTGTGTTTACATCCAACGTTACACAACAGCAATGCTGAACATTGTTTCATATTGTGTAAGCTTTCTGCACGCAATGGTTCCAAATTCACAGTGTCTGACTGTCTGTGAGGAAAGTGGCAACGTGTCCGATCGTCCGTGAGGATACAGGGCTTACAGGCACCATGTCTGATCACCTGGGAGGATACAAGCACCGTGTCTGACTCTGACTGTCTCTATCCCCAGGGAGGTACTCTTCTGACTAAATCCCTTCAATGACACGCAACATGAGTCCATAATGAGCCAGTAACGCCAGTCCTTTATCTTGGATAGAGACACTGTACAATAGGTGATTACTATGAGAGTTAGTGTCCGATTGATCTGCTCAATACTCTGCAACAGCTTGTACAGTTACATGACAGAGACAATCCATTGTGTCTGCTACTGGGGGAAATCGATGGTCACACCATGAAAAGGTTCTCCCTTGGGAGCTGAACTGGAGTGACCTTTTCCAGTCCTGGTTCAATGTGATGCAAAATTCTGCTGTAATCCTCATCTAATGTTGGACATAAATTCACCGTGAACAAGAGCCTTGACGAGAATAAGAGACTAGCCCTCTAAAAATGACAAAACAAGGCAAGAAACTGAGCAGTCTATGGTCATAGCAATGAGTATTGAAAAACTGAGAATGCTACACTGTATGTAACAGCTAAATGTAGGTCTTAACTACCGTATACTGTTTTGTAGATACGCACAGACTAGTTTGAGCGCAAATTCAACAAACATCCTACAGTTTCAACTGCCCGTAATCGACTTATCGTAACTATGAATCACAACACATGACTCATTTCCATATGAAGAGCAAGTCACTCAGAAAAAACAGACACATCTGGAAGGGAATTAAAATGGCTGAGGAATATCAATCATAGTAAAGAAACTATGCAATCCTATAGGAATGGTCTGAAAATAAACTTATGTGAAACTTTCCTGTGTGCATCTGGAAAATTAAAACAGGGTGAACTTTTGGAGACATCCCCAAATATCACCCTAACACTTTCTGACACTGAACCGGCCTGGATTTACAAGTACTGTACAATCTACACGTAGAATGCAGAGATGTAAAAAGGTGATGAGCCTCTAAGCTGACCTATCAAAGCCATTTTTTAATGAGCTTTAAGCCCCCAGGGGCTTAAAGCAAGTCAAGGTGATATGGCTTTTCAGTTTTCTGTCTGGGTGGTTCAAAAAGAAGCTTTAGAATGCACGGCTGTTTCTCAGAAATCCTTCGTTACTTAAAGAAACCTTATTATAAGGACAAACAAACTAGACAAACACTCATCATTTTCACAATAGGAAAGTGGCCAAAAATAAACATCAAGGCTATTAAACCACTTAAAAATCAATCAGGTAAAAAAAACCAGATTCTTTTTAGAACAATTGTACACTTTTTTTAAAGCAATGAAAACCTCAGGCTGACAAAAAAGTAGGCCTACTGCTTCAAACATTTTTGAGAATCAATATTGAAATTACTGTTGAAATTGTGGGTGAAGGAAGACATGAAAATCAATGTTTTCCAATCGAATTCCAAACGATCGTTACAGGCTTTTTCGGAGTGTCCACCATCTTGGTTTGGCTCTCCACCAATTAGAAACAAGCATGAAAGTCATGTGTGTGTGGCGCAGATCCACACAAGATGGCGACGATCCAAACAAGTCTGAAACAATTGTCTGGATTTTCATCAGAAAAAATCACACGGAAAGATAGCGAGCACAAACAAATAAGCTGCATTTCATTCTTGACATTCAGAGAAGAGATGGAGCGATTTTCAAACCGATTTGTGATGATGTTTTTTATGTCACTTTGGAGACATTTTCAGCACAAGTACCGTGAAGTAAAATTGTTTTCCATGTACAAAATGTTTAAAGGGATTGCATACGTTTGGTAATTTGAGCCTACTGTTTGTTTCAAACCAATATAATTGTGTATATATACCATAAAACTAACCTGTGAAAGTTTCACTTCAAAAGGTGGTAGCGTTTTTGAGATTTTGACGACAAACTAGAGCGGTTATTTCACGCCAGATAACAGTTAGTCAATAGCTGAGAAGCGTTACGGCCATAACGCTTCTCAGATTCGTAATTTTTGGAGATAAAAAGTGACATATTTTTCCATAACCGCGGTACTTCGAATTGAAAGTTTCTCAATATGCATTATACTATCCAAAGCAGCTGTAGTTCTCACCAAGTAAGTTTTTATTGCCATAAATTTTCAGAGTCATTACCAAACGTATGCAATGCCTTTAAGTCTATTTTCTCTAGGGCGCTAGACTGACCATCGACCCCCAAAATAAAACAAAAGGAGTTTAGCGCCCCAGTTACTGGGTCTAGTGTGATGAAGTAATTGGGTCTAAACTAAGACTTGGTGACCTTTGTGTAGGCCTTGTATCTTGCGACAGTCAGCCATAACCATGGCATGGAGGAAGGCCGTCAATGTTTTCATGGCTAGCAAATTTCAGTGGCAAATAAATGTTCCATTTCACTACTCGTATGTCAAACATTTCACGTGCAAATACACGTGCATTTAAATACTAGCACAGCAGTTCCGAGACTATAATTAAATACACAATTCTGACGCTTGAATGAAGTCAGGAACAATACAAATCTCTACAAAAATGTTAGCATAACTTCATTACCTAAAATCATGTGCTTACTTTCTGGAATTCCTAACCGACCAAAATCAGGACGCACGACAGAGAATCAACAAATCACACGTGCTCACATCAATGTCACCATTCGATATGTGTGGTTTTTTTTTCAAGATCATGTGCCTGAACCTTTTCAAGATTGTTCAAGCCTATGCGAAATATTACACAACCCCTCTGTACACCTTATGCGTGTCTAATGGTTGAAATATCTCAAGATATTTTCAAGATGAATCTCAACTTGAAAAGTTTCAAAGCAGTGATCACGCAAGACGAACATTGGAGTTAGGACGCCCTCACTCATCAAGTTCATGTCATGAATTAAGTGGCCCGAGTCATTTATTCAGTTTTAAAATTTGTATCATTTCTAATTTTCTCTAAATGTAACTCACCTCGTCATTTCCTCGGTGGCTTTCCTACAATCAACTTCTGGTTCCCCAAAATCTGCAAAAAATTATAATACAGAAGTAAATCATAATTTGTTTCGAATTTTTTCGAATTAATTCCGTCGAAATCATGATTTATTTAAAAACTAAACTCTGGAATATTTTGAAGTGACTATACCTTCAACAGAGAGCTGTGATGAGCAGTACACCTGTCCGATAATATTCCCTGCTGTGCAGGTGTAGGTACCGGCATCTGTAGGTTTAATCTCCCGGATCTCTAACACAAAGTTACCCGGTTCCTCGCTCTCAAATACCCGGTATCTTCCTTCATTCCTGAGCTCCATACCGTGTGTAAACCAGCTAACCTGTGGCTTGGGTGAGCCTGGGGATTATCGTGTATCTTTGTTATTATTACTCATTACAGTTCAATGGAGATTAAGAAGAGGGATCAGAGGGTGTAATTTACATCACACCAGACTCAATAAAGATAATGGTTTATTCATTTCAACTAAGTCTGATTGACATCACTTTATACCCGAATGGTTGCTAGTTAAAGGTAATATCATACTTTGGTTTTTGTCTAAGAAATGCAGATTCATGGGCAAAAATATCAAGGAAGGTATACAGTAAAAGTCATCTGTGAAATTTCCAGTCCCAACATACGGTGCCAACTTTTTGAGAAAACAGTCTTTTCATCATTATTTTTTATATTTAAAAGATCAAAATTGTTTTAGGTCACCGGTTTCACTATTTTCTGGATAACATAACAGCATTTCAGGCAGAAAAAGTTTAATGGTATGTTTCTACCATCACCATCTTTACACCCTGAATGTTATAAGTAAATCTGTGAACATTTCTGTTTCGGTATGATATATAAAAGTATGATACAACCTTTAAAAAACAACAAACAAACAAACAAAAACAAAAAACATGTGGTGCCATTCAAGGTAATTGTTTCATGCCTCAAATGAAACTGTCCAGTGACGATGACGAATTAGAAAAAAACAACTATTGTTTGTTACTTGGAGTTGAGATAAGACCTACAATTTTTCAAATATTTATATTTATTAATTTCTTTATTTAATTGATTTCTCAAGTTACCTTTGACTCCACAGATGAGTCTAGCAGTTTGTCCAATTTCAACTACCCTGCTTTGTGGTTTGAATGTGAATCGAGCAGCTGTAGCACCATGTGTAGTGATCCTTACAGTCCGTTCAGGAATCATCTTATTACCACGACCTCCTACTCCCCAATCTCTTGACAACCATGACTCAACAACACCATCTACAATCTCATCCCTAGTTGGCAAGGAAATCAAAAGATCATCAAAATAAATGCTTGATGCATTTTCATTCTTATCAATCTACGGGGTGAGTCAAAAAAAAAAATTGACTGGGATCGGTGATGTTTGTCAAAAGAAACAAAACAAATGACACTCAAAAGTTCAGTAAAGCATAATATATTTAACAGGCTCCTGCTTATAAAAAAAAAAAGAATCAAACGAACTGATCATTCCCTCTATAGAAGAGGAGTTATGTCTATTTAGACAGCTTGCAAAATCATTCAAAATTAGTACCTTTATTTAAATAGACGGAATGATCAATTTAGAATTAAGAATGATAAATTTGTTTCATTCGTTTGCATATAATTAAGTAGGAGAGAATGCTTGTTAAAAATTTTGTGCTTTACTGACATTTTGAGTGTCATTTTGTTTCTTTTAAAAAACATCACCAATCTCAGTCAAGTTATTTTTGACTCACCCCTGTAGATTTATATCAGAATGACCCAGTAAATGGAGGTTAATTCGTTAGGAAGCAGGATTTGGGTATAAAATGGCAGCATTATAATGAAATCACAACCAAGTTTCTGACAATATATTGGGTTGTCTTCAATTTTAAATGGCATAAAGAGGTTCGAAATGAACTTTGAAAAAAATTGAATCTTCAAAAATCCACAGTTCAAAACCCAAGGAAACCATTTGTTCGCTATTGTAAAGTTTACAATATTGTCACGCAAACAAATTTCGGCCTGTTACTTTTGAAGGACAACATTATTTTGCTGGGAGCAGGAAAGCTTCAACTATAGACTGAGGTCATTGCGGTTAATAGAGTGGAAATAATGCTCCTTCATTCCCTGCCTAGCTCCATCATTCAACAAAGGAATCTTGTCAACACCAAAACAAATTCTTTGCTTTCATCAGAAAGAGCCCTTAACACGTTTCCTTGAAATCAATGGATTTGTTTATACAAAGACTTAGTGGTACATTTCGTTGGGACAAGGAAGGAGCATTTTCAAATGTTGGTTTCGTTATAGATAAAACGCACGTAAGTCTCGTTAGATGTTTTGTTCGTCTGTTGAGATATTTCAAGTGCAGTCGTCCCAGAGCTAATATATAAGCGGTATATATCGCGACAGGTGCCGAGGCATGTCAATTTGATGCATCAATTCTTTTGGCAATATTGTGTCCAAAAGAAGTACATCACGAATGTAAAAAATGCAATTAGTGGACTCCTGTTTTGATCCTTTGATTAAAGTCAGCAATCAACCATTAGTTGTCAGTTGTTTTTTCTTCTTTTCCAGTAAGGCCCATATGAAGAGACTCTATATTACTCAATGTACGGAGGGTCAATGCAACACTCTCTATCTTGTTGGACTATCTTGTTGGACATTACACCTATTATATTTCAATCATCCTCTAACATCACCAAGTTACTGCAAAGAGTATGCAAATAAAATACAACACTGGCGCTGTGATTGGAAACCTGACCCAGTGATATCACAATGGTGTCCTGTTTCTGCTCTCACGTGACAGTATTTACCCTTGAATTGTTCCAAATGTCTGTCAATATTATCGACCATCCTATGTCAAAGCTGAGGTCGAGGCCAACAGAGGGCTAACTTCATTAAAAAATACCGTTCCTCAAAGATTTCCATCATAATGATATTGATAAAGTGTGTAATCTAAAACGTTTCAGTTTTTATAGTTAACGTTTTGCATGGAGATTTATTTGCACTACATCTTTCATTACTTGAGCCTTGGAATTCTCGATGTTTCACCATTTTCAGAAATTAAAACAATATCGCATTTCATGATTATAAAAAACTACATGTACATGTATAATATCAGTCTTCCATGGCTAAACAATACAAATATGTAAAACAAAATTCTTTCAGGAAATTGAAAATGTTAATTGTAATAATCCCACGTTTAGGTTGCAAATTTAAATGTTTACAAAATGTCAGAACTTACCCGGATGTAAAATATGAACGTGCAGTTTCGTATTCAGAGTCCGATACTGCTTCTGCGGAATTACATATAGGAGAAAACGCATGTTATAAGTCTATGTGAAAGCCAGAGGTTTCGCCTAGTCAAAGAAGGGTAGACCGGTTTTTATCAACAATGGGACTGTCATGATAAAATATAATACACTGTAGTTGAATGCTCGAATTATTCATGTAAGATGTATTTCCTTGTAATCTAGGAGTACATCTTTCGTTTCTCTCTAAGAATAAATACTGTTCTCACACGAAATTGTTTTCTCTTACAATTAGCCTTTTCAAGAACGGAAACGAAACAAGGAGATATATTTCTCTGATAGATCAAATTGTTGTTAAAGACAGATAGCACAAAGACATTTGCAATGAAAAAACTTGTTTAAGTTTCATGTTTCTAGTTGGAGGATAAATATAGTATAGACAGTATTTTGTATCAAGGCTGGTGATTATAAAGAAGAGTTTTCGTAAACTTTGTTGGACTAAAAGTATAGTCTCCAATTCAGTTTCTTTGGACCAGCAAATGGGTTCAACTGGGCCTGATCTGTTGACAATTCTTGTATCATGATTGTCACTGATTACTATGGATACAAAGGTTGGACGAGATGACAACCAAACAGATACATGATTAGTTGTAATGAGGATCGGCTTCTACATCAGCATCAATCAAAAATAAGTAATAACGATCGAGAACAATTTTCATAACAGTTCTGAACAAAAAAAGTCAAAAATTACAATTCCAGAAACTCAATCTATTTTATACCTTTTGGCTTATAAAATGTAGAATTTCGTTGAACTGGATATGAAAATAAAATGAACCGAATTAAACAACATTTGTGGTATACATTAAATAATAGGAATTGGTACAGTGAAACTGTATAATGTTAAGCTTCACAGTAGACGGAAAGTATGTCCATAACACGCTTGATTACCACTAGATTCCCTTATACAATGCTAACTGTATGCCCAGTAAATCCCTATGCTCAGACTGTTTTTTACTCAGGACTGTTTTCAAGAACTAGGGATTTGTTTTCCTTTGTAGGGGCTGCCTGTCTATCAACTATAGCGGATTTGGTTGAACAAACGAAAAGGCACAAACACAACTGAATAAGTCATTCAACAAATGAACAAACTTGCCAATTCTTTTGCCAGAAAAAAAAATACATGCAGTTTAGAGAATCAATTCTTCATTTTTAAATATAATAATTTCTTTGAAAAGAATTCGATTTTTTTTCTCATTATCAAAGGCTTATTGTTGTTCTGTGAACAGAGTAACGGCATTTTGTGTATCAACAATGGCTGTTAGTTTTTTTATCTGTACAAGGAAATGGAATTTCTGTCACTGTATAAATACATTCATCATTTATAATTGTCATTTATTTATATGATTGATAAGTGTTCATTCTCAGATCCATTGACTACTATTGTACCATGGTTTGGGTTGTATTTTGACATATCGCGTGCTGTCAGACCCTTTCAATATGTTTTTCAAGGAGGAATAATGGGTTGAAATAGGACTGGAGTCTTGTTTACCTCAGTGGTTTTTGTATCAATGTAAATGTTGCCTGGAGTGATTGCCCTTTATTAATATCAGATGGAGTGGAATGAGAGAACTGAATAATCATCATGAACCTCACAGTAACCTTGTACAGGTCAGGGTTCTGTGCTTTCAACATGGGGCTTAGTCTGCTTGTATTGTTCCTTACCAAAAAACTGCAATTCTAAACAAGGACCATTTTTCAGGAATTACTTTTGAGGATTTGAGAGCAGGGGTATTCATTTTAATCGTGGAGCATGTAATATTAAAGCAATGGATGATGAATCAAATAAAAAAGGGATTATAGGCATGCGGTTTTATTGGTAAGGGTGAGTAAATGTGATATGTGGGCTGAGAATAATTGACATGAAACTGTGGAAATAACCACGTTTGCATACAATGAAAACAGTTGAATAGAACTGGCGCAACGTTTGCCATATATAGAAGTCTGCTCTAAAAGGATTATAAACCGATGTATGAGATTGCATGTGCTTTGTTGATTTACATGTATATCGAATTCAGCTTGATTTGAGCACAATTTGCATCATTTTTTAAAGAGTTATGACGTACTTTTGGTGAATGCACGAATAAATGAAACCAACAAATCGAAAATTTACATACAAATTAATGACATGCACTGGAAAAGACCATTTCGTCAGTATAAAACATAGAATGCATAGCATTACTAAATGCTATATAAAAAATTATGCAGTTTGCTAAGTTGCTAAGTCAATGAAAATTAATGATGTGTTTGAGTAGCCTTTTAATTATGTATACAGCATAATGGAATATGATTGACTTTCTACACCACTATATCCAGTTACATAATATGGGATTAAACAAGACAAAGAAAAAAATCCTCTTACTTTCCACTGAGTTAAAAAACTAATGAATTAACGAAAAACACTTTTAGGAAAGGTATACATGTACCTTGTCCGAAACATGAATAATGGATTAAAAAGAATAAGTAATGAAGACAGTCGATTTTGTTTTGAGAATTGAAAAATGAAATGCATGGGCCCGCAGAAAGGTTTCAGTGACTGAAACAATGTGCGGATTTGAGAATTTACGGTTAAAATGTAAACGGCAAGATAGTTAAGAGACAAAGGATAATTCAAATGACATTGTTTTATGGCTTACCTTGAACAATCAACTCAGCGCCACTTGTTGCTTCACCGATGGAGTTACTGGCTTTACAGGTGTACACACCCGTGTCAAAGCTCTCAACCTCCTTGAGTAGTAGCGTGTAAATCCCGCTAGCTTGATCGGGTTTCAGCTCGATACGATCGGGGTCTACTGCCTGGTCGCCATCCCCTAATGGTTCGTCCTTGTAGAACCAGCTGACTGTTGCATGAGGCCAAGCCTCAATCTTACACCGCATCAACACGGAGTTGTCTCCGTAGCCAGACCCAGAGCTTGCTGCGCTCAAGGAGAGCTCCTCGATAAATTCTGGTCCTAGTTGCAAATGAAAGTTGACATTATTTACAATGGGTACAAATTTGGCCTGTGCAGACTCTCAGCTAAAAGCTAGTCGAGTCACGGGTTTGTCTCTGTGAAAGAAGATACGACAAAGAGAAATACGTATACAAACGTCACTGAGGTGAATAAACGGTCAGACTGCCCACTACAATGCACTGGTGGTAGACCCCATTTTGTTGTTGTTTTTTTCCTGGTATATAAAAGAAAGGCCGTTCACGACAGGGGTCGAATTTGGTTTACATTGAACAGAGTCTGGCAGGCTGAATAGAGAAAGTACGACCAAAATCATTCCTTCTCAACCCGTTTGCATCGAATGAAGCTAGTTCTGTTGTTAGAAAGTTACTGCCGTCTCCAGCTATGACAAGCCCTGGGGCTGGTGTCCGGTACTTTGTGGGAGGAGCATCGCGTGTGCAACTCCTCCTTGACCTAACAGCCAATGGCGGTAAATCGATTGATTTGAAATTGAAATAATCTAAGAATAATTTACAAGGATTCGCAAATCAGATGTTACAATGGGAATCAAAATATTGCAAGAGATTATTTGAGCAATACATCGAGAAGTGAAATCTTTGGGGTGCAGCCTGTTTTGAACTTGGAAGTCGTACGCAATAGACATGGGCCAATTTCATAGAGCTGCTTAAGCACCAAAATTTGCTTAGCACAAAAACCTTGGTAAATAATATCAGTTTGCCAGCCAAAACAACTTATGAATGTTATGCTCAGCAAACAATGGCCGAATACAAGTCAAAAGCTAAAACATCATATGAAAATTTGGTTGGCAATCCTGTTTGATTTGCTTAAGCAAATGAATGCTTGAGCGGCTCTATGAATTTGGCCCCAAGCTGCATCAATGAAGTTTGCTTTTCGTGCTATCAACTGTGCCAATTTTCGGCATAATTTACAGATGGTAAAGATTCAAACAATTGCCCTATAGCTATATGGTTTAACATAACCATCTCAAAGTGGCTTTGCATGTACAAGGAAGTAATTAATATTACACAATAGTTATCAATACGTACACCACTTTTGTATCATGTCACGCAGTGCTGGCAATTTTGAACACTTGATTAATTAAAATTGTTAATTGCAAGGCTGATCACACAAATACATATCCAGCACTAAAACTACACTAACTGTCCGCTGAAAACGTGCAATATTTTAGAAATGTGTATTCAAGAAATACTCACCATGCTTGTAGTCAAATTGGCAGCATTTTACCTAATGTATACTGTTGCTTATAAATGACACTGTGTCCATTGGTGGTATAAACGTACCAGGGTCCACGCACACATGAAACCATCTATGGTCGATGGTAGATGTAAACAACCATACATCACCATATCTCAAGGGGCTGTTGAAATATGTACGTCACGGTTGCCATGGCATCACACAATAATGAACAAGACCGTTTATTGATGCGTGAAATCAAGGTTAGAGCCACCAGATACCTGGGCATGCGATATTCAAGTTCATCTCTCTACCAGTGCGGCCATACAGCATCGTGCATAATGGTGGTTGGCATGTAACTGGCCTACCTATACGCACAGCGCCTTTTGCCATTTCAATTCCTAATTCATTCTGTTAACGATCGAAGCTTTTGCCAAATCAAAGACTCTTGAAATGCATTATAATACAAGCATGAATAATTTGCTTCGGACAATTGCAGTTTAACATAAGATACTTGTGAATTGGTTTAAGTCACAATAGATTAAGACAATCAGATTGTTTTTTGTGTACCAACTGTAATATATTTTTTTTAGCAACATCTTACTAAAATGCAGCCACGGTTCCACCATAATTATGAAACTTTCATTCTTTTCAATATTATTAGCACTTGTATATATGCAATAGTGTACTTCGAATGAACCATAAGGCTTGGGCCATTGGCCTATACTACTACTACTACATACATAGCTACCACTTAATTCCAATAGTATAAAAAGTTACTGTCGAAAAAACAACCCCCGATTTGCCCAAAATAGCCTCTTGTTTCTAAGAATAGCCCTGCGAACTATTTTTAGCGCTTATTAGCCAGTATTTCACGCTACGATAGAGAATCCTCAAACCCAGCTTAAAAGCTTAACAAATGAAGTCACATGTAAGGTTTCAAGTCAGTTTGCTTCCGAGTCTGGCAAATATCACATGAGACAAGGACTTGTCTATCCTCCGAGGGTGAGGGACAAAGGAGGTTTAAGACATGGACATCTTTCAAATGTCTTCTGTCTTGATGATGGACATGTTTAACAAGACAATGTAACTGTTCATGCTGACATGTTATATTGTGTTACTTCCTGTCTGTAACTCATGGCCGGCGCCCATCCATGGTCGCTACACCATAGATGATGATATACAAACGAATAATACATGATCTAAACTAACGGTGATGAAAATGTTGGTTTCCCCAAAAAGGTTAAAATAACGCCAATTACGATGGGTTATGATGATTCATTTTCCATACAAGTTTGTTTTGATTATGGAAAAGGATGTCTCTCATTATTTTCAACTTTGATAAGTTCTAACCTTTATTGTATGATTTTCAAAATTACTTTTGTCCAACAAAAAAATCCGCGTATTTATCTTTTATTTCTGAAAGAGCTGAATTTGTTATCATCTTAGGTCACGGACCCGTTCATTCATGAGTAATGTGGGACATGTCGAATTTGAATGAGTTTGTCAAAGCTTGCGTCCCGACGTTTAATCAGTGAAACTTTTACGAATACGCGAAACGGAACAGTATAAACGGCGACCGAACGTATAACAGTATAGCGCCCCCTGTCGAGACCAAGAAGATCTGATCTCAGGTTGGACACAAGAATATCGCGCAAACCAGAATCAATTTAAACATGGTTCGACAAATCATGGAAAATGCCAAAGAACTGCACTAATCATCCATTAAGCCGATAATGATTAAGATGAAAACCTAGACCTAGCAATAAATATCACTTTGCTTACCTTTAGGGGTGCGATTTGTGGTTGGTTTGGCAGGAGATTCATCTGTGATTGATCCAGTGTCAAATGAGAGAGATCGACCTCCTAAAGTAGGAGTCAGACTTCCCTCATCCTCCTGAGAAGATGCTACAAGGGATGCATCATCTTCCTCATCAGAGTAGTCCTTCTCCTTATCGTTATCCAGTTCGTTTCCTGTAAGTTCAGCAGGAGGGTATTGTTTGGACTCATCATTCAGAGTGGGATCGTTGTTGCATTGATAGCTGATTGCAGACTTCCTTGAGATGTTGGGAGAGGCAGGGGAAGGTGTCTTGTCATCATCGATGGTTTCAGCCGGTTGTATATCAAGAGTCGAGGGTCTTGTAATGGGGGTCTTGGTCTGGGGAGTGAGCCGAGGTGGTGGGATTACTGATGGACCACCAAATGCAGCATTCATGGCCACAAATTGTTCGTACTCCTCTGGGGTAAGATCCAAGCTGTCAGTGAGATTGATGAGTGGAGGTGCAGGCACATCGTGATCAGTCCAAGAGTCGGTCCGTTGGAGAGACAGTTGGTGTTCGATTGAACCTTCTTGGGATGATTGCATTTTGAGTCGGACAGACTTTGGAGGTGGGATAACAGCTGGACTGCCAAACGCAGCATTCATTGCCATGTATTGCTCAAACTCGTCCTCTGTCATATCAAGGCTTCCAGTCTGAAAGATACTCCAATCGGATTCTGTTTGAATTTGTGGATCCTCATCTGTTGGTTCTGACTGGTACATGGCGTCATGAATCAAGGGGAATGGTTTGGGCTCCAGAGGGGTTAGTACTGGAGCTCCTGCAAACACTGCATTCATTCTCATCAGATGATCCTCCTCCTCTTCGGTCATCTCAAACAAGTCTGGCTCCGATTGCTGGAACATCTCGTTCGCTGCTTGGACATTCTCAGCATAAAGCTCATCTTCCTCCTGATCAGAATCAATCGCGACGACGTCTTTTTTGTCAAGAGGTCTGATGGTAGATGACCAAACTTTTGTTTCATTTAGATCATCACTGGAGCTGTAAGAGCTACATTGGTCCAGTGTGTCCTCATCATCTAGACCATCTCTACCATCATGAGCATCGTGGTCATCAGTCACCATATCAATCACGCCTGAGGACGATCTGGATGATAACTCTGGACCTCCGTTGAATAGACCGAGCTCCTTGTCAATCTTCAGAGTGACATCTACCGAAGTGGACGAATTATGAGCGACGCTAAGGTTGGAGATACGTCCAGGAAAGCCGTCTGAAAAGTGAAAATAAATAGCAACTCGATAACAGTGAATACATTGGGAGGGTTGGTGGATAACGAGTGTTCCGTAATACTTCGCTAAACAGGTATTTGCAGTACTCGATATGTACTTTACAACTTAACAGACCTATAGCCATAAAGATACGTTCAAGGTCTCCACAAAAATAATGTCACATCACCCTTCTGTGGTCAAATGAGACATTGTTTGGGTCACGACATTATGAATAATTTAAAAGTCGAGCACGTGGACATGTACAAGAATGCAGGTATGGTTGCACAGACATTTATTCGACTGTCTTAAAATGGCATCACCTATACCCAAGTTTCGAACAAGTGATGATTAAAAAATTCCTCAACTTCAGAATTGCTATTCAACCTGTTTTACGAAATATACAACACTCAGTGAAAGGGGAATTGGTATGAATTGTACAACCTAATGACCAATGCATTAATGATAATGATAATGCAAATGTTACGAGAGAAACGAGAGGGGTGGTCTATGATAGCTGACGGTACGCTATAATGTTTGATGAATAATGAGAATAATTGCATTGAGTTCTCGCACCTGTCTGGGTAGAGACATCTGATGTAGTCAATGGCAACGACTTGTCAGCAAATCCATTATTTCCCTCAGTATTTGCAGTTGGGATATCAACGGTGATTCTGTGAGTTTTTAGAGATGGAAGGTCGACATATGCACACGAGAGAAACCTCTTGGTAGGAGGTTGTGGAGGCCAACAGGTTGTACACGGTCTTGAGCAGGTGTTGCAGATACCTAGAGTAGGTTTGGTGTGAGGGTTGGTACCTGTCCTGTTCTGCCATCGCTGGGTGACTGGTTGTAACTCGATGTCTAAACCGTATGGTTTAGATGCATTGATGGATCGGATAGCACAATCTGACTGACTCCCAATATCCAACTCGATAAAGATGGCGCTAGGTGGCGATATTTCAGAATGTCTGTCAGAAATACTGTCACCATATCCGTCATCAGCCATCTTGATCAGATTCATGTGAAGAACTCTTAACTGATCAAAGATGACGAGACATTGTTGGGTGCAAGTAAACGCCTCACACTGGTTATAGACTCGTCATGAGTTCGTAGTATAATCGGTGAATATTAGAATTAAGGATCAAACAATCAAACACGCCCTGTAGTTCATGTTCACCAGATCAACATCAAAACGCACAACAACTGTCTCTAATGCAGATATGAATGTAACATGATAACCGCCATTATACATGATGACTGATCATGAATGGTGAGGCAACATTTTCATTCAGTCAACAAACTGCAGACTCCATGGTCGTTTCTAAGCACAGAAACCGCCTGAATCATGTCATATCCGTGTGTGATTTGAAACCAGAGTCTTTTGTGTTCTGCTATCATCGTCATATTGGAATAAGGTCCATCAACTTTTGTCAATACGCCGTGGCCTTCGTTCCACCTAGGTGTTGGCTCTTTATGCAATTGAAATCAAGCGCACCATTACACGCGTTTGAAGGTTGACCTTTACCTTTTAGGAACCGTTGTTTGTGTTTGTTTCTCGGAGGTACATGTTTGAGTAAAACCAGGCAATATTGGAGTGTCTGTGCCTGATAGTACCACGGTGTATAGAGAGCGCACACGTGTACATTTACAAATGATGTAGACTGAGTTTCTTTCTCAATGGATCACACGTTGATGCTGATTTGCTGAGATGGTCCAACTGCGAACGATTCAAATACATCCCAATCGCGAATGCTACAATTCGAAATTACACCAAGTTGACACTTTGTGGTAAATGACCATTGTTATCATGAGATTGTTATAATGAAGATCCTAATATTGTCCCAGATTCTTGCACAATATGATAACAATGGATCGGAGATGAGCTGGATGGATGTATGAAACTGATGACGAACTGAATAAAGACGCATGATCCAAGATGAAACAATATCAGATGCACGTGATGTTAGGTGGTGATGAGACCGACTCGTATGCGTTGGTACTCGCCTTGTCCAGCAATCAATGTGAATTCCACCAGAATCCCACTAGGAGATGTAGATTGAGGCGAAGATACTTTGCTTCTTGGTGGGCACTTTGGCTCTTGGCCATCACAAGTTGCCATCATTGACACCACGGTTCAGAATCAACTGCTGGAGAGAACAAGAAAAGAAACATTCTTGGTTATTGACTTGCAAAGTGTGTTTTGTGACGGTGTTTTGTTACGTGCATGCAAACTTGCACATCCATTAAAGGACATTATCCTTCGATTAATAAATGCAAATTTGCAACTAAATCTTCAAATTCAAATGAAATTGAAGAATATCATTGCTAACTTCGTATAGTAACGGTTATATTATGGATTTTCAAGTTTGCAGACGTATCATCTGATACCGCGTGCACGGTGGAAATGACCCATACACGATTGTGGGATTGGTGCTCATTTTCTAAGCATTACGCCAAGTTGCCTTTTCTATACGAGCCAGGAGAGAGGTATATAGAAAAACATCAATTCACAAAATATGGTTTTACTTACAGGTCTATGTTTGACAAGCTAAATAAATTGTTTGTTCAACTCACACTTTTGCGTGAAGTGTATTTGCTTAAATCCAAATAATCAAATATTGATTTGGAATGAATAGAATATTCTATATACGACAACAGTCAAATCAAACGATATCACGACGGACAAACAGACATCGTGTAATTTCACCATAGGGATATAAAGGGGGACATTTCGGGTTTTGTTGAACATAAGATATACTAATGCGCCGTCAAACATCTGTATTACATTCTTCACTCCAATGAATAATCGACTATAACTTCAAGAACGTGCACGATGTGGACCTCTACATATTACAAATTATGTGGACAGCCCTAGTTCGTCATTTCCAATGCCACGATTACCAATCACACTATAGAAAACTGTAAGTAAACATGCCTGCCTTTGTACCCATTATTGACCTACAATCGGTTTTGCCCAATTTAGTCATATATTTCAGTAGAAATGGTCAAACTTTGACCAATACCTCAACGTTTGCGTGGGAAGTACTTTGTAAGCTAAGAGTATCCCTTACTACGTCCCCTTATCAGTGAAAATGCTGAAAATGCCAATTTAGATAATTATGATAATCAAAGACCTAGTTCAATAAACATCAGGCAAAATACTTGATGTTTTCAGGTGTTAGCACAATGCGACTAAAATGACAGTGCAAACCGGTTGAGGGGTTTCAGCTAAGTTCGTACTCAATACTGTAGGGCCTACACGATGATTCGAGAATTCGTTCGTGGTGTCAGACCCACGACATGTGCGTTCATAGGCCCTACAGGAAAGGCAATACGTGACCAAGCGCAATACATGACCCATCATGTGACTGCAAACGTTTAACAATCCACTCGCAATTATTTGAAAGGCCTTTGTTTTTACATGAACAGTTTGCTATAATCTGCACACGATATACATGCAATTATTTGATAAAAATTAAGCTGAAATTCGATCAATTTAATTAAATCAGGTGAGAAGATATCAGGCCTACATAGCGTTGTAATATAGAAGTCTTAATTAACTCAGTTAATCAACAAATGACGAATGTATTTGTTAATATTATCCCATTTTCTCTTGAAGATTAATTGTACAGACCAAATAGTGCCCCTTTAACAAGTTGGAATTCGTCATAATTTATATAACGCATACCGTGAATTTATATGCATAATAAGGTACACGTACACAATGACTATAAGCTATAAATAATACAGTTTTGCTACTAAACGTTCATGGTGAACATCGGGGGAACATATGGCCCCTCGTCATGGCAGTCCCAATTTGAAATGCATGTGGATATTAAAAAAAAAATTAAAGAAACACACTGAAATAAGTCCGATGATTTTTAGATTGTATTTTTAAGAAATTAAAATGTTTTTTGGTTACTTTGAATGATTTAGTATCCTTGCATTGAAAGATAACAAATAATAATATTTCACATTCTAAACGAAAATGTGTGTTATTCTACGGCCTATCTGCCACAATGTCCAATGGTCCTATACAGAGATGCATTATAGGCAACCATTGTATTGCGTTCATTTTGTAAGCATATTCCACCTCAATTTGAATGTTCCCCAATTCATTTCTTCCAACACAATTTGCAATTACTGATCATCATTGAGATTTAATTATGGAGATATTTCTGTACAATTCATCAGACTTTATTCCTCACTGATCAGACACAAGACCGTTCACCCCCCCCCCCCCCCCCCCCCAGCATGCGAAGGCTACAGTGTACATGTACTCATTGACATTACAGTAACTGTCTTAAAGGTACTATATGTATCATACTTTGGTAGAATACCGAAACAGAAATCTTCACAGATTTACCTATAACTTACAGGGTATCAAGATTCAGGATGGTGATGGTACAAACATACCGTTCAAGTTTTTATGCTAAAAGTGCTGTATTTATCCAGAAAAGAGTAATGCCAATGACCAAAAACAATTTTGATCTTTTAAAGATAAAGAATAACGGTGAAAAGACTTCAGAAATACTGTGGGCGTTTTTCACTGTTTTCTCAAAAAAAATGGGCTTTGTATGGGACTGAAATTTTCAAAGATGACTGTTACTGTATATCTTCCTTGATATTTTTGCCCTTGAATCTACATTTCTTTGATAAAGACCAAAGTATGATATTACCTTTAAACCATGGAGCTATACAATACCTCATGCCCAGACTGATGGTGTTTTTACAATGTGTTCAATAATAGGACTGGAAGGGGAACCTAGTTCAAGCCGTCACACCTATTGTATAGATTCCATGAATTACACTCGAAACATCATGTGTATATGAATGACCTCCAGTCGGGTTTTTGGCATGGTTGATGTTGATGTTGCGTCGCAAGTTGGGCAATTGTGCCATTTTCAGAACCAGTTTCCTGGTGCCAGAGAAAAATATAAAGCCTAATGACGCAGTTGTATTCGATCATAAGCACAGTTGCAATCGTCTAACACTATCAACAAATCATGCAATAATTGTAGGGATGACAGAATGCACAGAACATGATGCGGTTTTGTGTTCATGCTTAAAAGGTAATATCATAGGAAACCAAAACAGAAATGTTCACCGATTTACCCATAACTTTCAGGGTATAAAGATGGTGCTGGTAGAAACATACCGTTAATTATTTTTTACATTTTTAAGCCTGAAATGCTGTATTTATCAAGAAATTTGTAAAAGCAAAGACCGAAAAAATTGTGATCTTTAAAAGATCAAAAATAACGGTAAAAAAAATAAAAGAATTCCGTGGGCGTTTTCACTGTTTTCTCAAAATGTCGGCACCGTATGGGACTGGGAATTTTCACAGATGACTGTTACTGTATTTTCCTTGATATTTTCGCCCATGAATTTGTATTTCTTAGACAAAAACCAAAGTATGATATTACCTTAAGTTGTCAACGAGCGACTGTCGGTCATTTCTACCGTAGAGCTACAAATTGTAGCAACGTGTACAAATTGTAGCTCTATGTTTCTACATTCTTATGACAAAAGCAAACATAGGATAGCTGAGATCATAGAGTACATGTATATGCCTTACTTGATGCTAAGATCAGTATGAGGGAATTTAATAACGGGTATTATGTAACACCGAAATCTTTGTTGACTAGACGTGACTTAACTAAATTACTTTTATGGCCGCACTTTGAACGGCTTCCACAATAATGGCTACGAATATTCATGTTCATATGTAAATATTGAGTAAATATGAAATTTCTCCCTAAAAGGTTTTTATATTGCCTTGTGTCATGACACCACTTGATATGCTGCACATTAAACCATACGCCATAGACTTGGGTCTCTTAAACACTCAATAAACATGCCATAGACATGCATTACAATCATACCACTTAACCTCGTCACCGTATGCAGGCAATTATGAACATACATTAAAGGGGAAAGAACCACTAAATACCTGGCATTATTGCTATCCGGGACTTGAATGCATGGCAACGGTATCCTAGCAACGTGTTTCATCAAGCTACTACCACTAGGAGTAATGGTAGTCGTGCATGGCATGAGATGGGCATTGTTCATACTGCTATTGTCATCCACAGGTTTAAATGGCGCTCTGTCATCAAATTCTCCCTCGTTGTTGCAATGAGCGTCATGTCATTATTTCATCTCCTGGACTGGTGTTATTGGAGACTCCAAATTCCTGTTGCCATATACATGTAGTTGTTCATTTTAAGGTGATGGATGCAAGAGAATAAATAGACCAGGCACCGCTGGTAGCTGTTCATAAACTCATTCATTTCATTCGCCTCAGATATTACAACCTACATGTCGGTGTATACAGTTTATCTCCAACTGTAGCAGTCCTTGAATAATTCAGACATTATTCCTGTATGAAGTGCTCACGCAATTGTTATCGTTTTGTTTTGAAGTTCGTGTCGACCGTGCAGGAATTCCCGCGTAGCACGGCTCCCTTTGCGCGTTCAACAGGTAGAGAGACACCGGTCTATTAGCGACGTTTAACCCACGAGGATTCCCCCAGATACCGGTACTTTGCAGTCATACGTGTTCACTGTTGATTCATCGATGTATTCGCCGTAGTTCCTTCGTGTAACCAGTCCGTGTGCTCGCTATGCATCACTTATGTATTTTATACAGAAATATCCTAATCCTCGACACTAGTCTTTAACCCTGACGTGAAATACACTATTTACCATGTTTACCTGCGGTATATTTGTGGATTCGGTGCAGTGCACTTACAAGGCTAATTATCATAACGAGCAAGTGCAGCCAACCATGAAGGGAATATGACTAATAATGCCATTCAATGATTAAAAAACAACCCAAGACCATAACGGCAACATAAGGTAGACTGTTTCATCAAATACTACGAGGCTATAACATAGGGTACTAGGAAGTCATTCGGTCAGACACGAAAAGGGAAATACCTCTTCAACAAAACACTGCAGTAAAAGCGCATCACTGAATGACAATAAAATGGCACGCGTATTCCTTGATTCTTGCGCAGTCGGAAAAATCAATACACAGACCAAAGAACGCGTTTATAAACACACAGGGTTTTAAACAATGGGCGGGCATTCTCTAAAAAATGACTGCATTGTTCTAGTTTAAGCACACTGAAGTCATTTTAAATTAACTGTCACCTGGGCTGATAAAGAGTGTCTCAAAAGTTGGATACTTTTGAATGATATACCGACAGCTCATTGTGATGGATAGGATGAGAACGCATAGGATAAAATGAAAATACAAATCAATATTTATTACAGTTCCCCTGCACGAGCTGCAATAAGGGCACAAACCAGCAAGGAGTATTATACTGTACTATACTCATCACAACACTACACACAATGACTAATGGAAGCCATTTTGATTCTACATTTTGCACATTATTCAAAACATTCATTCCTGAAGATGTTCTTAATAAAGGACGAAAATATACAAAGGCCCTATACCGTGAGATAGCTGGAACTAAGTACAGCTTTGATAACTAATTGAAGAATTTTGTTTGACAGATTTCCAAACTTTCAAAGGGATTATAATAAGAAATAATTTAAACGGGAGTCGGCTGACTCGGAACTTTCCAGAAATATTCTGGACGAACCTTTTTGGGGGATAACATGAAAATGGTTGCATAAAGTCTGTCAGTGTCAGCTATTCCCACCAATTTCTACAGATGGTATTGTATTTTCTAGAAATATAAAGGCATAAGGCCTAATATTTGGAGTGCAGTGTAGCCTTCAACAGTCAACAGTGCTGTATTTACGAGTAGTACCGTAGGCTGCACAAATTGAAGTACACGTGTTACAGTTGCGACGACGCGATGAAAAGTCCAAAATTACAACACTACAATTCCAAATAGGCCTATTTTTATACGTTTTTTGCCAGTGATATCCTATAACGTAAAACATGTCACCTCTCAAAAGACTTAAACACAGAATAGTTTGAACAAGCCGAAATCATAGGAGAAATGGATTTCTTTCTTACCGAGTGTGGTGGTCGGCACATGTACGTCTTTCCCCCAGCTGACAATATGACACAATGATGTTTTAATAATCTCAGGTGAAAGGTCAAAAACCCTGGGTTTAATCTAGCGAAGATCACCTTTGAAATAATAGCGTGTAATTCCCTGGACATCAGCAAACATTGCATGTAATTAGTGTTGACATGCTCAACTGCCATTAAATGGCAAACGGACTGAGAGTGATATAGCCTTGTACACACGAAGCACTGACTAGCATGGCTAGCACTGACATGTAATAATAACAATCAATTGTTGGGCTTTTGTGATCAAACACAAGGGTCAATAACTAGTACGGTGATTAAAACCAGCACAGTGGGTATCAATTCATTGCGTGGTGAATGTCAATGTATTGTGTTAGTATAATATGAATTCAGTAGCATTTCAAGGTTATTTGGGCAATTTCAGCTCACTCCTATACCCACGGCTCGCGCCAACTTGACTGAACAAACCCATTGTATGTGTCTGTGTAATTCCTGAATAAATGATGTTCATTTCCATTGAGTGACTGGCTGGAATACAGACATATTGGCTTCTATAGCCTTAGTTGTGTCTCGTTCAGGCTTTGTAATAATCCTTTCTTTCCGCTGGCACAGGGAAATTTAATATAACGGTCCTCAACTAATTGATTTTCGATATCAATATGCGTGGTGAAACCTATAACATGTCATATTGCACAGCTGGATGCAAGGCTATATTAATACCGTGAAGAGGACCAATGGAATTGGGCCTCGTACCGTAGGCCGATTTTATGAGAGAAGTGAATGTTATGTCATTTCCATGTGACGCCAACACTGCAAGCCCCATTAATCCCTCACATTGAGATATTAATAAAAAAGCGAAATAAACACGAAAAATTTCCATTGGGTAGTCCTATTAGCCTACGCGACACTAAGGAGTGCTCTCCTCCCCTATAGAAACAGAGACAACCCTGTAGGCCTATATTGCAATGAGTGAACAGGATGTTGACAGAGTAGAATCCAGAATCTTGCCACTTGCATAATTAATGCATTTTTGGATTGATGCAAAAGACAAACATCAACGAGGAATCATAATGGACTCAACTAATTATTCCCCGGCAGTCTAATCTTTGCAAACGGTCATAGCAAGGCCCCGGGTGAAGGTGACATTGTCCAAATAATTCTAAGGTTCGTACGGGAAAAAATTATCAAATCCTATCAAGATTATATAATACATTATGTACATGCACTAAAATCTCGCTCAAGAATCCGCATTTGACAAGAGTTACATTGACGCAAACTTGGCATTTTATTCGTGGAATGGTTTCACCGTTTAGGCATTATCTTGTACGTTTTCGACAATTCGGCTTGATCTTCGGCTTTAGTTCAATTCCGTACTCTCATTTTAAAATAACAGACACCAACAGAAGCCATTGCAAGCGATTTAGAAGTAAATATTCTGCCAAGTATCTTAGCTTACCGAATTAAGCCCAAAATGAACGGGCTGTGCGCAAAGCACTCTGGGAAACATGTTGCTCAGGGCTGGTGCTGATCTACGGACATAAAATTATAAAATAAAAACTAAAAATAAAGTACTCACATTTACACAGCTGGAACATGTGACTCGACAGCAATATTCCATGGACTATTGTGCAGCAGCGTTATGTATAAACAGCTCATAGTGAAGCTTTCTTCCTGGAAAAACAACAACTTTGAACTTCGCGCGATACACGTGTCAAACTTGTTTGCAAAATAATTTCCCACTGAAATAACTTTGTCAACAGAGGGCGCTATAACATATTTGCAGTGGAATGATGTGTGCACATTATTAATTCGTTGAATCTTGAACATTATTTTATTGAAACCATATTTTGCACTTAGATATCTTATTCGGCATGTAGAAATGTTCCATTTTAATATGAGAATATTTAATCCCGAACCATTGTAGTAATAATGTAGAAAGTACAATTACACAGTCCAATGGATTTGACACTTAACAAAGAAAGATTCACTCAATAAAGCAGCAAGAATTCAATGCATGTTTAATTTATTCGATAAAATCGAAATAAAAACAAGTATATATGACAGTATATGGGAATAATAAAATTATTGTGTTTTCTTCCATAACTTGTCACACACTAAATATCATGTAGGATATTCCGATTAAATATCGCGACTATTATTCGATATAATACCCTGTATTCTATGATAATTATTATTCAGCATCGGATAGCATGCAGCTTTTACAGAAAGGTATATTTTTCGGTAGCAAAATGATAGTGAAGCAAGCTAAACTTGAATTATTGCTGTTTTTTAACGGAAAGACTGCTGTATATCTTTCTACTCATTTTCTGTTTTGTTTTTGTTACGCACACTGGCCTAGATACACGTATATAAAAGAAAGTAAGAAACAAACTTATGTTTTCCATTCCAGCCCAAGCTTTCAAATCTTATCCCGTGGAGTTTGTATACATGTACATTCATCGCATGCTGCAAGTTCCATTCTCAATTTGTTTGCCTCATTTAGTTGATATTTGGATGAATTAACTATTTTGAAATATTATGGACAGTACATGCACTCTACCACCTTTGAAAAGTTAGGTCTTAAAACTACCAAAGATGCTATAGCAGTTTCATCATTGAGATAATACCAATATATGTATAAGATTTTGAGATAAAATTCAAATTTAAGAGAAGGTAGAATAATTGCTATATGAAATTATAAAAGGCATATGATGATCGACCTTATGAATAAATTATGGATATGTATTAATTTTGTTCGTGTTAGTTGTATGTCCTGCTATAATACTTAAAACAGATCATTTAAGATTTATCAGTTAATGACATTATTTCGTATACGTATATCGGGTTAAAATTATGTACATGATTATATATGGTATCTTTCATTAAGAGTGTCCTTAACCTTTACTCAAAGGTAATTTATACGCAGGAAATCTAAGAAACTCGGCAATAAATATGCATATGTTTGCAATGATTTTCATTTGAAAAGTTGAAATTACCTACAAAACTTTGCATGAGTGACAGTTAGAGGAATCTCAGCACTTTTGTACCAAGATTCACTTCAAGTTATTGCTTGTCATATTTTAAGTGATACTCAACGATACCAAAATGTAGCAACGCTGTAGCAGGAAAAGGAAGACGGTTTGTTCTCAATATGAGGACTTAAGTATTACATGATAAGCTTTGAAGACAGGTGAATAAAGATGAACTAAATCTTCCTGCAAATAAATAGTCAGATGTTTCTCCTTGATGAGGTAACTGGCAAAGATATGTAACAATCTTATGTCGAGATTATGTAGCACTGAAACAGCCTCGTACACGATATTATTGGGAATGATGCTAGGTTTTTGTTTTACATATTCTGAGCATGAAGACACAAAGCTTCAATTTAAATCCATTTTCAAGTTAACATATAAAAAGACATTTGGCTATGGCTTTTAAGTACATGATTTTTCACAGGAAAACAGAGCTTTAACTGCAGCAAAAGCAAAAATCCGAAGCCCAAATCTGAGGATTGGAAATGTGTCTTTGGATTATCAAGAATGACTGATAACTGTTCAGAATGTGTAACTTTGAGAATTAATCGCTTAAATAAATCTTCAGTTGAATTTGTTGTTAAAATACACACAATAAAACAATCGCATTCTCACAAAATTGACGGCAAAACCACAAGCTATATTAACGCAGATTCCAACTAACTACCTATAAGAATAATAAAATGAATGAAAACACTAGGCAAAGAGACATGTACAAAGATATTTACAAATAATTGTCAATGATAAAACCCTTTGAATTAAATCTTGACTAAATTTTACACAGACTGAAATACTACTGGTTAGAATATTCTCTCGTCAAAAACTTTCCAATATCAAAAAAGGTATAATACACATAAAATGTACAAAAAACAAGGTTTTAAAATATGGGAAACTGGTAGGCCTTTGGCCAAAGTTAGTGTTTGCAATATCCTGGGGAAGATTCTGCATAGATTCATTAAGAAGGGTATAAAATATATTATTAGGAAGAACCAATAGGTTTGTACAGTGGATCACATAGGGACATGATGTCCACGCAGCCGACCACAATGTCCACACAGTGGACCACAGAGGGACATCATGTCCACACAGTGGATCACACAGGGACATCATGTCCACATAGTGGACCACAGAGGGACATCATGTCCACACAGTGGACCACAGAGGGACATCATGTCCACACAGTGGACCACAGAGGGACATCATGTCCACACAGTGGACCACAGAGGGACATAATGTCCACACAGTGGACCACAGAGGGACATCATGTCCACACAGTGGACCACAGAGGGACATCACGTCCACACAGTGGACCACAGGGGGACATCATGTCCATACAGTGGACCACAGAGTGTATAGAAGGGAATAAGAGATCAACTTATCAATTTGACCCAGGAACATGTACGATGAGTTCAGCTATGCTAGACGCCTTCCCAGATGCATTAACAGCCTCTACCATGTATTCAGCATCATCATCTTCCTTAACATTCTTGATAATAAGTGAACAAGTGCCATCATCATCCTGCTCAATCAGGAACCGTCTGCTCTCACTGATCTCCACATCGTCCTGATACCACTTGATGTCTGGTTCTGGGTTCCCTTCAATCCTGCAGTCAAAACGTGCACAGTCCCCCTCAAATACCGTAGCATCCATGATCTGCTTGGTGAACTTAGGTGCCTGTGAGCCTCTTGCTGATTCGGTGGAATCATTTGATTGGTTGTTGTTGGACGGATTAGACTCCATCTTACCATCTTGTCCTTCAGCATGACTCAGGATAGTCTTGTCTCGAGTTACATCCTCATGTTTATTATCATCGGAAGTCACTGCATCTTCTGATGATGATTCAGATATTCCACATGGTTTCCTGATGGGCGTGGCATCATTCAATCGAGACAGCCCCGCCCCTGTCGTTCCCCCCGCCTCCCTCCCATCTCCAGTCTCTTCCTTGTGATTGGATAGATTCATCTTGCCTGATTCTTCCAGCCCTTTCCTGAGCGTTGATCTAAGCAGTGGAGAGCATGGTGGTGATCCGGATTCACTAGCTTTCTTCAATCCTGATATCATGGTAAGGGATGCCATTCGTCCTATAGCTCGTACTGCTGTTGTAGTTTTCTGTGGATGACAATATCAAACATTCCAATTACAACATACTCACACAACCATACATCACAAACAAATCCAGCTATTAAAAAAAATAATTTGTGAAGTTTAAGGCCAAGCAATTAATGATTTATTAGGCAAAATGCATTTGTAGCAAATATGCACACATACAAAAACAAATTTTCCAAATGAACATTTTGATAACATTTTGCTTTTTATGATGGGAAAAACAAATCGCCAATATGCAGTCTCAATCGTTCAAGCATACAGCCCTACATGCAGTTATTCAGTTTTCAAATAAAATAAATCAGTTTCTCTTTTCAAGCAAAAAGCTTCGAAGACAATAATCTGCCAGTGGTAAATATGTTAATTTAGGAAAACTGGGGAAAGTGAGTTGAAATAATATTTGCGGTAATGCTGACTTGAGCTGCATTGCTTTAGCTGTGGTTAACATGGCTGCCATGATGAAACATATTCACAAGGTATAGGTACATTGACAAGTCTGGAGAAATACCAGTCTATTTTATCAGGGAAAGAGATGGAAGTATGGGTTTGAAATGGTCAAACAAATTCACTCCAAATACTAGACTACTAAAACACCTCAAATGAGGAATAAGTCACTCCATGGTTGGATCTTGATCCATGAGAAAGACCTGTACTAAAACAAAATAGTTCGAATTGATTCTTCTGGTTTTGCTGGTCCATTTTGAACATGTTCAGCTATGTCACTTGCACAAGGATAGAGAACAATCGTCCGAGCTACATTCTTTTATGGTGGATTTGTGCAAAGTTGCTGGTGACAATGCTGTATCTTACTATTGCTCAAATGTGTACAACTTGTTGTATTATGTGATAAATAGTGAAGTAATAATTGATTCAACCTGTTGTAGTGAACAGTGCATTGCAATGTGCTATCAAGTCAAACATTGGCTGATCATACCATGCAAGTTAATCAATATGTGCCATGTATAAACATAACATCTTCATTCATTTGTCCAAATAAAAAAACAAAAAAGAAGGTTATAACAAATTCTCTTTCCATAAAATGCACAAATGAATAATCTTCATGTCATTAAATGAATTACTGAAAACAAATCTAAAAGTTTGAAAAAGAGGAAACTTTCACTGGACTATGGAAACAACCACAAGAGATGAAAGAAATGAATGAAGCCTTATCCATCGGCCAAGAGAACTTCAATGAGATGGTTTTCATGTTTGATTTTAGAGTGGACAAAGGAATGTATGAAAATATATTTCTCTCCTTTTTGATTGCCAATTAAAGATTTAGCATACTTCTTGTTTGCAAAATTTTAAATGAAGTTGCAAAATGCAAAAATCATAGTTTCAAAACCAACATAAAAACAAACATTCATTTGAGAAGCAAACAAATCAAAACAACAAAAATAAGAAAGCTTTTGAAGCACGTGGTTGAAATGAGCATTTCAGATAAATAATAAAAAGAATAAATGATAGTTATGAAGGCAAAATGCTGTTATTCAATTGAATGTACCTACAAGGTCAAAGGTCAATTAGAAAATAAAACTCATCTACATAATGTCAATGTCTACTAAAGATGACATCATTGTTATTCAAATGAAGTGCTAGATCCCTTTGTGAAATCTAATTTTAGGATTTTTTCATCCTTTTCAAATTAAGTTTCGCTTTGACAAAAACAAACACAAACGTAAAAAAAAAGTTTTTAAAAGTTATTAAGGAAATAATGATTGTTTATTCTTGGTAAAAGTAAAATGAAATTGATTAAAGTGCAATCAATGAATGTAAACAATGATGTCATCATGATGTCATCATGAGCACGCATTAATATTCCTAAGAATTGTTAAAGCAATCCAAGTATCAGTCAATCACGCGGAGGTGACATGTTAATAATAAATAGCGTTTCCACAGCAACTTAGTCTGGTTCCTGGACTTGCCTTAGGTCTGCACAGGGTTTGTGCTAATCACTCCAAGTTCTGTACCTAATAAAACATCAAACAGTCACAGGGTAAAACACTGTCTATAACTCTATACAACAATATAGTGTGATAGCTTGTTGATCAGCCAGTCAACCTGTTGAAAGAATCTGAGAATTAACCAGACTGTATTTTTGAATTCACTACCTATTTCAAAGAAAATGTTTACAGGGAATGAAATCATTGAAATATTAAACTTATAGACATAGAAACATTTGCCACTAGGGATACATGGGCCCTTTTCCAAACCTTGGCTCGGGCTCGGGCTCGAGTTCGGGTGCTGTCATCCATATGCTGAAAATACAGGTTGTGGCTTTTTATTGAAGCTGAATCTGTGTTTTCTTGTTCAAAATAGAGTACCGGTATCTACTTCCAAACCATAGCCAAAAGCCTCTATTTTGACACCTGCTATTTTAGAAAGGATTCACGAAATGGAGCCTGAGCCAAAGTTTGGAAAAGGGCCAAGGCTTGAAGTAATTGCTGGCTGTGCATGAGGTAGTAGCGCTGGCTGCGAGCACCTTTCACACACCTCTTCAGAAGATGCATTTCTTGTACTGAATACACAGGTAAACATATTTCCTTACAAGTGCTACAGCCATCAGAGACATATTTGCATCTAGAGGGCATGGTAAAATGTGAAGATAGAAGATAAAGAATCCACATGCTGCTGAAAAATCATTTAGGTGCAAAGACGATTTACAAACAATCACTGCATGACTGAAACCTGGAGCAATCTGTAAATGTCTTTATCCTGATTGATTGATTGAAACTGACAACAAGTGTCTACTCTCAGTTTGACATACCTGCCATCTGCGTCTAGCTACAAACTTCTTGAGTTTAGCAGTGGACAGCTGTGTTGCTCTCATTGTTTTGATGTCTTTGTTCAGCCATTTATGCTGCAAACACTCTTCACATGTCTTACGTTTTCTGTGACAGGAAAGAACAGGTGCAAATCAACAAACCGTTTACGAAGGATCGATATGACCTTGGAAAATGAAGAACAGATTCATAATGTAGGAGTAACAAAGTGCAAGGTGCTATGCTTATCCATTGAAATGAACTTTAAAATTGACAGAATGCCATTATTATAAACATCCATCGCACAAATTAGATTGTCTCCTTCAAGTGTATTTGTACTGGATCTTTGAATGGATTGACTTACTCTTTTCGTTTGATAAGAAGCATCTCGATAAATTCCTTGGCTTCATCTGTGATATCATCAAATGCTTCATCTTCAAAGTCCCATTCTGCTGCTGTGACGTTGCTGAGAGTTTCTGCATCGGAATCACCCATGAACGGAGACAGTCCACTAAGCCTGTCAAGTCAATCCAGAATTTATACCAAATAGAATTATTTCTCTCTGCTACTGAAATGCTTATAATTGGATTATACAGGTGAACTGTACAAATCCAAGACTCAATCTAAATCTATTTCAAAACTCTAAATGTAAATGAAATTTTTTGAGATTGAATCACGCTTTTTAACAACACTGTGGGCCTTAATTGTAACATTTCAACTGTGCAATATTATACTTGACTTCTAAACAGTCTTTTAAAGGTACAGTACAGGATTGGTAACATACCCAAACAGAAATGTTCACAGATTTACCTATAACTTTCAGGGTATGAAGATGGTGCTGGTAGAAACATACTGTTAAATATTAATGTCTGAAATGGTGTATTTATCCAGAAATGTGTAAAACAAAGACCAAAAACAGTTTTGATCTCGGGGTAAGATCAAAACCATTCTTTGTGTTTTATAAGAAAAATTGATTTGTGTTTTCGCTGTTTTCTCGTGACTCAGATGTCCGACAGATAAAATTTTCACAGGTTTGTTATTTCATGTACATGCTGCATCAGACAAAGTTAGCGCTGTTCTGTGACCTTTACCAATTATGTTTTATACTTTTAAGTCATCTACACAGAACACATCAGAAAATCAAAAAGCAAATGACAACAATTTTATGAAACTTACAGTATATAGCAAATAACACCAATGCTCCACATATCGGTAGGATATCCAATAGGCTCATAGTTTATTACTTCAGGTGCAACAAACTCTGGTGTTCCAAACATGACCTTCATGCTCTTACTCGGGTCAAACTTCCTGGCTAGGCCGAAATCAATGAGTTTGATGCGACATCCGTGTGTGTCTACACACATGACGTTCTCAGGTTTGAGATCAAGGTGGAGAATATCCTTCTGATGCATGTAGTGTACACCAGCGCAGATTTGTCTCATGAATTTAATGGCATCCTTCTCAGTCAAGACAAAGTCATCATCAATCACACGTTCAAAGAGCTCTCCCCCGGCAATGCTGATTGGAGGAAACAAATTCAATATCATTCAGATGGCACTGTGTAGACATTAAATATGTGTTAGAAATGAAAACTGACTTTTGATGTCTGACAAAAGTTGGTATTTGCCATGCAAAGCAACGTTTGAATCTAACACATTGGAAATCCAGGTACATTTGCATTGCCATTTAGAGGTTCTATTTTCATAATTATCGCAGAGCGTTATTAAAATGATTGCTGAGAAATCATTAATCAATCAAGATAAATATGGTCTTCCTATCTGTTTTGATTGTCTGTCTTGAGTTTCAAATGCAGCATTCATAGACAGTTATTGTCATTCTCCATACTAAAAATTCATGAAAGCTGAATCTCTTTTTTGACAATTGAAATGAAACGGTATAAAAATAAGGAAAATATGCAAAGGAAAATGGTCAGTAGTATTTCAGACTGCTGAGTGATTAACAGAACAAGAAATATTTTGTCACTGTCACTTGTCATTATTGTCACTGTCACTGTTTCAACTTTGGAACTTACAAGTCCATGACCATGACAATCTGCCTTGGACCTTCGAATGCATCCGCACATTGTAGTAGTTTAGGATGATGTAACTCATTCATGATTCGTATCTCTGATCGCACGGCTTCTCGGTCCGATGCTTTAACCTTGATGAACTTTGCTGCAAACTGTTTACCACTAGCCTTCTCCAGACAACGATAAACAACACCAAAGCGCCCTCTGTTGATCAAATAAGCAAGAGGATTCGATGCTTATGGATGGTATGCGTATAAGATTAATCTTTTGAATCACATAAGAATCCATGATTACAACCATAAAGGAGCAGAATAAAAGTTTCACCGATAACTGATCAAAATCAGAGCAGGATTTGAGTGTCTAGCAATGCAATAGCAATGAATTAAACAAACATAAGCATACATTGATCAGGAATGCAACTGTGTACATAAACAATACAGAAATTATGTCAATACAACTGAATGGAAGAAATGTCTTTAGAATGAGTAGCAGTTAAATAGAAATGTAATGATGATGATGACGTACTTGCCACATTGTTCCTTCATTGTATACAGGTCAGAGACCTCTTTGTCAGTTCTGATAGTGACATCACCATGAACAATAAACTCATCAGTATCTTCTGCAAAATGAAACATTCATATCATCTTTGAAATGGTGTCAGTAAAAAGGGTATTGGTAATAACTCTTATCTAGTAATTATTGATTAGTAGAAATGATTGTCCTCAATCTTTATGTAAACTACAATAGACAAAATGTATGTTGCCATGGCAACTACATCATCAAGTAATTCAAATGTTACTTTGTGTAATCCCCATAATTGGTAAATGTCCACAGATTTACGTATAATTTAGAAGGTAATGGAAGAAACATGCTGTGAACATTTTTCTGCCTGAAATGCTGTATTTATCCAGAAAAGAGCAAAACCAAAGACCAAAATTGTTTGATCGTGGAAAGATAACAAATGAGACAGCTATTCCCATACAATTTGGCATAACAAATAAAAACAATTGCAACGGTTTTCCGCTGTTTTCTAGTGTTTCCACTTTCCAACCAATGATCAATTGACCTGACAATTTCACAGGTTTGTTTTTATTCCACGACAAATCAAATTATGAGCAGCCTGCAGCTGCTTTGTCACCTTTACTAATGTTGTACATTAAATTAATGATACTGAATCCAGTGCATTATATGAATATAAATTACATACCATCAGACTCGCCACTAGTCTTCTCATCTTTTACAGGAACATCTGGTACAACTGTCAAGACAGGACCTGAGACTGGACTAGGCTGACTGACACCGTGTACATTCTCTGCACTGACCCTGAAGATATACTCGACTTCAGGCTGTAGATCAGGCACAATGAAGGAGGTACTAGCCGTACATCGGTGGGATGTCCATTTATTATCATCTGCTCGACATACCTCTACTACATAACCAAGGATACGAGAACCACCATCATATGATGATCCAGCCCAGGATAGGGTGAGGGAAGTACGAGTGATGTCACTTGCTGTAGGCTGTACAGGTGGAGGGTCAGGCTTATCTGATTAACAAACCAAAGTGTTGTGTTAATAGTGTTAGTCTATCAAATCAAAACACAATTCAACTTGTCTGTATTATTGCTGTCCATAAGACCAACAGAATAGAGTAGACACCTACTTATTCCCAAAAGATAAAATTTGAAGCCATGCTTTAAAGGGCATGTGCAACATTGGTAACAAACCAAAACAGAAATGTTCACAGATTTACAAATAACTTACAGGTATAAAGATAGTTATGGTAAAAACAATCCATAAAAATGTTCTGCCTGAAATGCTGTATTTATCCAGAAATAGTAAAACCAAGCACCACAAATATTTTTGATCTTTGCAACATCTAAAATCCTTCTTTCAAAACAAACAAATGTTAAATGCTGCCCCCAATGACCACTGAAACCGTAATGAATAAATTTAAATTCAATAAATAAATAAACATAACATATTGCATTATCACTTAAGCATCTCAGACATATCAAAATGGACATTTCTTCATTTCTCCCAGGTGAGATTATACACAACAAAACATTTAGACGCAAAGAAATCTTTCTTTTGCACGTAACAAACTCACACTAGCAACTTTTAGCCAACCAAGATGGCAACAACTATGAAGTGAAGACAGACAATCACAGACTGAACAAAATGGTACATAAACTTTCGAGAAAAGCTACAGTGCATTTCGAACTTACAATAAATGTTAAGATGTATTTTTTATACAAAGCTGGCAAAATGCTGCATTTTTTTCACAAATCCTGTCACGAAGAGTGATGTTGTTGCTCATGATAATTTCGCCACAAAAGAAACTGAACGTTTGCAAGGACAGACGTGTTTGGCGCCCCCATACGTTAAAAAAACAATAGTCAGACTCACCAACAACACTGACTGATATCTCGAAACAATCCACTCCTAACTCGTTGCATACAGATAAGTTGTATCTACCAGCATCTCTTTCATTTGCTTGGCGTATGACTAAACTTGCAGAACTCTCTGTAAGTTCCATGCGTGTTCGCTCACTTTCATCTACTTCTTTCCGGTCCTTGGTCCACGTCACTTCCGGTTCTGGATTACCAGTTATCTTGCAGGTGATGGTGATAGTTTGTCCTGAGACCACATCGATGTTTTTCGGACCAGCCTCGATTTTAGCCGGAACTGAAAGGGTAATAAAATAATTCTGAAATTTATTCTTCAAATCTCCACGTCTTAATATCATCAGTTTATTTCAATCGTTTTTTTGTAAAAGCAAAGGTTCCCAACACCACGGCAGATAAAAACAAACAAAAAAACAGAAACGGCGTTTCCTTAAAACTTTGAGTAAAAGTTTGAAAAAAAAAAAAAAACCAAGAGATTCCGAAATCATTTCAAACTTAACAGTTAATTATGACTTTGAAGAGAAGTTTTTAAGAGAGTGGAATAATTGCAAATTTCTGGCTCCAAATGTATGATTAGTTAATAATTACTGAACTTGAATAAACTGATGTTGACCAATATTTAGAGTTTCCGAAGAAGTATCTTCAAAGGCTATTTGTTTTCTTCGGTTAAAATGTACACATAACAATGAAGCTATGGTGATAAAACTATGGCCAAATATCGAGGCACTATAGACGTGTGATATCACTGTTTGCCCTTTATACCTAAAGGTACAATGTATATCAAATCCCCAGGTTCGGTGTTGGTTAAGTGTATTACTGAATGCAATTTCTACAGTGTGTTTTTTATTGACAATTGCACATACCAGCGATGGGGTATATATATTTATATATATAAAGCAGGTTACGAAATAGTTGAATTAATATGCCTTAGGCTATACGCGGGAAATCCGATTACTTAGGATTGGCAATTTTCACTCTGTCTTCGCACTGTGGGTTTAAGGGTGTGCATATATACAGTGTATTTAACTTATTCAATTTCTCTGTAAAGTGTGCATAGGCCAATAGGCCTACATTCATCAATTTTGTATATGCTTGTTCTATAGCGACCAATATATTCTCAGCATTAAAATAGCTACAATAGTGTTTGACAATAAAGACATAATTATAAATGCAAGTTCATTCATGGTTTTGGGTGATGTTTTGATTATTGTTCTCTTGTCGTGGCGTTTCTTTGTTGTTTGTTTTGTTCTGTGTTTGGTACAGAAATCATCTAGTAAGAACACACAGATAGGCAGAGAGCCATAGACTAACATGCATACAAAACAACCTTGCGATTTAAACAAGCTTTAACTGTCAGACAAACACCTAAAACGACAAATGGATTTACTAAATCGCGTCGTAAAATCGAGTAATTGATTAAGAAAACATGCTAGAGAACTAAGAAAAACAAATTACCAAAGAACATTATTATGCTGTCAGATCATTTACACCGCGTTAAGCATAGACCCTATAATATAACCGTCTTATTTCTGTACATCTTTAATATCCTTAAAGACAAGCCAAGCACGTTAGCAGATTCAGTTTATCCCATCAATTGCTCTATCATATGCTATTAACGGCGGCATGTATTCATGGTTGGATTGGTAACGTATTACAAATGATTACAAAGCATGAAAAATGGGCCTAACGAATGGCGTGGTTCACATGAGATTCAAATTGCACAGTGGAAACCAAAATACTGCAGAGTGAAAGTGCAGGTGTGCTGGTTGCGATATCCGTGCATTACCTGTCTATGGATGCAGGCCCAACGAAAGGCCGTAGGTTACACTTAAACCAAATGAATTCCCAAGCCATTGAAATGTTGCAGGCTCATGTCATGTTTTAGTATTGTCTTCAAAACATGAGGCCCCGTCTTTGTGCAAACAACCAATATTTAACCATTGAGCAATCTGAGCTATGACCATATTGACAAAAACAAATCTCAAATCAGTTCCAAAGGTTACGTATAATATACCATTCCTCTTTAACCTACTCTATCCATGCTGAATCTCAATGCTCCATGATTTGGTGCGAGACGCTGGTTCTACCTCCATGGTTATTTAAAGCACATTGGTTTAAATTTGTTGAAATGGCGATATGCCCTAAGGCTGTGCTTTCACCATCTGTGTGCTACCACTCAGAACACACGACATATCCTCATCGCATTAAAGTTATACTCATCCAGTCTGGTATTAGACTGACAGGCGATGGGTATAGGGGCCTAGGTGTTTGGTGCACGGCACCGTGTAGAATATTTCAAATGTGTCACTATGTCGGCAGATGGTGTCTGTATAATTCATGTAGAAAAATAATATTGCAAGTATGTTCATATTAGATCCACCGCTGCATGAAGGTATTTTTTATAATTAAGTTAAAGCTACGGGAGAATATCCTGATATCTGTTTAATATTACATTCCATCAAGCAAGCGTTATTAAAATGATACTGGCAGCATAACTCGCTTCCATATTAATTCCTTGTTTACAGATTATAATAACAAATTAATGTTTACCAAATGACTCGAAATAGCAGCTAGAAAGAACGTTGATTTTGATGCTGATATGAGGACATTTGCACAATCGTTTATATCAAATATCATCCAATTCATGTAATCATAAATATCGTTAGCTGAAACGCCATATTTCCCTATACTCAATTCACTATAGTAATGAATGTGTATACATGAAGGATACCTTCATTACAAAGCACCGAAGCCAAATATGTCAAACATCACCGTCCCATCTTCAAAATGCATGTGCAATGAAAGACAAGCACAGTCATGCTACTCCAAACGGCTTTATTTCCAACATTACACACAGAAAAAAAACCACACCACACATTCCCCTCTGGTGGTTTGATATACAGCGATGTTATATACAGGATCAATAAACTATTAAAGCAATGGGGAATTATTTGTCACACGCGGGATGTAAATTATTGGCTCATTTATAATAGTTTGTGTATAGCTTAACACGACAGCATAATATTGATCTGTATGCATAATATTGCTATTTTTGCGAGGTGGATGTATTTGTATATGTCTGATTTTTATCGTCGAATTTTCAAATATTACCAATAGAATGGTACACGATCCATCTACAATAGTCTAAAATCACTGCTATTTCATTACAATTGATTTCCAAATATGACTGTCCATTATGTACATTATCTTTGATCTGAAGATCAGGATAAACAAAATGCACCACGAACTCGACAAAATCGCTTCTTCAAAACCAGACAAAGCTTTACCGTACAATCCAATTTCTGACAGATGTTGTTAGGGCCTATTCATCAAATATCTGTTGTAATATGCTATTATAATAGAACTGTATACGTAAGCAAAATGATTACGTGTATAAGGTAACGTAGTAGAAATGCCAGGCCCAGGGCTTACGGAATATAATAATATTCTGATCTGATTATTTCTATATTCCAAAACAAGAGTCATAATAATTGCACAGTAATTTATTGGAAAACTTATTTTGGGACAATATGGTGACCCGAAGCAATGAATCCAGCTCCTAACATTGACAGTAATTCAGGGATGTAAGTGAAGCGTAATATCAGTGCAGTGCATCACAGGATTGAACCTCAAGGCTTAAACCCTTTCCATGGGAGCAAAAAGTTGGCAATTGCACTGATCTAAAAAATAAAAGGGGGCAAAATATACTTCAACATAACTCACGAGGGAGAATTCATTATGTAACGCAGCCATCCGTGAAAGTGTCAGTTTTGTTCTATTTAAACCGCCGCTAATTAATTTCATTTGTTGCCCTACGTCTGAAAACTGATTGCACTCTCCACTAAATATCAACGCAGTTGCGCCTTTAAGATGTTTTTCTGAAATATCAAGACGCCCAAATATAAGTTATTACTTTTATCGGTTAGTTAATGGAATTAAATAAAGCGTAGGCCTTATTTAGGGTTCATCTGTTTTTGAAACATTTTAGTTTATGAACGCATCAATCAAAGCAATACTTGAGGTATCCTAGACGTGATCAGTTTATCTGAGCAATGAGGTTGATACAAATTAAATCAAACTCTTTCTGTAAATATCATCCAGGCAAACTGGCCACCATGAAGCTTAAAACACGTCCTACCAGATTGGTTTACCATGTTGAGACGTAGCATCTACGTCAACCCTTACTGATGATAGTATGGGTGGCTGACTACAGCTTAATCCAGTATGTCTGATTGTATAACTGTCATACCATGTCAAGTCTATATGACTATAGACTAAAGGTAGATAATATGATCGTACCCAAAGGTGCCTCTTATACGCCATTCGGATCCACATTATTCTCCGCGGATTATGCTCTCCTCAGATCAATGTACTTTTAATAAGAGGATTTATCTTCACGAGATTGATTTTTTTTTTCGAAAATTGAAAGACGATATTTCAACAATTTCGCTATGTTCCAAATAACACACGCGTCTTATCTGATGAGCTTATTGCCGTTTTTTAAAAGGATGAAAAATACTTACAGCGAGAAAAAGTTTCATTCGGTTGTGGGAACCCTCAAAGGGCCCTTGACCCCACGCGTTGATGTATTTGTATGGAGTGAAACCAACACCAATTACACGCACCCAGTTAAATCAATTTTATTTTGGCCCTCTTCAAAGTTCCTGACTTCCCACTCCGTTACCGAGGTTCCCCAAAGTTCCCTGACAGAGGTTCCATCTACAGATTAGATGTTTCCCAAATGTTTTATTGTCTGTGATATAACGTAAGACAATCTTAAACCACGCGAGTTTCAAAAGATCAACTACATGATGACAACTACATCTAGGTATGACGTCTGTTCGTTAGATATTCACGTAGGTATAATGGAGGTACGTTAGGAGGGCTCGTCTTTCACACCAACACTGAAAATAGAATCCATCTAAAGCAGGGCAGCTGGGCGTATGACATAAGAACATAACACATAGTTGTTACGAGGAATTTGAGGAAAGTAGAACGACTAATCCGATTGGGCTTTGGTCAATATTAACTGGTATGCAATTTCATTTTGACACGGTCGTGTATGAACATACACACCCAGATATCCATAGTGTAATATCATTGTGTCAATCACTATGAACCACTCTTACACTGATGGAGAATCTGTCATAGCCAATTTACACACAGACTTGGTCATTACTATTCAACATGTATGTAATTGATAACATGTCTGACGATCTAGTTAATCGTCGTTGACAAGGTGGGACTATCTCAACCAGCAAGGCTGGGCCAAGGATTTGTCATTCTTAATAACAAACTGCATATTATATTGCATTGCAAACAACGGACGTGAAGCTTATAATGAGCGTGTTTAATCAAAATAACACATCGCACTTTCAAACAGTTTGGACAGTCGAGGGGCGTGGCAAAGCTTTTTCCAAGGGCAATCACAACCAGCTTTCATAAATGCACATAATACACACAATGCTTCCTTTCATCTAAATTGGCATATTTGGCATAACTCACAATAGTGAATTGGATAAAGACTCATGATGATGACTAGAGCAGGCTAGTCGAAACGTTGAGACCTTATGAGAAGTGCAAATGAAATAAGAGTGCGAAAGTACGAACGATTCTTACATGGTGTTTCCGCAAACCGATCCACGTACCAATCGTCACCATGCAAAGCCTCAAATATCTCTTGAATAAAGACAGCTAAACTAATCTCAAGATATCAACTATGCCACTGAATAGCAAATTTCGTTCCCTAAATATTTTCGGGACAAACCCTAGCTGAGCGCATAAAAAAATTTCAAAACACGAAACGGCTGACATTTTGTTTTACGACAAAACGCGAATCCATGAACCTGAACTGACACAAAATTAATGAGCAATCATTCTTCACGCCTATCTCCTATACAGCTCGAGGAATATTAAGTAAGTGCCCTTTGAAGTCGCATCAGTTTAAAGTGTACTGTAGTTGCAGAAGCTTAGACCAATGCATGGGCGTAAATGCCATCATGTGCAAATTGAATTTAACCCAATTTGAATCGATTGTATTCGGATTTGCCAAGCCTATCCTCTCCCATGTAAATATACGGCTTTATGCAGTTCACGGTTTGTATATAGTGCAAAATACGGTTAAATGGCGTGTAGCATTTCGCGTGTATAAAATGACTTATCTGCATTAGTGCTGCATGCTTTGATAATAAAGTACATTACATTGGCAGACTGAACGGATGGTATGCAGATATTATGCATTTGGATTAATTAATAAATAAACCCGCATCTTTATGGGGGAAATCTGTGCCGGTTCTACAACTTGACTAAATTTGCTTTCAAAGTCCATTACAATCATAAACATGCTTGTTGGTAGAAATTTGCGCTGAATTTAATCATCGTATATATAGCTCCATGATTTAATTGCCCAAACTTCTATAACTCGAGATTTTAGGCTTTGGATAAATGTTAGTCGACCACTGCTTCAGCACAGTATAGGGCACTTGTACTTGTCTCCTGATGATGACTAAAGTAGGCTAGTCGAAACGTTGAGACTTAACTAATTAAAGTGCGACGAAATAAGAAGTGCGAAAAAACGAACGATTCTTACATGGTGTTTCCGCAAACCGATCCACATACCAATTTATTGTCACCATGCAAAGCCACAAATCTTTTTTGTATACTGCTGATAAAAATGAAAGAAGTTTCGATTTGTTTTTGTTTTTAGCTTAACCTCAATTGACCGGGCGAGATATGCCAACTCATGCATTCCAGCATAACACACGGCATTGACTTCTAATTGAAGATTTGACGGAGCGAATCTTTGTTGGTTATGCTACTCCACGTGTAACCAGTTGTATTCCTATGCGTGGGTTTGGTGTATTGTGTCGAGTTGGCTGAAATGAAGTTTCAGGGTCCATTGCATAGCTGACTGCTGAGTGCTGACACACCTGTATCTAGTGTAAAGGTAAACATATTCAGCTGACTTGTGGACCGGACACTCAAAGAGGTTTACACAATACAAGACGAGTGGGCTAATGGAGTCGGCTACAGAGAACCGAATATTCACTAAGGTTTGAGCTTTACAATCATATGGAAGATATAGAATGGTAGATACTTCTGAATAACTCTGAATGTGGCCACAACACAAATGAACAAACAAATACCGAGTTAAAATCTCCCGGTTCTATTCAGAGACACCTGTCTTCTTAAAGGTACAGTACATGATTGGTAGCATACCCACACAGAAATGTTCACAGATTTACCTATAACTTTCAGGATATGAAGATGGTGCTGGTAGAAACATACCTTTAAAATATCTCCGCCTGAAATGGTGTATTTATCCAGAAATTAATCAAACGAAGACCGAAAACAGTTTTGATTTTGGGGTAAGATCAAAACCAATCTGTATGTTTTATAAGAAAAATTAAGTTGTTTGTTTATTCTCGTGACTCATATGTCCGATTGAGCTCAAATGTTCACAGGTATATTATTTCATTTACATATTGGATCAGACAAAGTGCTGTTCTGTGACCTTTACCAATCATGTATTATACCTTTAAAAGAGAATTTTAGTTCAGACCGTGAACCACTTCTTACATTTCAATGGCTCAATGCACTAGCGTTTCAGTGTTTTAACGTGGAATAGTATTACAGATACAATGCGTGTACAACTATTGAGAATGTGCGATTGTTTGTATAAAATGGCAGCGGCAATAGTAATTTGGTCTGCTGTTGTTATTATTGGTTACAGTGCACGTATCCTGTGAGGGTTACGTTATAATAAACACTACTGAAATGCATACATTTGACACGCATTGGTTGATGGAAACAGTTTGTTGCAATCCTTGTTCGTTGCATTCCTATGGTGAGAACCTTTGGTATGGATCCAAATATTATATCAATTGATACAATATTAATAACCACTCTCCATCACTCGTTTTTTTTTTCAAAAACAAAACAAATTCACGAATGGATAGTTTCTATAGACAAAGCCATAGGTTACTGATGCATGGATGTTCATGAATGATGAAAATGATGTGAATAAGACAAGAGTGACAAGAACCAACCTCCATTGATGAGTTGCGCTGAGCTATCAGCTGATCCAGCATCATTGACTGCTTTACAGGTGTATGTTCCTGTATCACTCATCCTGGCATTATTAATGACAAGTGACACACCGTGTTCTCCTTCAAACTCGTACCGATACTTAGGGTCCGATTGTGAGATCTCTACCCCGTCACGGTACCAGAAAATATCCGGCTCAGGGTCACCGATGACTGAACACTCCAGTACGGCGGCAATACCTTCCACGACCCGCTTGTCACAAAGTCCCTGGACAAACTGCGGCTTTGTTTGACGACCCTCGCTTGTTTTGTCATCCTCGCTCGAGTTTGCTTTCGCCGCTGCGGAGCCGCCTTTTGATGAGAGTTCTGGTTCGTCCAATGAGGGCGCTCTAATGCGAGCCAGGGACGTCTTTTTGGCGGGAACTGGCGGGGGAGTTTTCTTGGACTTTGAGGGCGTTGCCTTGGTGATCTTGATGGATGAATGTGGAGGAGTGTCTGGATTATCAACATCAACATCATCATCATCTTCATCTTCAGATATGGTAAGAGACCTCTTGAACACATCTTCCAAGTCGTCTTTGGGATTCCGCTTGATTCCTTTCGAAAATGACTCATCACTTTCTTCCTCATCTTCCCAAGCTGTGGAAAACAAACAAACAAACAACAATTTATCTCAATTACAAACAAGCCAAAACAATCAAACAATCAAACAAACAAAAGACAACACAAAGCAGGCGCGGTTCTACGGGGGGGCTAGGGGGGCTGAAGCCCCCCCAAATTTTGTCTAGCCCCCCCCCCCCCAAAAAAAAATGCAAGTGAAAAAAAAAAATCTTGAAAATACTGGATTTTTTTCAGTTATTAAGCGCCAATTACATAAAAACGCGTTGTGTGGGCTATAATGTGCATGTTTTTCGACCCCCTATTAATACATAGCAGAAGCGAGTGTTAGAAGATCCCAAAATATTGGGTCTTCTAGCCCCCCCAAAAAATAATGGCTCTTCTAGCCCCCCAAAAATGTTGGCTCTAGAACCGCGCCTGACACAAAGCAACATATACAGCGATAAAACAAAACAGATTGAAAAGAAAATACCTGTATCAACATTCAGTAAACGTACAGAGAAAAATGGTTTGTGTGAAGGAGACGTAAGCTGCATAATATTAAGATATTCTGGGGTAAATTTCACGAAGCCCTACGATCGATCGGTATTACGAAGGATAACCCATCGTATCCTACCGAAGGACTCCAATGCATCACTAGTGATACGATTGATAGTAAGTTACGATGAGTTTGACAATGTAATGTACAATTTCTGCTATTAACAATCGCAACTTACAAATAATCTTGAGATCACACGTGGTCTTATCCTGCCCTGCTGTGCTGGATGCTGTGCAGGAATATTCACCCTCATCCTCCGGGAAAGCCTCCGTTATTGTGAGTTTGGCAACCGAACCTTGATAAAGAAATAAGATGTGTACAAACATATATTTCAAATCTTCAACTTCGCCAAATATTCACATTTTCACTGAAGAACTTTTTCTTTATATTAACAAGGCAAGAACATTTTCCCGAGAAAGATGTAGAAGTTACAATGTTTGTCTAGGCCTACACACCTTCAGTTGTCATTTTGAAATACTTGGACTCTCTGATTTCCCGCCCGTTAACCGACCAAGACACAGTGGGCTGAGGAGCTCCCTCCACCAGGCACTGGAAGACAGCCATCTCTCCTTCTTTGATCTGTAGGTCTTTAATCCCCTCGGTAAAACTTGGAGCAACTTTGGTCTGCACGTGGCGAGTGAGCACGTGACGGAAGTCTAACTGTTGAGCATCGGACTCAGGGGAGCTTTTATCCGTGCTGCTGTTGATGGTGTTGTTGTTGATATTCTGAAGACGAGGCCTGTTAAAACAAGACAGTGGAAAGAGGTTGACATAAAATAGCTACCTCGATTTAGAGGTATTTCCATGACAAAGCTACAGACATGGATCCGAAATTGGCTTCAAGGTGTCACTCAAATTTAACTGTTTGTCTTCAACATTTATCATAATATATCAGCGTTTGGTGTTTCATCTAACAAAGCCGTGTCTCAAATTTCTAGCTGCGCCCGCAAATTACACACAAGTCTACTTTATAAACGGCTGCAGTCACTGGCTAGTGGCTGTCATAGGTGCGTGTGTAATTTGCAGCCGCAGCCAGAGATTAATGCTTTGTCCAGGTTGTCTGGCCTTACTAACCTGGACTTGAGCAGCTGTCTGAAGTCAGTCTGCTCCTCCTCAAGAGGGTGTACCACCACCGACACGGTGCATTTCTCCTCGCCGTTGGAGTTGCTGATGGTACAGGTGTAGGACCCAGCATCAGTAGCTAGGGCAGCAGGTATCTGTAGGACCCTGAGGCTACCAATCCCTAGTTTCTTCATGAGGATGCGTTGTCCTGGTGTGATGCTACGACCATCTTTAGACCATGAGATCACTGGTTCAGGTTCCCCTTCTATCTTACATGTGATCCTCATGCTGCTTCCCTCATCCACAACGACTGAACGAGGACTCTGGATGAACTTCGGAGGAGATCCCTGGCACACTGGATCTGTTATAAACACCAAGAATACACCTTCAAATAATTTCACGACCAATCATTCAAAGTAGTATACACAGCACGGCAAACATTTAATCTGGGTGACTATCGTCAAATAGGTGCCTTGATTTGATTCCAGGAGCGATCAAACCAAACATGCTGTTAAACTGAATTGTTTGATTTTATTATCAAAGGGGAGGAATTATTCAACACGCATGTAGTAATATCACGACATGCTGGGAGCTAGGCCATATTGGACTTAAAACTTGTAAATGCATTAACTACCCTCGAACCATCTCAAACTGCACTCTTTTTCGGCAATCTTGGTGCTCCTCTGTTATGTGGCTTACAAAAAGCATGCGAACAAAAACGTCATACAGTGTTAACCTTCTATCACAGTATTAATTAGCAGTAATCGTCCAGCAAATGGCAAACATTATGTATGGTGACATGCGTACAGCCGTTACCAGACTACTGAAATGAAGTACAGAGAGCGAATAGAAGATCCAATGGAGGTAGTTTCTGGAAGGATGATATGCTAGAGAAAAGGAGACATGAGTTTACACATGATTTCTTATCAGTCATCCAATCGATACCAAAAATGACAACGATCACTGCTTGGGTACAAATGTTGAACTTTGTACTTGCATAATCTAAATTTAAAACGTTTTCGTTTTTTATGTCTGGTTTGTTAAGACTTTTCCCCCTTAATTCCTCTCTGAAGCTACTTACCTTTCACAACGATGTTAGCCGAGCACTGGTCCTCGCCCATGGTGTTTGTAGCCTTACAGTAATAGACTCCTGCATCCTCGGGATATACCTCACGGATGACCAGGGAATGAAGCTCTCCATCATGTAAAAGTCTGAAGTCATCATCCTCCAAGATCTCACAATGGTCGAAGATCCACATGACATCTGGCTCGGGGTTGCCTGGATGAATAATAACACATATCAATCATTACAGTGAATCAATTGCACTCTGGCGGTATAAGTGCTATAGCATAAAGGAAACCAACACAGCGACAGTTATTGAGCAACAGTTTAAGACATGAAGCCAATTTACCTTTGACTTTCACGGTGAGAGCTAAAGGACTGCCATCCATAACTTCAACATCGTCTGGTGTTTGTAAGAACACCGGTTTACACGGGGCATCTGACTCGGTAGACTCATGCTTCATCTCAGACTCCGAAGTGGCTTCCGGCTCCGGTTTTACATCAAGAACAACTGAGTCTAAATCCTTCTCAGATTCTAACTCTTGGCTCTCAGATACTGAGACTTCAATTTCAGACAGACCATCAAGATGCGACTCTGATTGTAACTCGACGTCAGTATTATCACCACTTTCTAGGTCTTCCTTGGGCTCTTGTAGTGTCACCTCTACTTCAAATTTTACTTGTTCCGACTCCACTATTTTCAAACTCTCTTCCGGTTCTGATTCCGATTCTGATTCTAGATCGAGTTTCAACTCGAAACTTGTGGGCGTTGGTTCAGCCTTGATAGATTCAATCTGAACAGGAAGATTGTCTGGTTCTGACGAGGACGTATGGAGTGGAGCTTCATCAAGCTCTGGTGGCGGTGTCTTCGGTTTTATTTCTGCTTTGACATCAAGGATTTGTTCCTTGGTGTCTGGCTTGGATTGAGGTAAATCGTCTTCAGAAGCTGATGAGGATGCAGTTAGAGTATCATCTGAAGCATCTATCACCTCTTCCTCTTGCTTGGACACTTCATTGGGCTTGGCTATCTCCTCCTCAGATTCCGATGAAGGAGCTGTCTGAAGGAATATCTCTGTGCGAGAGGTCTTCCTTTCAAAAGCCCATGGTGCTTTCTTAGCAGGTTGAGAGACGGACTCGGTTGAAGTGACTGGTTTGCTTGGTACCGGGGGTTCTGGTTCAGCGGCAGGAACTGAAACATAAAACCACAGTATTTCATTACAATCTACATCGATAGAAGTATGACTTGGTTAGTGATGCTCATGAAGTCTGCAAAGATCAGCGGACTGGACGAATAAAACTACATGTATACTCACTTTCGACAGTTAGTCGAGCTCTGCAAGACACTTCTCCAGCTCTGTTACGGGCAATGCACTCATATTCACCCTCATCTTCAGGCAGTACCTCAGGTAGAACAAGTGTAGCCTTCTCGCCATCAAACACAATCTCGTAGATGTCATCATCGGGGGAGATTTCTTTACCAAGGAAAAGCCACTGGATCGTGGGGGCTGGCTCACCCATAACACGGCATGAGAATCTACCAACGCCGCCATCCTTAGTGCGGCAGTTTGTCAGATGTTGCGTGAACTTTGGTAAGATGTCTGCAGTAACTTTGCCTGAAAAGGTAAAAATTACTTACATCAGAACGGTGTAAATCTTACACATAGCAGTTAAATGACGAGTATATTATTTTCTTCCAAACCTTGGTTTACTTTACTCAAACGAATTAGCAAATTTGCAAATGAAATTGAAAGGATGATACTTCTCTTACCTCGTAAAGCAATGTTAGCACTGGATGTTGTCTTTCCTAGTTCATTGGCAACGATGCAGGTATACCTTCCAGCATCCTCATCAACAGTGTCGAAAATCTCCAGGAAATGTTCCCCTCCATCTTGGTAGATCTCAATCCTTCCACCATCTTCTAAGACCTTGATGTTCTTCTTCCAGGTGACTGTAGGAGCGGGATAACCCTTCACCATGCAGGAGAAGCTAGCCATCTCAGGTGGAGTGATGTGCTGGGAGCGTGGTCGGAGGATAAACTCTGGTGGTTTCATGGCTGCGATGCCGGATTGGAGGGATGACCGGCGTGGCTGGTGGGTAGAGTCCTGAGGCGGACTAAAATGACAAAGACAAAACAACTGATTATGACGTGACCTGATGGACTTTGTGTCGTTGATCAACATGGATGTTTGTTCGTAAAGCCTTGTATGCTGATTAATTTCACTTTTCATGGTTTATACAAATGACTGAAATTTTAAAACAGACTTCATACACAGTGTAAGCCTTGCGGATGTCAAAGTGAAAAAACAGCCCAGTTCGACTGTTGAATTGATTTGATTCAGTTATTGTTATGAAGCTATATTGACAAACATACTCTTTGTGATTGTCAGCATTCTGTGACTTCAGCATACTATCAGTCTCATCTTGAGATGTGTCACCATTCCTCTGACTGTTCCTCTTAGCTCCTGTCAAGATTGGTTGTTGTAACTGGACTTTCTCCTCCTGTGCTACAAGCCTGGGCTCATCGTTCGGTGCAGTTGGTCTGGTTTGTTTCGGCGAGGCCTTTTCAGACTCCTTCCTCTCTGGTTCAATAGGCTTGAAATCTGAAGAACGCAAATATACACCTGTTAATCTCCACCACTCTGGAGCCAATTTCAAGGCGCTGCTTAGCACAACAAATTGCTAAGCAGTGATTTCTGTCTTAATAAAACGGGTCAATATAAGTAATAAACCGCTGCAAACTGCTCATCAGCCAAAATGATCTAAAATATATCAAATGCTTAAAGTTAGGAGGGCCTGTTAAATAAAACAGGGTTAAGAACCAAATTTCTATGTGTTGTGTATCGCTTGTGATTGTTCTTTGGCTGTTGTTCGCTGACCATGAACATCAAATGGAATTTTTAACGGTAGTTTGTTTTACTGAGCAAGACATTTTTGTGCTAAGCAATTTTTTGTGCTTAGCAGCTCCATGTTTTTATAAGAGATTCTTTGAAATGGGTTGGAGAATCAAGATAGTAAGGTATGAGTCTGACACGTTTGTGTCGTTTTAGTAATTGTTTTGAATTGGTTATTGTGGCGGTTCTTGGTACATACCTACAATAAGTTCAGCAGTACTTGAAACCATCCCTAGGTCATTCTTAGCAGTACACGTGTACACAGCATCATCTTCTTCTCTGACGTCACTGATGATAAGTGCGCATGTGCCATCGGGTTTGCGTGTAAGCCTATGGCGTGTATCTTCCTGTACTACTTTGCCGTCCATGATCCACGTGATGTCAGGTGATGGGTCACCTGACACTTTACATTCAAATGTTGCCTCCTCACCGTCATATACCTCACAATCTGAGATGCGACGAATGAAAGATGGAGCTTGCCCCTTTGGAATGACTGGTTTGGGTTTCTCTGCATAAACAAGAAAAAAATGCAGTTGGAAAAAATTGTCAAAGAATCGAGATTTCGAGAGAAAATCAAGCATGTCAAGTATAAATTCTTATGATGGTAAATGTTTGGTTCATTATAACTCCAAATTACTTATAATACACACGAGGCATTTTTACATGCACGGTGTGAAACAAATGGCATACATAAATAAAGCCTATAGAGTTTCAAACACACCACATCATATAAAAATGAATTTACAGCTTTTGAAATGCATAATTAACAATAAAAAAAAGACGAATCGATCTTGTGAAAAAAATGCCCCACAATAAGAGAGCAATCAAATAAATTTGTCAAATATTTCAGCAACGTTTAGTTTTCAAAAAGAGAAATCCTTTCTTATGGGATGAGAGTCAAGTTCACAATGCAGGGCCAGCAGGCCTATAACTGACAGGTTATATAACAAGAAAGGAAACGAAATCGGCTCTGTCAAGTTCATTCATTGATTGAACTAACGGTTCAAAGGTTTCGTGTAAACAATTCAAGTTGAATTTTCAATGAAATACATCGGGTCATTGTCCTGTTATTGTAGTATATACCGTGGGTGGATAGGTTCTTTATCCCAGTGAAATGCAATAAGGACGTGTCCACCTTCAAAAGAATCGTGTAGCATGAAAAAAACAAAATCCGAAAATAACCAAAGTGGATAAAAACCACCTGGTTTGTGTAACAGAAATCTCCCGAAGTTAAAAGGATTGAGGATTGTGTTTCCAATTTAAGAGGATTTGATTGTGAAGTTTATAGGGGTGTGAGGGTTTCATGATTGTTGATTGTGAAACTGACTTCCAAAAATAGGAAACGTGGGCCCGTGAATGCCTGCTTTGTTTTCAGTCAATCATTTAGAAAACTCGATTTTCAGTAAAAAACGATTTGTCAAAAGTCAGCTATAAAAAATGGGTGTGTTTTTTCTCAGTATTGGGGAAAACAAAAATAAAAAGCAGGATCCTAACAAATACATGTATGAACATTTTAAATTCCCGTCAAATTTTACATAAAATCTTCATATAGAATCCTGGAAGTCAGATGTCCAAAGTTAACTTTTAGTTTATACCATTTTGTTCATGTAGGCCTACATAATACAGTTATCATTTAGACTAAGTACCGAAATGGATGATTATCAGAATACGCGGTAGGACATGTCAGATGGCTCTATACATTACATGATTAATAGTCTCACCATTCATAATTCAAAGTTATCCAAATACCAAGGAACATGCTATTTTTATCCCATGCACTCATTGTAACATTTGACATTTAAAGGTCTGAAATGTCGACTCGTATACAGAAATGTCCATATTTATATTTGCAAGAAACCCCCATACTTCTAAGACCAATACCGTGTATTTACTAAACGACAATAAATTAACCTGACAAATTCACTATTTTTCAGACGTTCCTAAATGATATAGCAATGACATAAACATTGTTAAGGAGGATATATAACCAGAGTCACACTTCGGCGTAAGGAATGATCAAGCTAATTATGTAAAGAACATAAAATTGATGTCTGTTCTACATATTTCATGTGATTGCCGACACTCTTACGTGATGGGTCAACTGTTAACAATAATTTTGGACAATTTCAAAAGTGATACAAAATAGACCACGTTTAGATAAAGAACTGACCATTTTTGTGAGTGAAACATACATTTTACAAAACTGGTAATAAATTTAAAACCATAGTTGTTTGGTTATAACAGTGCTGTTGGTTAAAAATGTTAGAAACAAGTAGTTTACGCACACAACCATTGCAAGGGATGTAAACCGCACGTAGTAATATGTGAATGTATAAACTATTGGGTTACAGGAAGAATTTGACTCCCGCTATGCTCACTACCAAACCCGCTGCAGTAAATTGATAAATTTTCGCCCAACAACAGGGAGCAATTTATTACCATGGTAACGTGCATTCCACATCGATCATGAACTCGGGAGATATGCGCAGATTTGTAAACATTATACACAGGTTCTAGTATTGCTTTGAAGCTGGTGAAATTCTTCATGGGTATGGACGCCACAAGGGTCGACGATTTGTTGTGTTATTCATGACAGCCAATACTAAGCCATGCACGGAGGTGTTGATCTTCTTAAAATGTCAACATTCTGGTTAACTTTTCAAACTATATCAATATTATTTGGGGTCTGTAAATAAAACAGATTCTTTAATCACATCAAAAGAATGTGCTTTCTTTTCTAATTTTACAGCTAATTTCAAATCCTTATTATAAATACCGAATAATGTATTATCATGTTCCTACATGACCGTTACAACTAAAGCAGACGAACAAAACAGTTTCTGTTTTTCAAATTCTCTTGATTCTCTCTCAACCTGTTTTTCAAAAGTAGATAATTTTTTTATCTTCTTGCAAAAAAAAAAAAAAAATGATTATAAACTAACAGAAAAAGGAGTAAGCACTAACTTACCTGTAACTTTGAGTTCTGCCATGGCTGAGATCCTGCCGACTTTGTTGACCAGTCGGCAAGTATAGACTCCAGCATCACTGGGTAGCAAGTCAAAGATCTCCAAGAAGAATACATCTTTCTCGGTGTAAATCTCATACCTTCCTCCATCTGTAAGGGTTCGGCCCTTGTAATGCCAAGAAAGGTCTGGAGTCGGATTGCCTTCAATAGAGACAGCAAAGTACATGGATCCACCTTCACTGATTGTTTGATCTCTTGGCCGCTGGGTAAAGGTTGGTGTTATCTCATCGGCTGATGGTTTCACTTGGTAACGAGAGGCTAGAGGGGACGGAGACTTCCCATCTACGGCTACCGATGAAGTAGCAAGATTCACGGTAGGTCGGGGTGAAGTTTTCCCCGCTGATAATGAAAGATTCTCCCGGTAGTCTGATGAGGTATTCCCGTTGGATTTCGGTTTTGCGGTGCCGTCAAAAAGTTGCTTTTTATCGCCGAGTCGTGATATGATCTTGGGCTCTACCCTAGTGGGTAGTTTCTTGGGGGAATCACTGCCGGCTTTGTTGCTCTCAAACTTGGCTGTGAGCTTGCCGATCCCTCCCGCTGCCACACCGCGTCGACTCATGGTGATGCTCGCTTGGGGTTTGGCCGAAGATGTACTCTCCTTAGGCTGGCTTTCAAGAGATGAATCCTTCTTAGTTGATGTTGCAGTAATTGCAGAGGACGGTTTGGAGAATAAATCATTGGATGATGTCTTTACAGCCACTTTGGTAGCATTTAAACTGCCAGCAGAGGGCTGGTCGCTCTGTGCCCTGCCTTTGGTTAATTGGTATTTCTTTTCCGGAGGGGGAGTGGAAACAAGCGTGACTACAGATGATTCGATTGGCTTTTCAACATTACTCGCTGGAATTGTAATGTCAAGCTTGCTTTTTGCAGTGTATGTTAAGGAGCCTGGTGTTTCTTTGGTCTTTGAGGATTGCTCGGTCTTTTTTGCAGCTTGTGTGGTTTCGTCATTACCAGGTAATTTGGCATCAGGCTTGTCAGTGCCAATGTTACGATCCCGATAACTTTGCCGTCCGAGTGAGGGTTCTGTATGATTTCCATTAATCGCATTTTTCGCACCGTTCTGCTTCTTATCGGTTAATCTTCTTGGGGTGATGTCGAATCGCTTTGAATACACTGGTTCGTTTATATTTGATTTCAGTCTCGTGTCTTTTGTGCCTGACTTCTGTTGCGAGAATTTCTCAATTTTAGAGGCCAACGAGCCAGCGCCTTGACCGGGATACAGAGCCCTGTCCACGGACTGTGATCTCCGATGTGGTTTATCATCAGATGGATTCCATCTCCTCACTGGTGACTGCATGCTTGGTTTGGGTTTCTCGTCTTCCAGATCTTTGGGACTTTTAAGTGGACTTCCCTTGGCGAACTTCTCGATTTTCCAGGCGAGAACGGATCCCGGTTTACGGGAGTTCAAAGCTCTGTCTCCAAGTAGCTCAAATGTTTTCTCCGTGCGATACACAGGTTTCTTGGCTTCAGGATAACCAGATGAGGTACTAGACCGCTCACTGTCGGTCAGAGATTCGTCGCTGGAGAGTCTACCATTTGTCCTCTCGTGGTTGACTCTGATACTCTCAATGGGACGTTCCTTTAGGTGGGATTCTTCTCTAGAGACCACAACCTTGGGCAGAGACTTGACTTTGATCTCTCTACCGGCGTAGAACTTCCGATCAGTTCGCTTTTCAACGGTAGTTATGTTGTCTGATTTCCCGTTTGAACCGGTTCCTGAGAATACCGAGATCTTGGTTGCAAACTGTGGTTTGGACGATCGTAAAGCAGAGCCTTCAATAGCAGAGGGAACTCGAGAGCTCTTCAAGAGTTTACTGTAAGCTGACTCATACGATTCCCTGCTGGGATAGTTCTTACTGCTGTAGGTCTTCGAAGGCTCAGGTTTGGAATGCCGACTGAGAATAAGTTCTCGTTTGTTCTGAAACTCCCGTGGAGGTTCACTGGAACATCGTGTCTTGCGTTTGGATTCAAGCTCTGCGATGCGAAGACGGGACGGTCTCTCGACGTTAGAAACGAAGGAGGTCTTCTCTTTGTTTCCGGGCGATGATGCTGTAGTATCAACTTTGGTGGATCTTAAACTTGACCTGACGCTATTCACGGTTTGTTTCGGTCCTTTCTGTAAATCGTCAAATCTAGATAGACGCTCGGATACTTTACCAGGACTAGTGATCCGTCCACGTTTATACCATGTGTCTAACTCTAGCAATGACGAGCTAGGGCTGACACCAGTACTTGTGCAGGGTGAGGACCGAGGTGTCCAGTCACTAGAGCTCTTATCACCTCCTGATAGATAGTCCAGATCAGATCGGTTGGAGGAGGAGGACTGACTTTCTTTAGCTACAGATGATGAGCTGAAATCACTGACGATGGAAACTTCTTCAGATTTCTGCCGATGTGTAGTAGTCAATGTTGTATCTGTTGGTACTTTCTGGTCTGATGTGGTATGATGTCCGGTCTCGTCTACAGTTGGGACCTCACCAAAGCTATGTATGGAATGCAAGCAAATAGAAAGAGGAAAGAATGAGTCAAACAAACAACAACATTATACAATCATTCGTCTTGATCTAACGGGGTCAGTAGTCATTGACAGCAGACTATATCGAGGTCGTCCTATAGTTATACAAATTACACTGCATAATGAACAGTGGGGCTCTCACGGACTGTGCTGAGGTTTCCTAAAAAGCTATTGAAATGAATTGGTTTATGCTTATTGCGCCTGGTACATAAGAGCCTGATGCTTCACATATTATTACTCATACCAGACTGGATATACACATACATGCAAGGACATTATGTTAACGATTCTAATAATATAGGTTTCTGCATAGTCACAATACACTATCTGAACATAACGACACATTGCATGCAATGCAATGCCACATCGACAAGTTATTGCAGTATAAGGCCTTTTCACACGACGCTCAAAAACTCTCAACCATTGAGAAATTCTCCCATGGGTTTGGACCTCGGTCAAAATCTCTCAAGGATTCACCATGGACGTCGGTCACTCTCAAGCATTTGTGTCCTTTCACACGATGACACTTTTGTAAGATTTCGCCACCATGAGAGAAATTCTCAATGGTTTAGAGTTTTTTAGCGTCGTGTGAAAAGGCCTATAGAGTCAATCACATCACATAACCATGAAGTGTTTGAGATCAAGTAGGCCTGCTAAATAACATATCTACATTTTACAATACTACATTTTTACAATATTCAAATGAACATGAAACTGTAGACATTCCATCTTCTCATTTTCCGTCCAGTCAGTGGATGAAGTATTGTTACAAATACAACCGGCCTCACTACTGTAGAGTATTCGTGTCTCTCTCTGAGCAAAGGTCACGCCCCTTCTACACAGAACCCAGGATCACATCACTCGTATTGTTTGCATACACGGTATAAATACATCCGTTTACTTAGCGGGATTTGTCACAAGGGAATAAAGGTATTAACCTTGTTGGTAAAATTAGAACAAGTCATTAGCGGTCAGCAGCCCGAGACATTTAGAAGAAAGGCTAACATTTGAAAATGACCGCTTGAATCTAAAATTACACCGTCTGATGTGTGTGTGGTAGGATGTAGCGCCATAAAAAAGTTAATTTAAAACAAGGCTACTATTGTAATAAGACATAACAAATATGGGCTGAACTATTTGTAGGGGATTCTGAATGGTCAAGTTGAATATGCTATCCTACAATAAGCAGTTCGAGTAATCGGGTAAAGCAATAACCAATTCCCCTGTAAATCTAAACAGCGCCCTCAACAGTTCAAACATTTCAAATATTTTACTAGTAAGACATTTCAGTTTTTGTACGAATGCAGCTGAAGAATACAATTTTCAAAAACAAAAACAAAACACCGAAAACAACTGCCGATAAGTACAACTCACAACCCTGAAACTATTACTGGTACAAGTTTCAATGAGAAAACATTGAAAAGAAAGAAAATACATGTACAGTGTATATGCCTATAGCTCCAAGTCTAAAGAATGTTTGGGCCTACAGGCCTCGGTTAGACAATAAACCTGCAGAATATTTCCAAGGAAACGCTCAGGTTTCTATCAAATTTGATCTGAAATATCCCAGAGGGTTGTACTTGTCAAAACGGCCAATTGTAAATCATGTGATCCAATACGCCCCTAAACCCATAGGATCATGGGAGTGGCTCTAGAGACCATTCATATTCCCACACTGACATTGCAATATACTACACAGCCTACAGTCAAACTCCATAGAGGAAACAGCTGGTTATAGACAAATACCACACACCTTTAATATTAAAATCAAATGATAAACAGTGGATATTTCAATGAAATATTTGCTGAGAGACATTTGGGTATATTTATTGATCCATAAAGAGTCAAGGACAGAACAAACAAGCCAACAAAATGGACCTCGCCAGCCTAAACTTGGACATAAATCACGGCGTGAAACTAGCATACCAGGGCCGGTAGAGAGATGCCGTGGCATGCTGGTATGGTACGGCTATGCATGCCGACCTAAGAAAACAAATCCCCAATGAATTATTATCAGCAAGCTGTGCTTTTGATATTTCATATTCATTGCTGTAATATCTTACTCAGCCTAGGCCGGAAATGTGTTCATTAAACATCGCAGTAAGAAAAAATAGACATTCTCTTAAACTTAAAGGTACCGTGGATTGGTAACATACCCAAACAGAAATGTTCACAGATTTGCGTATACCCGCTAACATTCAGGGTATGAAGATGGTACCGGTAGAAACAAATCGTTTAACTATTTCCGCCTGAAATGGTGTACAGTGTATTTATCCAGAAATTAGTACAACAAAGACTGAAAATAGTTTGACCTCGGGGTAAGATCAAAACCATTCTTTTTGTTTTATAAGAAAAATTAAGTCGGGTCTTTGCTATTTTCTCATGAGTCATGTCCGATAGAGCTCAAAACTTCACAGTATAGTATTTTATGCACATATTGGATCAAACAAAGTGTGAGTGCTGTTGTGTGACCTTTACCAATCATGCATTATGCATTTAAACTACTGGATTTCTATTATTTCTTAGAAATTTGTAGTCGGATTACTGTCGACATGTCAGGGTGACTGTATCGTGGTAAAGTGTGTTCAACATGTGTGCTAAGCTAGAGTCTAGCTGGCTCCAGGGCTCAGCTCAAGCAAGGACCATAAGTCTCCTAATACAAGGAGACATTTTCAATTATTTGCACGTCCCTTCAAGTGCTCACGTTCATGACCGCTGGGTGCATGATCAGTTTGACTAGTATGCGGTCAAGTACAGATGTAGCTTGCCACGTTCACACTCAAAGGAGTGGACAAGATTTTCAATAATTGTTTGCCCAGACCCAACCAGTTATAATAATATGATATGTATGCTAAGAATGTCAATTTATACACTTTCCACTCAATTATCATATGTGTAACACCGTCGAACAATCCTGACAATATAACAACAGGATGTCAACACATAGCAGTATACAAAAGGTTCACATTTTCACTTATTTCATGCAAGATGTTTTACAAACAAGCCATGGTAAAATATAGTAAGTGCGACCACCTAGCGTGGCACTTTGACCTTACCATGTGGGTCAGAGTGACTACAAATTGAACAACTCAATACTTAGCGTTAAGTGAGGTAGTAATTGTTGAGTGATTAGTATGGGATTTAACGGGTAATTGGTAATTGGCGATGAAATCTGCCCTCAAATTAAACCACTTAGCTTCTGGTTGTTAAAAGTTACTGGGCGGCTTAGTCCCTGGGGTCAAACAATCTGTTGTTTTCATGAAGGGTAAAGTGGTGGACAATTTCCGAGTCAACACCTGTTACTACCATAGAGCAACACTGCTCAATACTTAGACATACCGTCTCAGTGAAGTTGTTACTGTTGATCACTTATAAAAACATTGTATATCCTCTCTGAACTGTTCTCTGAGATCTAAGAGGTTTTAATGGCCAAAGTCTCTTGGTGCAAATCCCCACTTTGGTGGTGGTACTCTATTCCTATGGTTTCACTATGATGTCAAGTAGTTAAGTACCATTTACAGGGAATGGGCAAATACCAGTCACTGCTTAATGCAGGGTAATTCCTGTTTGGGAAACAGACTACAACTTCAAGCATTATTTACCCTCTGAGAAAAGCCTCAAAATGCAGTGGAAAACAAATGGCCCTTTGAAGGCCAGGTCTGTTTACACCTTTATTTATGAATGACTTCAGATGACGTATGCAGATAAGTCAGCAAACCACGTGATACATGCGATTGAAGTAAAAGACCAGTCTAACTTTTCAACTTTTCAAACGAATAAAAGGCCGCATGCAGGAACCACTTGACTCTCGCTGCACGGCTTCGACAACAAAAGAGAAGAAACCACCTAGGAGTAGGAGGTCTGTTCTTACTAAGTTCACTTTAAGCTGCTTACCATATGTCATGAATGGTTTACATAAAATGAAATAAACGAACAATGGTTTTGTATTGTCTGGCTTCCACTCACCTTTTCTCTGAAACTGCGCCATCTTCTCCATCCGAGTTTTCTGCCTCAAGAACTGTTGAGGAAAAGGAGAGCAAGATGTCAGAAAACAACAAAAGCCACAACAAATCTCTAAAGCCAACTCATGCCTAGACTGAGTTATACGTCAGAGGGGGGTGGCTGGTTGGGTCTTGAGGGTAATGTGGTATGGGTTTTGTCCGCTGTGAAATGACCTAGTTTAGGGGGACAACTCTCTGGTAGTCTGGTATCCAGACTCTGGTCCCAGACGGAATATGCATCAAGACACATCTGCATTTGGTACACCAATCTTTAATGACCTCCGGCTTGTTTTGTTGTTTGGTCTGGCAGAAGGGCCAGGGTCATTCCTGGGCGGACAAATATTACTCCTAGACTGCAAGGCACTAGTGGATTTATATCACCAGATTCTGATGGATTTTATGTCTGTCATTCGTTAGAAATAATAACCTCTGCTTATAAGATGATTAAATAATAATTAGAAAGTCCACAATGACCACTCAATCGAACAAGGTTATAGTTTACTTGAAATAACAACAACATATTCAAAAGCAGTTATAACGATCAGTGTATGTATCGTGATACGAATGCCTGCAGTAACGTATGGGCAGCAGGGATTCCTCGTGAGCTATTCTTGTTTCTGTATGCTTTGGAGCATATGAGACTTGGTATTTTATCCAGAGTATTGCATTTCAACACTGTTCCCGTCTCAATACATCTTGAGGACAGTTCTAGAAACCCCACATCAACAAGAAGCGAACTTACAGAGTTACACTTGTTTGTTTATCTGGTGTTCAAACATGTGAAAAGGAAACCATTCATCTACCAGCGGAACTTCGTCCAACAATTCTTATATTGCTTTCTCTATGGGACTTCTTAGTTACACACGGCCTGTACGCCTGTATGTTATCAACCTAAAAGAAGCTATGTGTGTAAGGTCATCCTCCATCTTTTTAATTTTGGTGGAGTTGCGCAATCGGAGCTTTCTCGTTTTTCCAAATTAAATTGAATCATAATTATATCTAATCAAACCAAATCAATTGATTGAAATACGAAGTATATTCTTTGACAGTGATCACTGTAAGATCAGAGCATCAGAATCATCTAACCTTGAGCCGTCAGATCATTATCCTGACCGATGACATAAGTTACCAAATCAAATCATTTCAAATCTAATTACATCAGGTCTAATCCAGTCTAATCAAATCAAATCGTTGCCAAGCAAAGTGTCTCATGTCTGACCTCATTTGAATATTAATTACCACAGCCATGATATGTATATAGTCTATTTGATAGCGTTATCTCTAAGGTATTGGGCCGTCCATTTCTGAAATATTTGTAGTTAGTATTCACAGGTGTCATTTATCAAAATCAGTTCACTATTTACTATTCAGCGAGATGATCCGAGATAATACGAGATAATACGAGATAATATGAAATAATTCGATAATATAAGGCCCCTTCTGTGCTTTGTCGATGGGATTATCCCTCTATCCTCATTCGATCAACACTTTTAAGTAGGTCAAGCCATGGTCAAGCCAATGGAATGCGCTCTTTGAACGTGTGGTGGTTAGCGCGAACCGTATATAACGGACAAATCGTGTCAATAGAGGGCGCTTGACAGAAATAAAGCCAACTGATAAAATACGGCTGTCAAGAAATGCTTTAACAAACATGGACGAGGAATCTTCCATGTCTTGTTTGCTGTCTCTCGCGACAGAAGACTTGTGTTTCTGTACTTTCTGATTCAAGGGATCCCTATTAATTTGGGGGGCTCTTTTTTAAAGGTTGTACAATTCAGGCGCAAACTGATTACACATGTACAGTATATACAGACAAATACTTCAGCAGCCTAATTGGAACGTTATTTCACGATTCTTATAATGTCAGAAAGAAAAAGCGGAAAGAAATTACGAAGGACTAAGTGTTTATCTTTCTATTTCCCTTTGAGAATTAAACAAGAAAGTGGGAGGAAAAAAATTGGGAGCAGAGAATGTAAGAGCAACAACAAAGCGTTTGTCATGCTGCAGAAACGCCATCAGTTTTCCTTATTACGTATATAGCTAGCCAGCCAATTAATTAGCCACATCTTGCCAGTTTGGAAGACGTTAAAGGCAAATAGTGTCTCGTTGCAGCTCTGATTAGATCAACATGCCAACACCAATTTCTCTCAATATTGTTTGCTCCAAGAGTGGTCCCCCAAACAGACGCTATAGGGTGTGCAGTTACAATAGCTACTCTCCTTTAACTATTGATTTCTGGCATTTGCAAGAGTCCTATACGAACAAAAGCTAGTTGTTACAAAGTGCCTACAGTAGAAAACACGCAACGGGGCTATAGCTGTGTGCATTAAACATGTTTACTCGCTCAAGATAGCGCAGACATTTTATGATCCAGTGTTTTGCGCAGTAAAACCGACCAACACATTCCAACTGTTGTACAGATCATTGTGTAAATTACTAAATGTTTGTATGGGGCAGGGATGTATGTAAGAAACAGGAGCGCTATAGCTATGAACCTGTCAACATGTCATGTCATTGGCTGGTTAAATCAATCGCTGGCCTAAGCAAAATTCTCTCAGGTGTTTGTTTAAGGAAATGTCGGCAAAATGGTATGTTTGCTGCATCGCTGCAACATTGTGAGTTTACTGGTTGAAGGACACGTTTCTTGATATTTGAAAAACGGGAATGAAAACTTTGTTTTGTAGTAGTTTGTAAAATGTGTACATACAAAGTGGTATGACCGTATGAGGTAAAAATTGGGCACTGTCCACGGATGAGAACATTTTCAGCCAAGTTATTGACAAGGTTTAGTTGACCTTGCTATAGAGTTAGCAAATACAGCGATCAGGGTACATGTAGTGGTTTCGTGTGTTACAACAGGGCTTTAGTAACATGGTAACATCATGGAAATGGCAATTTCGATCTATGAAATATCCACCATCATGGGAAATTGTTTGTTTGGAACATAAACCAGTTAATCTAGTTAATCAAACAATATTTATATGATTGTCCATGTCAAACAATGCTGGTCTGATCATGTTATATAAAGCCTTAACGTTCACCAATGTGTAATTATTCATGTCCCATAAGAGGACGTGACAGGAGGGATGCTAGCTGACAAGGTTAAATAGAACAGGTAGTGAGGGGAAATGCACAGTGAATCATTGTGTCAATTAGTCATTCAACTCGCCTAGACCGATCGGCATTTACCATTATCCACATGGAGACACACTACATACATTAGGGGAGACGGGATTTTGTTTGATATACGAAATATATAAGAGCTTAAATGAATGGCAATGGCAGAATGGATCTTCTTACCTTGTACTAGAAGTTCAGCTTCACTGAATGCAACTCCAGCAGCGTTCCTTGCTTCACATTTATACACCCCTTCATCATCAGGCCCCGCCTCTCTTATTATCAATGAACATAAGTCCACTCCTTCGAATTCTATTCTGAAGTGTCTATCTTCCTTGATCTCTCTACCATCCTTGTACCAATACACCTGTGGCTCTGGGAATCCTGAGATACGACAGTCAAATCTGGCAGCGCTTCCTTCCAGCACGTCCGAATCTTTCATGTCCTGGTGGATGGCCGGGGGCTGGTAGGTTCGCTTACGGGCTCGATGGCCTCGGTACACGGCCTGGATGGTGGTAGCAGCGTCGGTCACCACCCTAGCGGGGTTCCCTGCGTCCATATCCATGTCTTCGGAGTCTGATGTATGACTGTTGAAATCAGCAAGCCCCAAATCGGATACGGGGTCGTACTCTGCGAAGTCAGAAGTGCGATCTGATCCGGTCTGGTCACTACCGTAGCTTGAGAAAGGAGCCTCCCCGTCAAGGGTTGATGTATCCCGTGCGCTCACAGTGGTTGCAGTCGGTGTGGACTCATCCGCGTTATCTACCTCCTGCTCTATGTTGGTATCAATAACTCCGTGGGGTGGTAAATACTTGGATTGATAAGTTGGCTGTGTCTCTGCATGTACTATTGTAGCATTGGATGCTGGTTCCACCGCTTGCTCGGCACTCCGATCGTTCAAATCGATATCACATACGTCAACAGGTTCGTGGTCGATTTCTCGCTGGTCCTGTTGAGCTAGTCTCTGTGCGTCCTCTTCTCTCTTAGCCTTCAACAGGTCTGCTAAGGAAGTAGCGTCGTTATTTTCCAAGGGATCCTGTCCAGTGGTTTTCTTCAGGTTACTGAATAGTCGCAGTGCTGTCATCCGTCCGATAGCTCTGACTGCAGTGGCGGTTTTCTGGGTGGTTGGAATCAGAGGGAAGAAAAAAATACTTGAATGAAACAGAACACAACTGTTACAATGTCTTGTATAGCAGAAGCCATAGACGTACGACAGGTAATAATAGAAATAGCTCAAGCTGCCCACAGGAAAATCTAATTTAGAATTGATAGGCCATGAGGGCGACTTGAAAGCCGCTTAACAAACCCTGATTATCCTACCGCTATGAAGCTACCCACCACACTACACCATGACTACCCATTCATGTTCCTATTCTGTTATGGTATGCATCCTTGGTCAAACTTTTCCCAACAATGGAGTTAACATTACTCTGAACAGCGCCGTGGGTATATGTAAATATTCACCCGCTAGCATTACTGCAACTGTACAATTAACAAGTGTGTACAAAGGCTATCTGGTTTCTGAAGGGCTAGCCTGCTCTGTGATTTGCTGATAAAACAAGGTTAGTGGATGGTGGGATCGGCTTACTATCGAGCAAACCATACAGACGGTAGGTGGTACTATTGGAACAATAACTGCAGTACTTTAAGCTCCTTCAGAAGACCATGAATGCCTTCACACACTTGTACAAGTAGACTCCCCTCATACCCTCACACTTGATGACGCCAGGCATAATATTCTGCAACAGTCGTCGGCTTCCTTAAAGACCTAAGCTTGGCAATAATTTCAGAGGAAGAAATGCTGACCAATCAAGCCCCTGATCTTTCACTGGTGGAGCTGTGTCCAATATTCCCCAAACTCTGTTGCCATTCATTTTCTCGTCATATCGGTTTCCAGAAACTTTTTAGAATAATTTTATTACACGGCCAGGAATCCAACGACCCAACAGAGAGCAATAAATAAACACAACATGTCATAAAAAATAGCATATAGAATTGACATAAACACACCTCTGCTTAAAGGAAAAGCTTTATTCAACAAACAACCAAATCTGTCTATAAAACAACATATGAAAATGTGCAACAGTTCTATATTTACAAGTAATAAACTGCTGCAAACTGCTCATCAGCCAAAATTTCCTGAAATATATCAAATGTTTGGAGTTAGGAGGGCCTGACGCGTTTCAATCCTAGCAGGATCTTTCTCAAAGGCTGAAAGTATTTTACTATAGACAAAGGGTGCCATAAATAGTTATGATACTCAATATCCGTTCACTTTCAAACCAACAATCTAAAAGAAGAAGAATAAAGAAAGAACTGGTTTGTTTGTAAACCGTGGCTATAGGTCTGTGGTCAGGTTATAATCCTATAATTCGATCGAGGAATATATGGCCCTTCCATAGGCTCCAATGGGGTACAGTAGACAGGTATAAACCACACACTGGACAGCACAGAAGGCAGTAAAATGACGCATACAATCACACAACTAATTACTTTCAAAATGACAGACATAAAAGATGGCCGCCACATTCCACAAGTTGAATCACTTATTAGTTTCACAGATTTGGTTTAAGGGAGCCGTCAGGTCGAGACGGCTGCTTTAATTGGGGGCATGGAGTGCGTGGTAAAGAGCTCGACCCATTTTAAAACAGGCTGTAAATCGGAGATACAAGAATGTTGACGACGAAAACATCAGACACAACAATTGACCCGTCCTAAAGTGGTTTTGCACTTATACATCACTGGGCAAAGATATCACAGTGCAAAATCGCTTACTTCACTAGACCAGCGGAAAACTGAGTTTCTTATGGAGCAATAAAACAGTCTGACACCGGAAGATACTCAGATCTGTTCAATATCCTCTCAAACTGAGTTTGATTTTGGGTGACAAATAGTTAGGATACAACCAATACATCCCGTTGACAGTACAGTATAACCGTGTGGTGCAGGTCACGCTATCCGGCCCGTTTACGATTGAGATAAATATTGCGAAATTATAATTTACAGCTTTGACTTTAACCGAAGTGGCAAATATTGTAAATCAAGATTGTATTTCAACCTGACAGAATGAAATGTTTCTCATCAGCAGCAGAAGAACCTGTTTATTTGGCCGATTGCCAGGGAAGCCGATTGCCTACTCGGGCATTATGCGAAGCACCATATGCTAGGATTATTCCACTTCTGAAATGGAAAATACTTCTCAGAAATTGCCACCACAATACAAGGTCATCCAGGTATAGGGCGTGGGGTTAAGAGGCATTATGGCAAGTTGATGGTGGAGATTTCAGTCAGGCTGAACATTTCAACGAATTTTCCTGAAAAATAGCCTTGGGTGCTTATACAAGACGCATTAATGAGTGCTTCTTGTTGGTTACATCTGCAAGAGCACGGTAATTAAGAAGGCATGAGGTTGGAGTCCAAACGTTGATCCTACATCATGGACCTTTCCCCCTATAATCTTGAAATCTCTGCTCCAAATCCTCGAAGACCATTAAACACGGTGATGTTACAAACAATGGACGCTGTGTCGTCAGTTTGTTGGTTTCAAATCTCCTTATTGTATGTCCCATTGGAGGTTGATACCTGTCATGTTATGGGACACCCATGGTGCATAGGGACAATATATCTTGGGATTATTCCTCCTTCCAATTTCACGCTTCCTGACAGCAATTTCCAATGCATCACGGCCCAATTTCATGGTTCTGTTATCTGTAAGCGTAGAATTGGTGCTTACAGAAATAGTTTTGTGCTAGAAGATGCGATTTCTCGCTCGTACAGAATGATGTTTAGTCATCGAAGGTAAGCGCAAAATAATGATCTCATCAAGAAAAGCAACATACATGCTATAGAAACAACAACGACAAGTTGGGAAGCGACAAGTTAATCTAACTACAGGAAGTCCGAATAGGTTGGGGGCACGGGTTAAGTCGATGAGAGGTTTAGAGTTGTTGGTTCAAGACCTAGTTCTGTCAGTTTTGTAGCAAAATCATGAGCCCCAGATTTCAAATGAAGTAACTCATGAAATATTTTACACGTATAACGGTATATCCTTCAACTTGGTTCAAGTCAAGCATAAACATATCGGCTTAAGCTTCAACTTTGGTTCTGACCCTGGTTTCTGCTCTTTGATTCATATAGGCCTTCTTTGTCCAAGTTAATGTTACAAGTATCATAGGGTACGTTCAGACAGCCTTGTATTTGTGTGTAGAGCTTTTAGCCGACGGTTCCGAGGTAGGGGAACAAGAAAACGGAGGTTCAACTTTAGCCAGAAGCTTTAACGGTTAACCTATAGATATTTCAGCGTGTCAATGGCAGAGACGACGGCCTGGACCTGGGTCCAATCCACGGTTTGAAAAGGAAAGCTTGGGAAAAATATCACATAAGATTTCCGGTACAAGAACAATTTGACACAAACATCGAATAAAATGATGTGAACGTGAAGTTGCAGCGAATTGTAGAATGTAGACTCCCTGTTTCTGAAATGTTTGTGAAAGAAAAGAAAAGTTTGTTGTAAGCAAAGCAGAAATTGATACTTACCCTTGACAACAGGTTTTTGCTCTTAGAGTTCTTGCCGTCCATAATGATGCCAATGAATGCTCAAGATACAAGATAACAAGACACCGAAAGTGATGGCAATCCGATCCAACGAAATCTTTCTGCAAGCGAAAAGCCTCTCAAATCTCACCTCACGAACTCTGTTCAGAATCAACACCGCCAGTTACAGTGTTTGGTTCAACTGTGGTTTTTAATGGCTTTTTATACCAAGAGTCTGATGGATTTGAGCTGAACAAGGCAGTCGATTGTTCCTCAGTGCCCGACCTATGTCACTAAGGCATGAATAACCCCAGTCGCTGGGCCAAAGTTTCAATGACGTCAGTTTCTTTCCAGCTATCAGAGACAGAGAAGTAAGCAACTTCGTCCTCCAAACGCAGCTTCCGCTGTAAGTTTGACAAACCTCTTCGTCCTCTTATATACTATACTAGGAAGACTTACAAGTGAGGTTACTTCTAAGCATGAAGACAATACCCACACCATGCTGTTTAACAGTCAACGAATACCCTTTGTGGGCGACCAAAACCTTTGGCAAACAAGTCAACAAAACCGAGAATACTCAGAGCTAAAGGTCCATGCAATGTTGAACAAAGTCGTGGAAAGCTTGTTTCCCAAGAAGGCGTAGAAAGGTATAACTTCCCTTATGCTGTTTCCCTACAATCCCATGAGAATAATACGTCTAGGTGCGATGACCCAATACAGCACTAAGAACATCAATAGACAGAGAAACTTGACTTAAACAAGGACATATAATTAGCGCTGGTTTGCTGACGATGCATTGTATTTATCACAGATTAGGAAGAAACGTGGCGCTTTCAGGGAAGAATATGATCAACGGTAAGCAGAATGTTGTCTGCTCAACGTCGCCACATTCACAGGGAAGTTTTTGTTGAAGATGAAAGTTGATCATTAGCACGTTGGGTTCACTCAATGGTGAAGACGTCCTTATATCAATCACAGATACAGACAATGTTCGAATAATCCCTTAGGAGCTGCTATAGAGCCTGACATGAGTTGACTGACCTGCACTATACTCCAGGTTGATGAAAGGACCTATACCCTGCCTCTGGCGAGTATACGTTTTATTCACGATATATTTCACATTGTCAATGGTTCTGGATTTGTTAAAGAGAGATATGCAATACAATTCATGTGGGTTTCTGGACGAATCAATTCCTAGATGACCAACACCCAGGTTATCTACCTCCAGAAGCAACTCAAACCATTGGTGAGGTTTCCAAGTGGATCCCAAGAGGGTTCATCCATGGACAGATGGAGGAATAACGGAACATATCCGCTTCACAAGACCGTGCTGATTTCATATACACTGTATAATCATCGAAGACTTGTTGCTATTATACACCATAAAGACAGAATGTCGTTTTGCATAATCAGGAATGAGTATAGCACTCCTAACTTTAAGCTTCATAATTTCAGGGTATGCCTAATATGTTTGAATGATGAGACTTTTGCTACAACTACTTAAAGGTAAGAATCCAAAACAGAAATGTTCACAGATTTACGTATAACTTTCCGGGTATGAAGATGGTGGTGGTAGAAACATACCGTTACAATTCTTTCGCCTGAAATGGTGTTTTTATCCAGAAATTAGTAAAACAACGACCGAAAATCTTTTTGATCTTTTAAAAGATCAAAAATAAAAGAGAAAAGACTTAGGAAATACTGTGGCCGTTTTTCACTGTTTTCTCAAAAAGTGGGCAACGTATGGGACTAAAGTTGACTGTTACTGTATCTTCCTTGATAGTTTTACCCATGAATTTGTATTTCTTTGACAAAACCAAAGTATTACCTTTAACTATTATCGAACTTTTACACCGAAAAATAACAGTTTTAAAAGATCGCCCAGCATAGGACATTATGCAGACTAAATGAAACTTAGGCCAAATTCACCTAACGGATGGCACTCAAGTACTGAAAGTACCATAACTACAGTCTACTACTATTCAACTCATAAGTTTCAATCATAGATATGCTGTTTATGCTGTATGTGACTCATGATGCGTCATCACAGATAAACACAATCTTATTGGCGTCGTCAAAAGTTGTATTTTTCAAACTTGCACCGATGATGTTGTGATGGAAGATTTGAATGTGTTACCTTCACAAACAACATTCCATAGCAAGAAGATGAGTAAAACATCATGAAATTCCATCCTTAAAAAATCTTTCTATTGGTGAAACCCATAGGTGCGACTATACCTCCATGGAGTAGACGAAATGTCTGGACACTTAGACTGTGACTAGAGAGGAAAGATCTTATCACAGGGGTGAGATATTCCACCAAATATCATTACTTTGCCCTTGGTTCATTCATGATGGAACATAAATCTCTTGACAGAGGTCACAAGGTGTGACAATACCACCGGGTAAGGTGGTAAATGCCGTCAGAGAATTAGCTGACATGGTTATCAGGCTTTGATGTAGGACCGCACTATTCTCCCCTGGGATGATGAAAGGACACAATGAAGGGACAACCTGTTTAAGCCTTGCTCATTATGCGCTTGGTTCCCCGTCTTAAAACTCCTCTGAAGAAGTCAGTGTGGGTACCTGAGCAGGTACAATTGAGCAATTGTTGGTAATATCAAAGGGCTTTGGTAAGAAGGGACTTAGGCCTATTCCAGGCCCAGCCTTGGCAAGAGATTCGGTAAATATATGCACTCACGATCTTTCTACTTTCACATTCAATTTCAATCAGACAAATTAATATCACCCCACCATGGAACATTGCAGGAAGAGTCCCAAATCCAAATGTGATAAGGTTGATTGTTTCATTCTTTGTAACTGTCGTTTAAAAGGTCGCAAAATACACCAAGTCAAGATGCAAAGATACTTGATTCGGTTACATTAACCTGTCTTGTAAAAATTCAGAACATTTGTAACTTTCAGCTTGAAGTGTTGGCAAATACTGATAATGACAATTGTTTCTGGGTTACTGAGTGCCACGAACCTCAATCTGACCAAGTTTCTCACTCTGTCTAAAATGTTCACTCGACAAGACAGACCATGAGGCAAGTCCACTTGAGAATTTCAATTTGTTTGACTGGCCTACCGCATGGTGGAGGTCAATGGTTTATCATTTGAACTGACTCTGAAAGAATACAGCATCATCACAACTAGCATTGGAAGTGACATGTATGTCAGACGTACATGTCTTTCTTCTACTTGTTGCCGGTTTAGCTTTGAACAGTTCATGAACCAAAACGCCCCTGATGTGTACTGCACAGGTGCAGAATAAACAAATACATAATAAATAGATCAATACATAAATAAAATTAACTAAAACAAAGGGATAGGACCATCATGTGTCCGCTGCCTCAATGACCGTCTTTCTCAAACTAAACTCTTAACCCTAATCCTAATCTCCCAATGTGGCGTCGCATAGCGTAATAACTTCACTATTACTGCTCAGGGATATGAGTGGCCTAAAAACAAAATCTGAAAACACCTAGAAAAAAGCTGAAATTTAAAAGGTTTAATATTTCTGTACAGATATAGGTGTACACAAAAGCTGAAATTTTGAGTTAAAATCTAAACCAAACAATTCTGAAACCAGATTAAAATCCGAAGTCTCACAAAAATGTATGCTGTCTGTAATGGCGTTGTATTGTCATGCTTTGTGCAGGTCTAGGTGTGTACAAGCCGAATCGGACAGACTGTACATCAGCTCCTTGTAACTGTATATTTTCCCTTGTTTGGTTCTCAAGGCAAAGCCTTTATAATACACATCAAGGATTACATGTAACATTTAAATGCTACACCATCATTTGCAACATCCAATCATTATACTTCATGAACAATGCATAGAAGTCTAAACAAAAATCGTTATATTCACACCGTGTACAAGGCTGGCCTTCGAAATGTACTTTCAACCAAAGACCACCAACTGAAGGTCTTAAGTAATGATTATTTAATCATTTTCGTAATCTGCACAGAAAACGAACATTTACTGACACAAATGTAAACATTCGGTTGAAATAAGTAATTGCCATATTATTGCGTTAAATGTTGATCTAATCAAGTCAGTATAAGATATATCATGATTAGTAGACTCCTTCACAGTGAATGTGCAGAACCGCGACGTAAAGTCATTGGCTTTTTTATTGATTCTTTAATACCACCGAAGTAAAACTCATCAAATATTTAGCACAGCGTCTTCCCTGTGTGCAATTTATATTCATTACGTATACAGGGGAAATGTTCGATACTCCGAGCAAGCAATGCGAGATGGTAAGAAGTCGATTAGGATTAAAGTACAAACATCACAGTACCATTGATCATTTGGGCTTGGCATTCCTGTCATGGTAGAAATATGCAAGCAAGCAAGTAGAATGAAATACTAATTGTACACCACGAGGAACAAGACACATTATAGCCTTTGAGAAAGATCCTGCAAGGATCGAAACGTCAGGTCCTCCTAAGATTATATTTTTGGCAATTATGTCGTTTGATGAGGAGTTTGCAGCAGTTTATTACTTGTAGCTTGAAAGAAATTTGTGAAATTCTCGAAATAGTTCTTGCTAATCATATTCTGGACAAACTAACCAACATTATTGAACAGAGGGAATGATAATTATAGTTAGCTTTTTTTTCAAGAGACATTTGCGTTACTCTTTCCAAATCATTCGATCTATGAAACTGCATGGTTGCAGTAATTGTAAAAAAAAAAAAAAAAAAACACGCACGAGACAAGATATGTTTATGAAATGTTCGTTTTGTAAAGCGGAGACCAAGCGTCCCAAAGAGTGGTCGAGAAAAAACGGCGAAAAAGCCGTGACAAAGTGGAAGGCATGTTGAATCCCAGCATTATATACTTCATACTGATTAAGTACATGTAATGTAGCGTTATATGTCAAGGTTTGACATGTGATTAAATTAAAAAATTACGCAAAATGATTTAAATTTGTGTATTTTGCTTGGTTGAAGAAAATAGTCCTTTATACTTAGGCCTATACAGGCCTTTTTGAAGTCTCTATGGCACATCAATTCCATAAGGAAATAGTGTGGTTATGTACACAGTCTACAACACTGCTTTGAAACGTTAAGTAAAGAGTTTTCTTCACTGTGCAAGGACGTTTCAACGCAACCTAGGGCGTTTTCGAAACGGAGGCTCAGGCTCCGTTTCAGGCTCTGGCTCCATTTCGTGAGTCCATTCTAACCCAATGGGCATCAACATAGAGACTTTTGGCTGCGGTTCTGAAGTAGATTCTCTTGTATGAAAAGGAAAACAGTTTCAGCTTCAATGAAAAACCACAACCTATATTTTCAGCATATGGATGACAGAGCTGGAGCCTGAGCCTGAGCCTAAGCCTCCGTTTCGAAAAGGACCCTAAACTCACTTAGCCACTTATTTCACAGATAATTAACCTGACTAAAGAGGGCGCTATGACTAATACTCAAGGCGCCAGGGTGACTTGTTTCTGAAAGTTGAAACTGTGCCCGTTGTGGTTCCATTCTACGCCCTTGATATTTAATACACGTAAAGAGGTGTAATTTACCATATGAATCCCTAAGTCTCCTCACCGACTGACTTCCCTATGTACTAAGTATTCGTCAGACCCCGAGAATGATACCAACTCATTTTCAATGTGTATGTCTGTAATATAAACACATGACATCCAAATCTGGTGGGATACGTCTTGGTGTAAGCCCAAACGTAATTCAGAAGTAATGCTTTCTGGATACTTTGTTAAAACATGTCACAGAATTTCTTTTTGGGATAAACTTCAAGAAATAACACACAGACAGTAGTTACCACCGTGATAAGTTGCAGCACATTAGTCATTGCATTACATTTACAATCGTAAATAGTTTCATCACAAACTGAAGCAGAAGCATATGTGTAATAGTGGTTCAATAAGTTAACCCTATGTCCGTTTCAGCCTACACTCAAGCACAAGCCTAAATTCTTTGCATCAATTAGCAGTTTTACAAGCAATAGTGACTTTCCCAAGAATATTGCAGTAGAAATAAACTCACCTGCCACCTTCGTCTTGCCATGTAACTCTTGAGCCTGATGGAAGCTCCCCTCAGTCTAGTAATAGGACGATGTGACTGGGTCTTTCTAGCTAGCCAGGGGTGTTCCAAACACTGAGTAACAGTACGACGTTTCCTGAGGGTTGGTAATTCATTCAAGAGTCCTTTCACTTTCACGTCAAATAGGGTTCTTCAGCTCGAGAGAGATTAACTTCCAACAAAATACAGACTTAAATCTTGGGTTTCCATCGGGTTTGAGTTGAAGTGGGACAGTTACGTAAAAGCAGGATATAGTAAACAGCACTGAGGAGGGACGTGTGGTTATTTGGGGACCAGGGAATGGATCTGGATTGCAATTACAAATGCACTTGAAACGGTTTAAGATGGAAATAGCAACACAATCTGGGAGGGAAGAGTGACTCAGGCACAATGCAGCAAGTGCTTGAAGTAAAGCTAATCTACTTGAGGTTATGGGACAGAGTGCATAGTGGAACTGTCTATAACGGTTCAATACAGGGCACTGAGACTAGGACCAAAACAAGCAATATATGAAGGGAAAGATGGACATAGCAGTTGCCTTATAATATCACCTATATTAACCAAGGCAATGCAATGAAAACTGCACAATGAGACCAAAGTTACTAATTGTGAATCATTCATAAACAAACATTTATGAAACGCTGGATCCATGTAGGCCCAATGCAATGATTTGTGCAGTGACAATTTGATATTTTCGTTTAAAATGAAACTTGTTTGCCAGAAGAAAATCTAAACTACAATTTGGACTGTTCTGAATGCAACATAGTTTTAGCTCATTAAAAACAACAAGGATATACAAGCACTGAGTATACAGTGCTCATCTACGTCAGTTAAGGGCAAGCCTATAATTTGCATACTATATAATTATCATCATTTAGCTTTTTATATATATAAAAAAAAGGAAAACTTGTTTGAAAAAGAGGCACAGTTTGGAATTGTTGACATACAGTAATCATAATGAATAAAATGTGTTATAAATTTCACAAGTACATTAATGATTATTTGGACGTACTCTTTGTGCTTGACCAGTAATCTCACGATGAAGTCCCTAGCATCACTGGATACATCATCAAATGCTTCATCTTCAAAGTCCCATTCTGCTGCTGTGACATTATTCAGAGTCTCTGCATCAGTGTCACCCATGAATGGTGATAGACCGCTAAGCCTAGGGAAATACAAAGCCAGAAACATTAACCTTACCTAAGGAATTATGGCAAGTTATATTTCATTACTGCATGGCCTCTCTCCAATAGACAGTGAGTCAAGAGAGTTTGTTTCTTTGCTCTAAATGAATGGTCAACCTCAAAGTGCAACCACCAATGACAGTCACATTCAATACATTGACTATACACCTTATTCACGTCGCCTTGTCACCTTCCTTGTATACCCATTGGAAAGACAACACCAATTCTAAAACGAAAACGGGTACCAGACTACTTTTAATCCAAGCCTCGGTTTGATTACACTGCTTCAAATGTAGGATGGATACACCGTGAATAAGATGAATGTGATGCTGAAGATACCCTGAGGGAAATCCTGTTTGAAGATAATTCACTAGACAACCATGTTCAATAACATTAGGATAGTCAATACTGAGTTCCTGACTCAGTATGACATGCAGATGAACATCCACCTGTACACATATCAGATAGGACTAGGAATAGAAGTATATATATAGTGGATGGTGGATTACTCACAGTACATAGCAGATGACACCAAGACTCCACATATCAGTTGGGAATCCGATCCTTTCATAGTTGACAACCTCTGGTGCAACAAACTCTGGAGTACCAAATAACACCTTAACATTCTCATCTGGGTCCAGTCTTCTAGCCATCCCAAAGTCAATCAGTTTGATGCTGTTATGAAGGAATAAAGATTCTCATCACAAATATGCATTTTTAACTGACAAATTACTTACAAAGCAAAATTTATAAAACCGGTGCCCGTTTAAAGAAAACATTTCTCCATTCCAGGACAATAGAAGTGCATTTAAATAGAAGTGCATCTAAAGAGACAAAGGAATTTGACAAGAACTGCTTTGAAAAATATTGTGGTTCTTAATGTTACCTGGTATTGAGTTTCAACAAAATGATATCTTTATTTTTGACAAAATGGCAAAGAATACCAACAACATGTAGCCAGGATTTTACTTATTATGATGTAAAGAGACTTACTGAAATTCAATGGGTCATTAAAAGGTAATTTATTTCAAGAAGTTCAAGACGTGTCCTGGGGCTTTCTCTCCTACGAATTCTTTAGTGGGGAAACCTGACAACAGAGTCATCAAAGCCAGATTCAACATTCATTTCATCTTTTACAAACTATAATATAATGGCAGAAGTTATTTGATTTTGTGGTTACCTTGTTCCTATTTTATCTACACACATGATATTCTCTGGTTTGAGATCGAGGTGGAGGAAGTTATTCTGATGCATGTGATGTACTCCTTCACACACTTGACGCATATACATGACAACCTCTCTCTCAGTCAGATCAAAATCATCATCAACTACACGCTCAAATAACTCTCCTCCTGAAATACTGCAAGGGGAAAGAAAGGAGAAATTATAAATACAGAAGATGGATTGAATGAATTGAAGATTTAAAATCTGTTTCGAGAAAACAAAAGGTTTGGGACTAAGCAATACTGTAAGAAGGCAAAAGTTCCTATATGTTACTAAAGAAGAAGAGAAATCAACTTGTATCAACTGTTGTAATGTGAAGAGATCTGCATTTCTGCAAGATATCAACGCAGATAACGAGGGCGGGGAGTATTTCCAAAAAGGTGAACCTCAGAAACGAATAAAAGCGGGACAACTTGAGCAGTTCGTTAGTGTAAAAATCTCCAGCTTGAAAGCACGACTGATAGAGGGCGCTATTACACAATTCTCGCTGTAGTTGAATGAGTCAGGTGCGTTTCCTTCACTCACTTAGCGTGTCCAGCTACATTGAACAGCGACACAATTCACGTGGGACATGAAGTAGAGGCAGTTAGTGTCAGTCAGACAGAATCTACCTCCATCATGCATGTATTGGATGAAAATCATCTATGAAAGGACTCCCAAAGTCACACGAATTATGTGCACGCTGCAAATAAATACTACTGTCGAAAATAAGTTTCCATGATACATCTCGGTTATGTATTTCACTGTTTATCATATAAATTTGATGACTAATATCAGGCCCGCGTTCAGAACTAATAGTACCGACTTGCAACACGTGGGTGCATTTATAACGAAACATATAATTCCCCTGTAACTTAGAAAGTAATGCGAAATAACGTACACTCTCAGCTATAACTAGAAGAGGAGTCATTTGAATTTAATGACAAGTCAGTTGACGGATTCATTATCAACATTTGGTGTGTTGGATTAATGTCAGCGTCGGCCTTAAATTACAAACAAAGTTTATTGAAGAAAAACAAGTGTCAAAAGTTTCCCTTTTTATGTATTAACGGCACTTATACTTAAAAGGACCAAGAATTTTAATGAATATTCATGACCTATGAATTCAAGACAGTGTACTTGCTCACATCATAGAGCTCTGTTTGTAGCTCTATGCCCACACGATGGATATTACTAGTATGATGTAAGTATGGTTGTTGAAGGTACATTGAAACTTCATCGTGAAGCCATTCTTTGATTTGATAGGCCTACCAGTAATGAGACCACCGCCCCGTGTGGGTTACAAGGCTGGTATGGATGTAAATTTAAGACTTCCCAAATGACATGGTACCATAGGACATGCCGAAAATACGACAATCACTCTCTAGCATGGGAGGAAATGAGACAGCGAATTTAGGGTCTGCTTCTCCGTGGGGCAATCCTTATATGCATGCTTGAATAGGAACACGGTAGGAATAGGGGGCACATTGGGTGAATCACATGGCCCTCTATATCCGTTATACATTATTCAAAACACGCTGGTTGAATTGAATTAATCTGTCTAGCCGACAGGTGAATATTAGACTTGTTCAAGTCCCTGGATAGGAATAATTGTCTCGATATTGGTGTTTTCAGCAGCCGAATTTGAGAAAGATCCTGCTAGGATCGAAACGCGTCAGGCCCTCCTAACTTCAAGCATTTGATATATTTCAGGTCATTTTGGCTGATGAGCAGTTTGCAGCAGTATATTACTTATATTGACAAAATTATACACGTCACATTCAGCAACTATCGGCCCTGCAGTCGACCATACTTCGCAGAAAGACTGAATTTCCCTCTCTACGAATATGAAGTGAATCAAGCATTACTCACTGTAAGGGGTTTTCACTTAGGAGTGACTGTGTGTAAATCTTGTTGTTTCTAACCAAAAGAAGTCCAAACAACGTGATTAACAACACAGATTCCCCAAGTACAAGTCAAATCATGGAGGAATAAGAATTGGTCAAACTAATTCAATCCGTGTGCACTGCGTCTCCAGATGTCAAAATGTCAAAATGATGAAAACTAGAGATATGGAAGGTGTAGCCCAAGGAAAGGAGCTTGTTATCAAACCAAGAGGGAGTTCCAACTGTTGACTGAATCCGTTCAAGGTAGCTTGTTACTTCAATTGTTCATCACTGACACAAGGACATATGGGATGCTATAGACAATTCATTGGTTGGGGGGATTTCTCCGAGGGTTCTGACCAATTGGACCAAAATGCTACACCCCAGGATACGGTGAATCCATTCAAATGACGGATGTACTTCCAGCTTAATGTCCCCAGGGACTCTGGGTGTAAGAGGTAGCACAGTCTAGCTCCTCTACAAGACGATGGCTAAGTGCCTGACAAACAGCACAGACATGAAATCAAACAAATATTTGCTTTACAGATTTCCACTTTGCTTATTCATTCATTACTAGTGACAAAAAAAACCTCTTGTAAAGGAATTAGGTTCATCATGCTTGGCTTCATGTGGTTACGCTCAACGAGTGACGGTTGTCTGGAAAAGTGGGATAGTCAAGCTTAGTCTTGCGGAAGATGAGGTTCACAATCTAAATCTTTTCCCAATTATAAGACGTTTATTCGTTTAGCAGCAACGCTTACCATCAAGGTCTTTCTAGTTGGAGATGGGAGTCACAGATATAAAGCTGATATGCCCTGATATATTTCACAGGGTACAAATGATATTTCCGATCATAATGCAACTCTGTAGATGATTCATTATCATGAGAAATTGCACAAATCATGTTGAATAATGTTACATTGTTTCGGGTGACGAAAACAACCATAAATCTCTTCTCGCTTTCCATGTCATAAAGACATTTCATGAGTAATGATAACATGCAGAGAATTCTTACACAATTTATTTCACAATGAGAAAACCACACATATTTTCGCCTTAAAGTATTTAGGAGAAAAACTTAGATCAAAAACTGTAGACTTACAAGCAGACGACAAAGTTAGTATTTGAATAAAGAGCAGAACAAAACAAAACCCCTGCTCCCCATTTCTTCAATACATGATAAATCTATGTGATGCGGATGTACTGCTATGATTCGTATTTGTTAAAAAAAAAAAGTTGCATAAGTGTTCACCAATCCCAGAGTGTTTCAAATCTTTCCCGCCATTTTTAAACATGTCAACAGAGGGCGCTTCAAGCCTACAGATTTCTACTTACTATTCAGTGACCATGATGACTCTGTTGTTGGTCTCGAATGCATCCACGCACTGCAGCAGTTTAGGATGTTTCAATTGGTTCATGGTCTCAATCTCATTTCGCGCCATATCCTTGTCTTTGGACTTGAGTGCCCGGATGTACTTGGCTGCCCAGATCTTCCCAGTGTCTTTCTCAATGCAGCGGTACACAGTGCCATAGCGCCCTCTGGAAGTTAAACAAAAATGTAGAGCTATAAACTACCAACAAGGGGAATGTAGGTTGTCAAACAATATGGAAAGAAACAACTGGGCCGGCAATTTCATGGAGCTGTTAAGCACAAACAAAATTGTTTAGCACAAAATGTCTTGCTCAATAAACTAACCACCATTAAGAATTCCATTTCATATTTATGGTCAGTGAGGAACAGCCAAAGAACTATCATAATGTGTTACAAAACTAATTTGGTTGTTAGTGCTGTTTATCCTGACAGACATTTCATGGTTAGCATTTTTTTGGTGCTAAGCAGGGTCGTGATATACTCTGGGGGAAACATCTGGTTGGTTCTTCTGAGTCGTGTTACCATGGGGGCATGGTGTGCCGTGTTGGTATGGCAACGGGCACGGGCGGTAGATACAATCGGTAACAGGTTAATTTGAGGTTTAATCACTCAGTGGTTTGAGGTTAACCTGGAGTTAGGGGTGGGTTTGGCACTTTGAATTGGGGTTAATTTGAAATTTGGGTTTAATTTGAGGTTCCAGAGTACTTGTGAACTGGGGTTAGATTAGGGTTAGGGTTAATTTGGGGGTAAATTGGGTTTGGGATTGATTTGGGGGTAAATTGGGTATGGGGTTACATCTTGGGGTTTGGGGTTAAGTTGCTTCAGAACTTGCAGTTTGGGTCTGAGGCTCAAGATTAGTAAGTTTAATTTGAAATTTACTTTGGGTTTATTTCAAGTTTGTAATCGATTTGGGTTTGGGGATTGTGGAGAATATATTTCAAATGGCTAGCATGAGATTAATGGTGGGCCAAAATGCCAGCAGGCAAATGGTCATCATAAGATCAGCTACCGGTCATTGACCCAGTACACCATATAGGATTTAGTCCCGGTCATTAGACAATGTGAATCTATTATAATTCGTGTATAAGAGTAACTTGAATGGTGTGAAGGATAACACACTTCACAAACTGGAAGACAGCCAAGAAACAGCATTAGGTCAAATGAAGCTTTCCGTCTTCAAAAACTGTAGGCCCCTATTATTACAACGAATTACGATGTTTTGCTGGTCTTGTTCTATTGTCAGGTTGAAAGTGAAACATAGCTGGCGTTTACAGCTCTTCAGAACCAACCAACCAAGTAAACATAAGGTTTATGAAAGACAAATGAAGAAGTTGTACAATTTAACTCAAGTACTATGATAAATCTACGGTCAGATTCGGTATCTGTGCCCACAAACGCTGCTAATGTTCAATGTTCAATACTGGAACACAATGTGCGACCTCTAAACTGTACTAAACTTCCCTATAATCACAGACCCCCACAATCCATTCAATGGCAATCTGTGCAATAAATACTAGCCTTTCTCAATGACTCTGAATCGTCAGTTCACATGACCAATCAATAAAAACTGTCCTTCAAAGCTACAATTTAACAGACACTTCTCTTTCTCTAGATTTTCCCGATGTTAGCTCTGGTGTTTCTGTTACAATGAAATCTGTTTTGGCAACAAGAAGACCTACCAGGAACTGGCGCGCATGAATGTGGATAAAGGGTTTAACCCAGACAGCTATGGGCTAATTTATGGTTGCATGTTTTGTCAATAGATATATTGTAGTTTTAAGCAACTAACACAGCGAAACTAACATGTATAGACCGAAACGTAAATTCAGGGCATGTTGCAACATCGTTAAAAACCTCAATTTTAAAGATATGGATTTCATGTCTCAAACGAACTACAAGTTAAGAATTGTATGAAACTAATCTCTAGTTCTACACAAATGATTTATAGGACCACCGAGTAGCAGCACTTTTACACAACACCACAAAGCCGTGCATTGAACTGAAAGTCTGAAGTCTGACATAAAAGTCAATGGCTTATTGTATGGCCTGTGATTTCAGATGAGATGCAGAAAGGTCCATAGCGCCCACAGTATCGGTTTGTGGTGTCGCCATCGTCTATAAAAAAAATGTCGTTATTTTCCTGCCTTGCAAACCGTGAGACTAAAATCTACTCTTTGTTCCGTGAATTCCAAAAGTTCCAGATATTGACATGCAGAGTAACATTCAACCATCACAAGCAAACGAAGATACGTCAATTTTGAAGACGCAAGATGTCAAACTAACTGACTTTTGGCGTCCATCAGCTGGGCACATAGCCCCAGGATATAGACACATCAATAGAACGCTATTTGGAGATACTTGTCAAGCAAAAGTCGTAAGGTGACTTGCATCTCGCACAAGATGCCTTGAGACATACATCTAGCAAAACAAAAGACGTATGTTAACAATCCCTGGGCCTTATTCTGCTTCAAGAATGCTGCAAGTGGATGGAGTAGTCTGTTTGCTCGTACCGCTAAAACTTAAAAGGCTTTGGGGTTTTTGACTTCAGGACAATTCGTTCTCTCATCTTAAGAGAGTGACCGATCATGCATGATTTCACATCAAGCTTTATAACTCTCTAAGAGCAGTGAAGGCCTCTTCCCAGCAAGAACAGGATGAAGCAATTCGTAAAAACACACATCAAGGCAATACACAAGAGACTATGAATGAAGAATGAAGACAACATGTCTATAACAGACTCGAAGCAATCAGACTCTGATCGTCCTCAGAAGGAATTGAAGAATGGTCTAGTCAAGGAAAGGGAAGAAGGCCCCATGTCTGTTAAAGTTGTGTCTTCGACTGAGAGAAGGCATCATGAGCAGTTGAGCACAATTCAGATTTTTGCATGATGCCCAACCCCTAACTTCTACAAGTACGCAAAACAGACAGTAGATAATGTTTGCATGGCGGTAATCCGTTAGTCACTGACGTGACACCTGGGTAAATGAAGATCCAATCTTGTTTTTAATCCCTATACTATTAGGATTAAAGCAGATATTCTGACCTTATGTACAAAGGTCTGTAGTCTTACGGCAAACGCACGTGGCCATACAGTAGAATGGTTGCGACTTGAAACATGATGAATCCCTACTATACCTGAATAAAAGGCGGTACTTTCATCTGGAATTGATTCTGAGAAATCCAGTGCTACTGATCTACGGTTTTCAGACTATAGCAATGAATGATAGATCAGATTGGAGATGCTCCTAAACACAAGCAAGTTAATCCCAGAAGAAAATGCAAATAAAAGATCAACTTAAAGGCACTAAGAGCTGTACACACTTGAGATTCGAATAAGATATCCCAAGATGTGAAGAATAGGCCTGGGATAATCTGCGTCATAAAATAAGGTAAAAAGGACAACAAACCAGCATAACGGTGTGGGGTCTGATGCTTAGGCCTATACTGTTCACTGTCAATGAACATTGCCCTCAAACACCACACACGGCTCAATAATGTATGAAAAATAAACTAATGTTGATATATTTGTCATTAATTGTCCACAAGTTCCATCCGAATTCACCAAAGCCCTCGTTAGTGAACAAATTCCATATTTTGTGTTGGTTTGTCCTTAATCCAAGGACTTTAATCAACTTAGTTCAGACAATCCGATAATTGCTTTATTTATAAAATGATCTAATCATTGTGATTGCAAATAGACATAAAGAGGAACACCGTAAAATTACCCTGAAATGAAAATATGCATTATAAGGTATGATAACGTGCAAGTGCCTATAGTTATTACATATAGATCGGCGCGGCATAGGACCTCAATATGTAAATGGATGTTACAGATAAATCCATGGTAGTACCATAGAGTTCCATGCAATATGTAGGAATAGTGATGATGCATACGGAATGCCCGATACTAAAACTGTCACAGCCTAACAACAAATTACAAATAACAAACTATCAATCAAAATACCAAAGGTACATTTATCAATGGCTGTATTATTTGCTGTATTACTGTGAAGGAGTTTATTGACTTAAGTGACCTTTTATTTCATTCCAATTCTGATATACAATTGACTGGTGGTGTAGGCGGGAATCAAAGTACAAACCAGCATGCATGATGCCCAGGGTATAAATATGCAGCTCCAAATCTGTCATATTTCTGTGCAGTATGACACTAATGACGCTTTATTGTGTAAATACAGATATGTGGAAATAGCTTGAAGTTTCTATCAACAACTTCTTTCAAAGTTTGAGTGAGGGTGCACTTCAGTCAAAGACAACACGTGACCTTTGACCTATCATGATAAACGAACAACAACTTGTCTGTTATGAGAAGTTTCTTTGAGCACCACTAACTTGTACATGACAGTTCAATACTCTTTTGCAGCGATATTATCACTGTTGCATTTGTAAGTATAATTTTCTTAGTTCAAAATTGAACTGAAAGAAACAGGTCTAAAGTAAATAAAAGTTCGAAAGTTTGCAATAACACGTGTTGAAATGTGCTACTTTATATGCATTGATAATATCACACAGCATGACTCTATCATTGCTCGTTAACCCTAATGTATGTTTAGTATGATGCTACTAACCAGTTCAGGAAGAAGTTGAATGAGATATGTCAACCTTTATATTGATCATATCATGATTGGATACTTATCAACTGAGCGGGTGGGATTGGAGATTTGAGGAAGATAGAATGGTTGACTTAAGATGCAAGCTTGTTCGATAGTTTGGTTTCCTCTCAGAAACACTTTTTTGGTTGCCCAAAGATAAACACGCCATCACTCATAATGCGCTAACATCTGTATCTGAATTCAAGTCTCTGTAACTTCAAGACCTTACATAGCGATTATCATAAGTATAAAAATGTATATCAATCTTTGGAGAGGTACTTACTTTCCCAGTTGTTCCTTGATGTCATATACATCTTCGACTTTATCCTTCTTCCTGATGGCTGCTATGCGAGGCTCATACGGCTCCTCATCTACAAAAGGAGCAAAGGTAACGTGTTTATGCATACTTTCTGCTAGATGATATTCCATAGACAGGCAGGCATCATATACTGGACTACGTATTATTACAACAGGATCAAATGGCAGGTTTCCGTCCAGACATAATCTCTCTCAAGAAAGTAGAAGGAGTGGTGATTAAAACGAAAGGAGGCTATGATGGAGCCAGGTAGATGGCTTCCTATTCAACATGCGTCAGACCAGTCAGGTAGATGAGAGTTTAATGGTTCGAGAGGGTAGGTATGGTCTGAGGAGGGATAGCTCAGGTGGTTATAGTGCGTCAATACGAGCAGTATTGTCCATGTATAAGGTATCATCACCCATCAATCAGTTGAGAAATACAAGAGAACCACTGAGTCAAATCCCAAATCTACCGGGGAAGAGAGGATTAGAACCACGGGTCATCTTGTAAAGAATCCTTTATCAGATTTAAGAGGATTTACTACACACTGGCATGTATATGGATTGATTGTGCAGGGGAAGAGTCTTTATGCAAAGACACATTGATTTAGCCTTCATGGTGCAAAAGATGACGTTTGTACAACATTTGCCTATAGCGGGTTTTTATTATGTCCTATTACATTCTAAGTTATCATCACTGCAGTAAATCCTCTCATTTCATGAATGTGTTCTGTCATTTCACCATTAGGTAATGTGGTTTATGGTTGAACTATAATCTTCCTTAGTAATACTGAAGCTCTAATCTTGTCCATGTTTCTGCAACTGTAGCGTCGTTTTGTTGGTACTTACAATAGCTCTAAACGTAATGATGACGGTTCAATTGTTAGCTTGGTCATTAACCCCGATTGTTTCTTCTTAAATAGTATCGTCACAATAACGTCATGCATGGCTTGATGGACATTTAGATAGTAGGAGGATTACACTCATTACAGTGTCTTCATGTGTGTCATGGTAGACTGGGTGGAATACATGCTGTGCAGTGTGCATTCTATAAAGTGATATTTGCCTGTAATCATGTAGGAGGAGTCCATTAATTGAGTTATACAATGGAACAAGACAGAGAAAACTGACGTCATTGCAGCCAGCAAAGTGTGCATACATCTGTGCCGGTTTCATGTAGTTCCATGCTGCATTTAGAGGCCTACGCCTATACATTTAAGTACTTAGGGCCTATAGGATGGGAAAACTTGAAAACATTCTTGTCATTTAGCCTTCGATAACCACCAGCTAGGTTCGAAACGCGTCAGGCCCTCCTAACTCCAAGCATTTTATAAATTTCAGATCGTTATTTTTGCTGATGAGCAGTTTGCAGCAGTTTATCACTTGTATTGAAAACTAACGTTATGGTAGAGACATGCTCTTGATTATTGGGTATTTACAGGTCATTAATGATCATAGAATCTTACACATTTCCCGACCGTTTTGGGAGGGATTTAATGCCAGGTTTTCTGGAGCTCATACGAAATCTGCGAGATGTAGGCCTACTGTAGAAGATAAAGATTACTTACAACCACACCAAGAATATGAAATGTTTCGTGTTTTCATAATTGTAAGATTATTTCCTGGGGTACTGTCACTGCACTGTACTGAGGTCTGTATACAGTACAGTCTGAGGACCAACTCAAAGCTTGATATTAATAGACGAGTTGCACTCAACAATTAAAGCAAGTGGGGGCAAATTTATCAACCGCAAATATTTTTTTAGCAAAAAACTTTCACCATGGAAGTAAAAATAACTTTCATGTAGATGCTTTGACGCAAAAAAAGTAAACAGGTAAAACAGGTCACTGGGCCTATATTCACTGGAAATGAAAACCAAGATGGCAATTATTATGTTAATTTCCCTTGGTAAAGTTATTTCCATTCAGGGTTTGGAGGGTGTATTTTCAGCAAACAGGGACCACATACCGTGGCTCAGCTTACCTTACGGTCTGACCGGACACAGAGGGGAAGGTTCAGGTTACTCTCTAGGTATTGTCTAGCTCTGATTGATGGAAGGTGGTATGTATAGGGTCGTGGCTAGCGTGACATGTCGAAGTCAATCCTTGGTCTTGACAAAAACGGCTATTTATGCTCTGAATTTCAAATATGTGGGTGTCAAATGAGAGATAAATAATTTACAAGTTCCCAAGGGCAAACGTGTATAGAAGTCTTGAACTATGTGTAATATTGCAGGTATATAGGGGCCTATATAGAAACAGGTAGTATACACCTGCATATGAAAAATAACGAACATTGCAATATTACAATTGCCGATTTTAAGGATTGCGTAGGGCCTACGTCACGAAATATCAAAATTAAAACCACACATAATCAACCAAATTGACGGCAGGTTACTTTTTAGGCATTCCTTGCAAACATCATAAAGGGGCCAACTACATTAGAACTGTAGCTTCCTCTTTCAGTAAAATTCGGAAAAATGAACCACAGTACTTCTTTAAAGTTGTTATTTTATACTTAACATTCCAAAAATGTGATCTGGTCACGATTTCTTCGTGAAGTGTACAAATACAGTTTTCTCAAAAGAGAACAAAATATACAGAATGCCGATCCAGCCAGAGTCAGACAAAGATGGCAACAGAAATACAATGACGGATGCAAAGGTCAGATTGGCAAGAAAAAAGCCCCCGACTCACGCCCTCTACCGTAACTAGGTACACGAAGTAAACATGCTGATATTTGAATCCCAATTTGATACATTGATAGATTACAGCCACTTGAAAGCCAGTCATTTCTCGTGCATTGGGCTGCCATTCCCTGGTTTGTTTCTGTATTTCTGTTCTGTGGTTGTCAGGTATATCAAATCGTGTTTGTTCCATGATCCATCAGGCCGTGTTGGTATGGCATGAGGTCAGCTGGCTCTAGGCAGGCAACCTCACGCAGTGACAGGATTGCAATTGTTGGCATCAAGAAAACAAAATCCGTAACATACCAGAAATTTCAAATTCATTCCACAAAATACTGATTCTACGGGCAGGTATCGGAGATTATGGGGCACAGCTAACTTCTGTTCTCTCCTACATTATACTGACCAGTGCACTTGAACTTCGGAAGATATTTTTACAAACTCCTCTAGGCTCTTCTTGTATAATACTCGATAGCCGAGTCCAAGTAAGGCCAATAAACATGGAACATAAAACCTCAGCGAAGCTCACATCATGCAGTATAATGAACAGGTATACTCCTCCTTGGTTCAATCAATGCTATCGTGCCTTGGGACCAATGTATGTCGTTGAAAGATTGAGAGCACGCGACTAGGCTAATGTTGGTCACGCGAACGAGGGGAAGGGTCTCACATTCCTCAATTTCAGAATTGGGCAAATGATTTCATTTCTTTCTAGACTACATTTCAAAAACTTCAGCACCGATGCGTCCTTTCAAATTCTTGACAACTAATTCACTAAGGGCCGGCCTATACGAAAAAGTGGTTACCGCATGACGAATATAACCGATTCATGGAAACTCAGTATACCAGCCATTAACATTTAGGAACCGCTATTAAGTCACAAATTAGGACTTCTAGAGACCTATAAAGAGCCAATTTGAAAGGAAATGTGGCAGACTTTCATCCAGACTAAATGTGCCAGCAACATGACTCTGACCAGCTGTAATCAACAGGGATTGAGGAACCCGCCGACAATATCCCACATTCACCATCTAATATTACATAAAAACAATGAATGCAATTTGCAGATCTGAGTTTCATGGTTATAGAAGAAAGGTTACAATGTGCGGTCATTAGCCGGTATATACTGTGATCACCATGGTGGCTGTCTGGCTGAACTCTACAGTTTTACATAATGCAGGACATAGATATTAAATTCATTTTAATTTAGGACATGAGGTTATAAATGGCAACAATCAACGAAATACAATCTGTCTTCATCATTCTGCAATTTTGTCTGGGCAACCCAAACGACCAAGTGGAATTTTTGAAGGTAAACCAAAGTTCAGGTTTATAGACCTAATCTGGAATGCTTTGCTATGTTGTACATATCTCTTGCTGTTATTTCTCATGCACGGAAATGCTTTTAGGGAAATGGTTTCCGATTCACGTTTACTTTTGGAAATATCCATTCTACTCATGAACACATTCCACATGGAATTATACTCAGCTAGCTCACAGTAACAGTTAACTGAAGGCTAATGCTACTAAACACCATTGCCATACAAACATTTCACAACATGAAGTTACCAAGCACAGTACACCACCCCAGGGCCCAATTCTTTACAAGTCGGGATTGCAAAGTCTGCCCAAAAGAAAATTCCACTGAAAAGTTGCAGTCACAAACCCTATTGATTTTTGCCAGTGTTCTGCATGAATAACTTGGACGTAAAAGGCATAAGGTCAGCGGTGTCAGTGCTAACAAATGGACTATATTTAACGATCTAGTGGGTACCTGGAAAACCTTTGCTAAAATTTTTTTTAAAGCATGCAATAAGAACGAAATTTACTTTTATGAAGGATTATATACAATCAAATTCATTCCCTAACGTCAGATCAATTTAATTCATACTGGAAGGTTTTTAATACAGGAATAATAGAGGACAATAGGCCTATGATGCATTGTACTATTTGGTTCAGAGAATTGAAGGGAAAAATGAAATTCGTGAACGAACAAATTTAGAAAGGTTAAAGTTGTGTATCGAAAAATATATCAAGTCAATATTTTCCATGTCGGTTTCTTTTTAAAGCAGTCTTTTTTGATGAATTTCTCTTGCCTGACGATAATGACGGGTCAGTCAATTGAGTTTTGCTGTCCACTTCGGTCAACAAGTCACTGATCCTGGGATTTGTTTATTTTTCGGGCAAGATATCAAAAGGAAAGCTTCTAACCCAGAATATATTGTCTTAATTTAGTTTCATTTTATGCCTGCCCTGCTAACTCTCTATAAATCAACACAACCCTTTCCTGTTATTTCAGTAGGCCTAAGATATTATATATACAATGTGTCATTCGGAATAATTGATCATTATTACTTTGGACTATTCAGAAATAAACTCACACACATAATCAAAGTCGTAAAGCTATGTTGTTGGAACATGAAACATTCTAATAAGAGCGTTTCAGAATGTCTGACCGCCGGGTCAAAGTGGATTTGTGTTGCTGTTTTATGGATGTTGCCGTAATGCCGTTGTTATAAACATCCTATATTAATGTACACATTTGCTATTTTATGAGGTGTAACAAAGACTTTATAACCCACAGAAATATCAACAGCTGATTCGTGCTGGAACGTTATATGTATGTACCCTGTATGTAGCATAATATGGGAACACTTTACAGTATAGGCCTAATAATAAATAAAAATAGAAATATAAAAATAGAAATTCTCGTTCGCAGTCCCACATAACACAGATACTAAAACAAAAACAAAAAATAAACAATCATAAAAAACAGCCAGGACAAGGAATTTTTATACTCTGCAATTCCGAATAAATAGGAGTAAGTTGAATTTAAAATTACAATTTTGTGCTATGTTTGTTTTTGTGGTTTATTTATTTACACAATCTGTGTGAGGACAGAGTGAAAGCGGATCTTGACATCAAGGCATGCAACCAACCGATGGGAGGGGCATGAGGAATAACTGTGGGCGTGTAGCTCATGAATATAGTGCATGCTTGAATCCTCTTCAGTTTGAATATTATAAAACGCATCAAACCAATTGTGGTTTCCCTCGAACTGGGGACAAGATAACCCCGAAGGTTACAGTATCTGGGACCTCAATTACAGGGCCTACCATGGTCTATATTCATCACATAACCACTGATGCATACCATTGTACAACATGTAAGAAAACTCAATGATGAAAATTTCCTCATATAATCTTTCCCACAGACGGTCATGGCCAGTTCTATACACTACACCTGCTTGTCAATTACAATCATATTTGAACATGTTGATAAGCATGTTTGATGAACCTAGAAATGTTGGCACAATATGGACTGATAGGACACAGTAGGAATGCAATCCTGATATGTCAAGATTAACGAACCATCGCAATATTCACTCATATATTTTACATGAATTTGTATCTTCAATCTCAAAAATGTCTAATCAAATTAAAATGAAATTTCAGAAATCAGAACAATGTTATAAGTTTTGTTTTTTATAAGTAAATATCGGTCATAAGGAACAATTTCTATATTTCAGTTTCAGAATTTGCTTTGTTTCTTTATCCTAAATAATAATCATAAATAATAGCAAATAGTTTTGAATCTTCATTTAGGTGACATATTTAAATTGTATTCACGTGTTCTGGAAACACTCAAGGCCTCTCTATATATAGGCTATATATGACACACATAGCAGACTGCTAAAGCACAACAAAGGCAGATCAAGTGAAAAATAGCAGAGCGACAAATGAAAACAAACACCTCTACTGGCCACCGCACTAGTGGGTCATCTGATTTCTATACCAAGTGACCTCATGGCGGTACTCAATCACAGTCTCTGTATAACGTGTACATTTAATAAAAACTGAAGACTATAGAAACAAATCGAGGTGAATTCACAAGGCGATTTCTGTATTTGTGAATTCTGAATGAATGTTTGGTATTCATGTGTAGAATTTAATTTTACAAGCGCCCAATCTTTCAGCGGCCCTTTGTATAGTTCTTGGTAGCATGTTTTTATCTACAGGCTGCTCATATTTGATTCAAGCAGTAGCTCCTAATCATCAGTGCAGACGTCAGTAACCAACTTCAATTGTTTGTTAGTTCCTTGCTCGGTGGTTTTACCATGGAGAAATAGTTTTACTAATCAACCCGACTAGTCAAATGTCAAATGTATAGTCCAAATGCCCAGAAAACACGTTAAATCGTATAGGAATAACTGTTCATTATACAATTCGTCTGTCTGAATTTCTTTCAATTTGATAAGATATTTGAATCAATGACTTACCATCATTGTAGTCCATATCACTTGAGCTGTCCATGCTGATTCAATGGATCACTATTCTGACATTCCTGAGTAGAAGGCAGTCGGCATCGGGGACACTACACGTAGCACATGGCTACCACGTCCAGTACTGCTAACTCCCACTTGCATTCCTGAGTAGAAGGCAGTCGGCATCGGGGACACTACACGTAGCACATGGCTACCACGTCCAGTACTGCTAACTCCCACTTGCAGCAAACTACTGCATGATATAACTTCCTCTTCACTTGTTGAATGGGTCAAGTCAAGTTCGTCTTCATATCCTACACACACTGGATGGAAGACAATGCAGACAGTAATTAGGTAAAGTCCCTAAATGACGCTGTGTTGATTTAATGTCTATACAGAATCCACGAGTGTTTCCATCTGACTGTCCTTTCCAAGAGCAAATTGACTGACTGTCAACCCGTGGTTACATACATACACGGTGTGGTGTGCTCCTGCATTCACGTGGGTTTCCAAGCATACTCCAGTCGTCCTTAGGGAACTCCAAGCCAAACATCCACACACTTTACAGCGGAAGTACTCTGAACAGACAACACTACACTAGAACCACTGTCCACTACAGACATTCCACAGTGACTTTGGCCATGGTAACTGACAATTAAAAACCAGCTCAGGAAACTGTGGCCAAGGACTGCTATACTTAACACATTGTTGTTGTCTGGCTACATATACACCGGTATAAATATGCAGTACAAGAAACATTACAAAGTCTAAATACTTTAAATTTCATTCTTTGGCACAGTGGTCCATACAGAATCCACCACGCCACTGACTGACAGTCACTGTGTGTGTACGTACACAAAAGAGTGTCCCTGTAAATACGTCAACTAGCGGTTTTACGGGTCTAACCAAGCGAGACAAACCTTTATGGTATGTGATATCATAGCAAATATGAAGCATCTATTGTATCATAACAATAAGTTCCATACAACACTCGGTGATACGGCATAGTATCATCAAGAAAAAGGAATGCATTGTTGTGTTTTGCTTTGCTTAGCATTCCACTTTTATGATTATTATATTTCAGTCCATAAAAGGACAGGTTATGAATACTATTATGAGTAATGGATTATTGATTCGTATGCTTTAAAACCCGTCACAATATCAACTGAATGCGTGGACTTATGAGTGAATTTATTCAAAATAAAAACAGGCACAACACAGTGTACAATTACAACAACACTCTACAGGAAAACGTTCCGACGAAAACAACGGTAACATATCAATATTTGGGTAACGTTTTTCACTTTTTCCATGTTGTCATGCAAGTAGAATTATTTCACGTTTCGTCTGTGAACTGTTTAACTTGACAAGATTTCAATGGCACACCAAGTAGACCTAACACCTGATGATATTGTGAGAGCAAACTTGAAATAGAAATTTCGTATATATTTACTTAGTCACTGCGGTATAAATATCATGATTCACCGCCCAGCAGCGTGGGGGGTCCCAGGAAAATGAGGGCGGTATTACCAAGATGCTGAGATGTTTCCGTTTTAACCAGTGGTATCTTAAACAGGTCATGTCAGTTCTATGCTGGAAATAAAGTGGAATCATGTTGCGATTGTACTGATCATAAATTCCATCTCATTAAGCCAAGGACACAGTGCACTACAAGCTGGGTAGTTTCAAGTCGCCGTATACTAACCATACTACACATGCATGGTACTTTGGGTCTATTTGTCAATTTTTTTACTTCCAAAAAGGCCTTTTTTAGATTTACACGGCAGGATAAAATTAAGTTGAAGTAAAAGATTGTACTTGTAGGACTTTTGTACGTTGACATACACTGTAAACGTAACAACCAAATATCGTTTTATTATTCCCCATACTTCGGGCGGCAGCGAAATATGACATGTAGGCGTACTGCAGGTTTGTAGCAAGCAAGATGACTAAAAAGACAAATCCCTGGTCAACAGTACAGCCTACAGGACAGGTAAATATTAGCATTCCTGTCATTCACCGTATGCCAAATATAGCTCAGCTATTTAGATCATAGCTCAACGGTTGATTTATGATAGTTTCAGATATACGCGACCTATAGGCCTATATTATACCACATCATTCCAATGTAAGAGTAGGCTGATGTTTCGATCTTTAAAGAACCTGAACCTTTGATTCTTGTAGGGTCTCCCCCTTCAGAGACTAATGTTGACCTCAAGTGAACCAAAGAGAAAAAAAATTCCTCAGCGGTCGTTCAGTTTCTGCTTAGTTCATGACAAACGGTTTCACTTTAACCGAACTTCACTTAAATCGAAATCCAGTTAAGTATGTGTTCCTTACAAACAAAATGGTGTCTATTCGTGAATTCAGTAAGTTATACAGGGTCATTTCACTCCATTGCTCAAATCCTTCATGTTATGCTCTCGGTATTCGAGGTAAAACCTTGAGGAGGATTATGTCGTCTGAGCCTCAATATTTTGGTTCTTTTGAACCACTGAACGTATCACACACAGGATAACGATCAAACACTAGGAACCAGACAGACACTAATGCGTTGCTAAGAAGTGACAATGGGTAACGGTAAACAAAATCAAATAGAATCATAGAAAAAGCAATCAATTTAATTTGATTCCACTAATTATCACGATTGCCTGATGATAAATTCATGTCACAATTGTGACAACCGTCCAATTAATTTTATTTAATTCAGAGCCATATTTTTTTCTTAGGAGTGTTGCGCCGTAGATTTGACACATTTGACACCAGGGTTTCGGTCATCACATCTGACCCTTATCCAGTTCAATAATACACACGTTCATTGATCTGATGAACGAATAACTGGAATCCGTTCATAATATCAATTTCGACAGAAAAAAATACTCAGGAAATAAAGACTCACGAACGAGATACAACAGTTCATGAGCATTGCACTTTATTGTCCAAAAAAAGTGCACTATTGTGGGAAATACAATAAATACTATATGAAATAAATCAGCACAATAATAAATATATTAAATTAATCAATAAATAATTATCTATGTGCAATGCAATAAATAAGTGAATAAATAAATAAAAAGACCCTGATTCAAAGAATGTGCTGCTTTTTGCAAAATAAATATATTATTTCTAAAATAAATAACAGTCAACTATGATATCATTCACATGTGCTCTTTTGTTTGGCTGAGGTATGTTGTGCCAAAGCAAACACAATGTCGACGGTCAATTTTCAATTGGAGCTGGAGATTAGACATGCATAAGCATAACAAGGTTGTGTTGTGCTCTGTCCATGTGATGTCATTTTGAAATTAGACACAAAATCTTATAATATTTGCACTGAACATATGACTGGAGTTAGCCTAAGAGGCCGAACTTTTCTCCGTTTCAACTTTCTGCCGGTCAGGTGCGCCGGCCCAGTAGACCTACTTCTCAGGCTATATACATTTTTTCATTTTAAACAACTTTAGAATGATACAAGCAAATTACGTTTTGGGGAGCCAGTAATATTTCTCACAGCACAATGTCACTTATAATAGTACAGCAGAACTTTTACACGACCTGAGAAAAAAGACCATTTGGAAGATGAGCTTGTAAACATCATGACTGAAAAAAAATACATCAAAATGTGCCTTGAAAAATGAATGGTTAAACAACAGCACTGCACGAAGCAGATAGTCTAAACATGGAGGAAGATTAGTCCGAGTAACTTCAATGTTTGAGTTTGTGGAGTTGCATGAGGAACTTGACTGGTTTGTAGTAATGTTGAAACACCTGTTTTACTGTTGTATTTCTACAGGTGGGAAGGTGGAGTTCTGTGGAGGTATGAGTCTACATCACACCATGGACCTACAAGATGCTTGCAAAGACATCTCCTATACAAACTTCATTGCCTCATTCCAAGGCAAACTTGATCATGTCATATATGAAGGAGACAAGATGGCCGTCCAGCGAATGATTGCTATGCCTTCTCATGAAGATGTCATTAGTCATATATATTGCCTTGCCTAATGCCGTATTTACTTCAGATCACATGGCATTAGTTTGTGAGCTCAACTGGAAAGATGTCATTTGATATCAAGGAAGATTGAGATTGGAATGAATTCTCTCTTTCTAAAACTAAAACCAAAAAGCCTGACCTATGATTTATCACCCTTTAAAATGTCTTAGGAAGCCTTGAACCAATTTGTATTCTTTATCCTTTTGTCCATCTGTACTCAGTAATCTTTGTCTTAAAATCAGGTAATCCATTCATTAAAATGATAACGTTTACCACTTTTAACCCATTGTTTGTTTGTCTTTTTGTTTGTTTTGGTTGATTTCTTTTTGCGTTACCAACAACAACATTCTTAGAAAGTTTCTAATTGTAAAAGTACAGTGTCTGCTGCTAATTCTTGTTGCTAATCATTCTTCTAAGGTTCATGGGAATTGCTGCATCCTCTTTCAAATAATTGCCAATTGCAGATGATTTCTGGCATTACCCCAATACCTTGAATGAATTCTTGCAAATTTTTCTGAATTGTCAATTGTGAATTCCAGCCAACTGCTGTTAGTTCTTGTAAATTGCTGCAAATGCTTTCTAATATCTCCAAAAATTCTGGCATATTCCTGCAAAAAGTTCTTAGGAATTTATCAGTAGAGCATGAGGGTTGGTGATATCTCATGGCCCCTGATGACCACAGGGCTCTTGGATAAAGTCAAGCTACAAGTTGCTCTACCAGTTCAGAGACTGATAGACTTAGGTATCCTTGCTGACAAAGGATGCCTATCACTGTGATGTCACATGCCCAAATCTGTATTTTGATAAGAAACAGTAATTCTGACACTTATTCCTGGGAATATTTCAGTGTTTCTGGTTTTAATACTGTACATGGATAAGTGAAGTTAGATACTTGTATGCTTGATGGCAATTTTCAGAGGAAAAGAACTGGGGAAAGATGATGTTCTAATTACTGTGTAGAGGCTGCTCTTCATCAAAATTTGCCTCTCCGTAGTGCCAAGTGCTGACAAAATGTCAGAAAATGACATCAGCCACCTTCAATGCTTCTGTTTTCAAAGTATTTCATCATCGTAATGTTCATTTTTACTTCTTAAAAATACATATCCATTTATTTTCCTTGGGAAATCTCTCTAGAGTCCAGCAGCCGATTTCACGAAACTTTACGCCATGGCGTAAAGGTTTCGTGAAATTGGCTGCTGTCCCCCTTTGTAGTAACCTGAGGTCTTGAAATTATAGTTATAGCGCCCTCACGTGATCGTTATTAATATCCATAATTATTATCTGTAGTTAAACTAACACCCCTCCCCCGAAAAAAGGAAATTAACTTTGTTTCCTTATTTAGATTATTAATATTATCCTGATTGTCTACAAGATTAATCATGAATTTGGTTTGGAAATTATCTATTGAACAATATTTCTTATGTGGGTAACCTGGACAGTGTATAATTTCTGAAAAAAAAAAATAGAATCAAAGTTGTGAGTTTGGGATTATACTGATAATGAAAAAAAATGTTCTGAAATAAACCCCAAATGACACAGATAAGACACAATGAAATATAAATAGATAATTGCAGCGGGATTCGAACCTGCGACCTCTGAAATGCAATACTCGCGCTTAACCAACTGAGCTACGGCAGCCCTATCATTTATAGATGGTACTTTGTTTACCCTTTGAGAAATAAGACACACCTTTCAATACAAGAAAATGTCAGAAATATTGTAAATCAGATCCAAAATACCGTATTCTCATACAATTTTTCGAATTTTCACACCCAAGCTATTTATTAATGGATTCTCGACCAGTTAAAATTGCTGTGTTTAATTAGACCGCAGTATTACGTAATTAATAATATCACGTGTGATGAAATGTAAGCCATTCCATGTCCGAAAGACCAGGCTACGGCTTGCAATTATACACGAGTCTATGGGAAGTGGCTGGCATCCCCTCCCCATAGTCACGCGTGCAAATCCAAGCCGTAAAGACATTGTTCGGACCACATGACATGGCTTATGGCGTCGAACGGATTGAATCTGGATTGAAGGAATTTAACCTCGCTTTTGGATATATTTTGACGGCCAAAGGAAGGATAAACCTGACTGAGAACTTGTTTCATCTCCCAAGGAATCAGCAGAGTATCAGGAGAGGTCAGGTAGGTAAACTTGAGAGAGCTTTGGGGGAAAATAGGCACTGAAAATTGCTGTTGAATTTTACATAGGGGCCTACTATTAGTATTGCCTAAAGTAATCGTAGTAGGCCTACTACATGTACATGTACAACCTACATGTACATGTACAACCTACATGTACATGTACATGTACATGTACAACCTACATGTACATGTACATGTAGGCCTACTACATAAGCCTACCACATAGGCCTGTGGTCCTACCACATACATGTAGGCCTACTAAAGTAGACCTACATAATTATGCTTGTACCAAACTCCGCAGATGGGTCTGGATCTGGATAAATACTCTGACAAGCTCAAATTGAGCATCACACTGAGTGTGACATGACTGTGGATAGACGTAGATGTATATTCTGTAGCATTGTTTAGGCTTTATAGTACATGAGGTAACATACTTAGGGCCTACTAACATATACGGGAAGGCTGTTCCACATCCTTGCCATTTGTGGGAAGAACGAGTAGAGGTGAGGTTGTGAATTGGACTGGAGTATAACGACTTGATTAGCTTTACAGCTTCTGGTGACCATTCTGGTACGAGTTGCTGGTGGGTCTTGTAAGCCAAGGAAGTCGTTGATATCCAGATCAACATGGCAATGAATGATTTTGTGGAACGTTACCACCAGGCTGTTGAACTGTCTTCTGTCCTGAAGGGGAGGTAGCTTTAATTTGTGTAACATGGACGTAACTGAACTGGTTCTGTCATGATTTAAATTGGGTGATGACATGTGCAGCTGCTCTACGTTGAACTGACTCTATTTTGTCGATGTACTTATTTGTGTATGGGGACCATACCGAACTGCAATACTCCACGTGGGGGCGGACTAGACTCTTTGAAGGCTGCGTTTTCACCTGGATTGGTGCATTGCTCAGGTTCCTCTGGATGAATCCATTTACACTATTTGCCTTAGCAGTGATACTATCTATGTGATGGTTCCACTTCATGTCAGCTGATAGGGTGACCCCCAAATACTTAAATGTTGAGTCGTTTCTTTGTGCGTGTGACCAGAAAGTGAGTACCTATGGATTACGGGTGACCGTTTCCTTGTGAAGCGAATGATGTTGCACTTTTCAGGTTTGAAGTTCAATTGCCATTTCTTTTCCCACTTAGCTAAGTTATGAAGATCTTTTTGAAGGGCCAGGCAGTTGTTATTGTTTATTGGATGATAAATTAGGCAATCATCTGCAAACAGACAGACTTTAGATGTCAGACCATCTGGTAGACTATTTATGTAGCATAGGAAAGAAGGGGTCCAAGTATACCATTCCCTGGGGGACTCCAGAGTCAACATGAAGTGGTTTGGATGATTTTCCTTGGATAACAACACTCTGCTCTTGGTTGGTAAGGATGTCTGACATACATGAGAGTAGTGATCCCTAAATACCATAGAATTGCAACTTATATAATTAAGCATTTGTGAGGTACTGTATCAAATGCTTTTGTGAAATCCGGTATTACAGCATCCACTTACTTTACTGACTTTATCTGCAGCTATTCCATTATTGTCAGTCTATCAGAGAAATAATTCATCTCTCATCTTGAATCTTGATGTATAGGTTCTGTGTTTCGAAGAGTAATGGTATGTTCACTGGAACTGCATCTAGGTATAGGGTTTCCTCTTGTTCATCAAGGAATTTCAAGTTGTGGGACAGTTTGTTTATCAGAATTGTAACTTTTCTGTGTTTGTTCTGTCCCAGTGCTTCTTTTGGTTTTTGTATGTGTGTTACTGATGTATCCTTTTTGGCACTTGATGCATTAAATGGAGCAGTGTTTCATTCTGTTGTAATTGTACATGTCTACATCTTGAAGTATTTCTCCTTTGAGAGTAGCTAGTAATGTAAATGAGTCCTATCAAGCACTTGGTGGATTGCCAATGGTCCACACCATTCGGTAGCAATCTCTGAGTTTGCAGTCAGTGAAGAATTTGTTGGTTTGTACAATGTACACCAATTATCTGACACTGTAAGTAGGATTCTTGTTGAGTTTTTTTTATTGCATTCTGATTGTCTTGGTTAGAACTATCTTTGCAGGAAAAGCATTAGCATTGTGCAGGAGATGTTCTGAAATTTTGTTTGTGGTGTTCCATGTAGTGTAATCTTAGTAAGTTTGGGATAGGCCTGTCATAGGGTTGAATGTTAGGTTGGTCATGTTTGGTGACCAGTGTGACATGTCCAAATGCTAGTACGTAGCTCTAGGCGATATTTGTGTTAATAAGTAATATTATATCATAGGCCAAGTAATGATATATTGACTTTATAAAGAACCGTTGTTCTGTCTTCAATCGCTCCTGTTGGCTGTCCGAGTGTTTGTTTGTGTGTTCATTTGTTTTTGATTTTGATTTAAACCATCCTGTGATTGACAATTTTTATTGCTGTTGGTCTTGGTTTATGAATAGATATATAAATAAATAAATAAATAAACGTTATGTCATTTTTGTTTTCACAATTTCTACAGATGAGCAACAGATGAATAACAACGATGTCACACATTTCAAGAAGAGGCCAAGGATACCTACTACCTAAGGTAGGACTAACACTATATCTTGCTTTATTTCTATCTTGTATTTTGAATGTGTTCTTTGCAGTGTCATGCCTAGACTTGGTTCACGAAATGGTGTGGATACTTAAACCGATTACCCACACTGACTGGTACATATGTACGTACAGGTGATCCGCACGCACTTATGTACTGATGACATGTCTGTAACAACGTCTTGGAATCCTGTAAAATCTCCCCCCGAAAATGGGAGGAAACACACTGCACATGCGTTACTTTTGAAGTCAGGCAAAGCCAATCTACACGTACATGTCCGTGCTGGACAGTGCAGGTAATCATACATATTCAACAGTGTGTCATGGAGATGACGTAGCACGCTGCATAACGAGGTGCGCACGCAACTCATAGCCTTTGCAGGATTCCCAAGACGTTGTTACAGTTTCTTAATTTATTAGAAAGACACCGCCCAATGCTCACATTAATGGAATTGTCTACCATTGTGTTTCCAAGACTTAGCAAGTTTGGACAAGTGCCAAAACTTGTGGCCCCGTAACATGAATAACTTAGGTGCGTAATGTACTCATGTATATGAACATACAGAGCAATGACTTGGCTGGATAAGTGTAAACAATTGTGGCCCCGAACGAAGGATAACTTCAGTACGCAATGCTTAATTAGCAGACCCAGGCACTTGTGTACTGTACAATGTGCAAGACACAGGACTCAGGGTTTATGGGAAACACTGGACTTGGGCTTCATTTGGGACTCGCTAGATTCAGGGCTCATATTGGAATCGTTGGAGCCAGATCCCAAGCACATTACAGGTGTAGCGATAGCGCAGTGGACTCGGCTTCTGTTCAGCATAGGTCATTGGAAGAATTTAGTTGAGAGGGTTTAAGGGAGTTGGTTGGGGTTTTTTTTTTTTATTGGGAAAAAAGATGTCAGTATACAAATATAACTTTTCTATATAAGAATATGCATATTGGACAAACACTTACAATTGTTAAATCATAACTCTAATCCTGGAACTGCCGAACCGGCAACAATAATTAAAATTCCGAAATATTGCATTCAAATAAAAACCTTCTGAAATGGTAGGAAGACACTACATGTTAATATCTGTGCTTCATTTACCTTGTCAATATTATGAGATTCTAGTTTAGACTAGAACAACTCCTGGCACAGTTGAATATAGACAGAGCACATGTACGTTTTAGCTCCTTGTTGTGCCTGAACTCTTGTTATAAAATTATCCATGATCAGGGGCTCCCCAATAATTCAAAATTATGTAAAGGTACTTACCTGCCATATAATTGGAATTATATGAGTTCATTGGAGGAGAGAATCACGCTGTATTATGTCCCTCGTAATACGGTTTGCTCCACCCTTAGAAGGAAATGGTATCGTCCAACCTTTAATATGCAAATAGCTAGGCTCCATCGGGCTATAAGTACTGCCTGAGTGCACTCAACTGTGTCTTGTTCAAAGTAGGTAACCTGTGTTGGCGTTGGACATCACGTGGGTTGGGAGAACTGAGTTCATATGGGAGGGAGCGTGATTCTCTCCTCCAATGAACTCATATAATTCCAATTATATGGCAGGTAAGTACCTTTACATAATTTTGAATTATATTTCGTCATTGTCGTCAAGACTAACGCTGTATATTTCAAAGCTGGGTCGACGCCAACACCGCAGAACTGAAGGTAGAAGCTGAGCAAACGTCCCTCTTGTAGAACTTCGTAAAAGTGTCCTCCGAAGCCCAGTTGGCAGAGTGGAGGATGACCGCGGTTGAAACCCCGGCTCGTGCTGCTGCTGATGTTGATGCCCCTCTAGTGGAGTGAGCACGGAAAAGTGCCGTGTCAACGCCGGCAGACGTCATCACTGATCGAAGCCAGCGGGCAATTGTAGAGGATACAACTGGCATATGTGGTTGAACATGCGAGAGAAACAACTCTGTTCTATTACCTGAAGCACGAAGAGGCGTTGTCCGACGAAGGTACTCATCTAACGCGCCCTTGACACACAACTTAGAATCATTGGGAAACGCCAGGAGATGTATATCCCTACTCCGGGAGTATGGATTCGCTGACTTGGCAGGTTTCGAGGGCGTAAAGGAGTATCCTGTGCCTGTTTTCCTCATGAAGCGTATGTCCAGCGCTGTTAGAGAGGAACAGCGACCAGCCGTAACGAGAGCGACGAGCATCGCAAGCTTCTGGGTCAGTTGACGGAGAGACAGCTCTCTGTTGTCAGGGAGGCGTCTGAAAAAGGACAAAACCTTCGACACATCCCAAGTCTCAGAGTATTTGGGCTTGGGTCTCCTAAGATTGAAAACGCCTTTGAAGAAGCGAGTCATGAGCGGGTGTTTGCCCACTGGCGCACCATCAATTGGATCATGAGCAGACGAAATCGCCGAGCGATAAACGTTCAGAGTTCGGTATTGAAGGCCCTCTTCTAGTAAGTGACGAAGGAACTCCAAAATGTCAGTTAGAGGTACTCGAACTGGATCGACTTTCCTCGCACTACACCAGCGATGCCAACGTTGCCAGGAAGACTGGAACTGCTTGATGGTGTTCGTCCTCCAGGAGTGCATGATGATATCGGACACTCCTTCTGAAAAGCCCTGGGAAGACAGGGATCCCCTGATAACATCCAAGCGGCTAGACGAAGCTTGTTGCCTAGTGGGTGAGTTAGTCCGCTGTGACAAAGACTCAGTAGGTCGCACCGTTGAGGTAGCATGAGTGGACGGCGGATGGCAAGTCCCAGAAGACACGGGAACCATGGTTGAGTCGACCATACCGGAGCTATAAGCAGGACGGTAGCTGCATCCTGACGCAGTTTCTGTACACACTTCGCGAGAAGACAGAATGGTGGGAACATGTAGCCCTTGATATTGTTCCAATTGACAGTGAACGCGTCGATGTGCCAGGCTGTAGGGTCTGGAAGCCACGCAACGTAGATCGGAAGCTGCTTGTTGATTCGCGACGCAAAAAGATCCACTTGTGGGAAAAACTGCATGTGTCGTGTAACATCTCGAAACACCTGAGGGTTGAGCTGCCATTCCGTGCGGTCGTTGAACGTCCGTGACAGTGCATCTGCCCTCGTGTTGAGGGAACCTGGTAGGAATTCGGTTGAAAGATGAATACCCCGATCTAGACACCACATCCAAATTCGAACTGCAAGCCGTGACAACTCTGGACTGCGGGTTCCTCCTTTGTGCTGCAGGTAGGAAATGGCTGTTGAGCTGTCCATCTGAAGTCGGACGTGGACATCCTTTCTGTGGACCAGAGATTGGAGGCCGAGCATGGCCGCCAGAAGTTCTAGGTGGTTGATGTGGAGAAGGGATTCTTGATGATTCCAATGTCCTCCCGTCTCTAGTTGCGCCGCACACGCTCCCCAGCCCAGGAGAGACGCATCCGTCTGAAGGACGATGTCCGGTTCGGAAGAATAGCCTTGCCATTCCACTTCTGAAGACAAGTCACCCAGGACTGTAGTTCCTCTCGAGCACCCGGGGAAAGCACGAGTCTCGTCTCGTAGGAGTTCTCTATCCGGAGGGCTTCGATCTTGTCTTGTTGTAGCTGTCGATAAAACAGTGGGGCTGGAAGGACCGCTAGAATGGTGGCCGACATCTTGCCTATCAAGCTCGCCAGGTCCCGTACAGATAGCGAAGACTCGCGCAGGATAGCGAGGCACGACTGTTCTATCTTGGACACCTTCTGTGGCGGGAGCGACAAAGTCATTGAGGACGTGTCTATGGTGAAACCCAGATAGACGATTTGGCGAGCTGGAACGAGAACTGACTTCTCCCAGTTGATGAGGAAGCCTATGTCCTGAAGGAGTTGTAGCGACATATTGACATGTTGCTGACATTCGTCTGTTGACACTCCCATGATGAGAATGTCGTCCAGGTAAAACACACATCGTATGCCCTGTCTCCGCAGTTGGCTTGCCACTGGCTTCAGTACCTTGGTGAAAGTTCTCGGAGCACTCGAAAGACCGAAAGGTAGGCACACAAACTGGTATAGCAGATCCTGCCACTGGAAACATAGGTAATTGTGATGTTCCTGGTGTTAATGGGGATCGTGAAATACGCGTCCTTCAGATCGATCGAGCACAGGTAATCGCCAGTCTGAAGGAGATTCTTTACCGATGCTATCCCCTCCATCTTGAAGTGTTCGTAAGCCACAAACCTGTTCAGCGGCTTTAAGTTTATAATGGGACGAAGATCTCCTGTCTTCTTCAAAATAAGAAAAAGGTTCGAAATGAACTGACCCTCCTGGGGCTGAACTGGACGAATTGCCCCCTTGGCAATTAGTTTCCTCTGAGAAAATGGCCTCCTCGGCCGGTGTATGTACACGAGTTAAAGGAACATGAAACTGAACTGGGTCCCGAACAAAGGGAATACGATAACCTTCTACTGCTTGTAGAATCCAGCTGTCGCTGGTAAGTTCTGTCCAGCGGCCGTAGAAATACTGGAGACGTCCCGCTGAAGTCAACATCTGCGCTACTTTTTTGGAGCGCCGTCGGTGGATGAGCGCTCGGTCGGCTTGAAGTTGACTTGGCGTTTGGCCCATGAAGATTGTCGTGGACTCTGCCTAACAGGGAACCTGTCCCGAAAGGAGCGTTGACTCCGGCCTCGTCTGCGAGAAAAGGCTGCAGCGTAAGGGGACCATCCGCGGCTGGATTTAACGGTAGACGGTTGACCTCGAGTAACCTTGGAGGCCAGTTTACTTGCTTTCTCTGCATCCTCAATATCCTTTAGGATCGAGCCGCCAAACAGGAACTCGGCCGAAGGGGCGTTCTTCTTGATAGTGTCGAAACGCTTGTCCAGTAGCTCATCGAAAGCCTTTTGGCGGTTAAGGGCCACCACCTGGCTGGCAGATCCCAGGAGTATTAGACTAGATGAGATGTGGTCCAGAACCAAGGACTTGTCGATCTCCTCTGGTGCAGAAGGATCGGTCAGAGCATTGAAAAGCTGTAGGAGTGGCATAGCGGAGCGTAGAACATGGTTGTGAGACTCACGAAGACGGTCATCCTGAGACACAAGTGAAGCACGAATGTCTTTAAAAGCAGACTTAACTTGTGGAGGCAACTCGGGTGCACGAAACAGAAGCTCCTGCGACGTAGGGACTAGGTAGGGCTGGAGTTCCTCCTTCGCGTCGTCATGGGACAATTTGTTTGTGCGCAAATCTTTCCACCAGCCGGAGGCCTTGTCGGAGATGGCCGATCCCGTCTCCTTCACGTGGGGATTACGAAAAGGGTCGTTATCCGGCTGAACAATGGACGAGGTGTCACTAGGCTCAGAGGTTGCGTCCTCGGCTCCAATGCCAATAGTAGTTGGGGCCAATGGGTGTCGAACAAAGGGCGCCACTTGAGGCTGCACTGGCTGTGCAGTGAGGTGTGGATATGGCATCCACTGTTGACCAAAGTAGAAAGGGTTTCCAACAATAGGCTGCTGTTGTTGAAGGTATGCAGAATGTTGATTGTTCCATGCAGGTCCAACGGTCTGTGAATGCATGGCAGTGGGCGCTGGCGGAATGTATGGCCCAACCCATGGTGAGGTGTGGGTATGCGTGGCAAAACTCATGGTTGTGCGTGTGCGAGCATCGGCAACTGTAGGCTGGCGTTGTGGAGGCGCCGGCGATATGGGCTGTGAAGCCACGGAATAGAGAACAGGGCGTGGTGACCCTAATTCCCGCTCGCTCTCCGTTCGAGGGGTTCTAACCCATGGTGAGGTTATAACCTGCGAGCTCTCGCCTTCAGAAATGTCAGTTCTTGTCTGCGACACGGGGGGAGCTCCCAAAGCTGCTGGAATGGTGCTTGCTGATCTTTTGTTAGACATGTTGTTCGGTGTCAGAAAACGGTAGAAGAGTGTAAATCCGAGAGAAGTAGGAAAAAACTACTGCTAAGCAAACCGTAGCACAAAAAACAAAGACACAGTTGAGTGCACTCAGGCAGTACTTATAGCCCGATGGAGCCTAGCTATTTGCATATTAAAGGTTGGACGATACCATTTCCTTCTAAGGGTGGAGCAAACCGTATTACGAGGGACATAATACAGCGTTAGTCTTGACGACAATGACGAAATATAATTATATGTTTACTTAACGCGCTCCCTGTTGTGGTCGGTTGATATGCATGCAGACAATGTGAAGCTGATGTCTAAAAATTATCCATGTTATGGGCCAAAACATTTTCACTCGGTAATTGTTATCTTTTTCCTATTATTTCCACAGATGAAAAACAATGATGTCACACAATTCAAGAAGAGGCCAAGGGTACATACTACCTAAGGTAGGACTAACACTCTCTCTTGCTTCATTTCCATGTTGTCTTATTCCCCTTAGCAAGTGCCATATTACTATCACTTCACATCTGTAGTCTTACTTCACTTAGCCTCTGCCGTCTTACTTCACTTAGCCTCTGCCATCTTACACTACATTAGCAACTGCCATCTTACTTTCACTTCACATCTGTAGTCTTACTTCACTTAGCCTCTGCCGTCTTACTTCACTTAGCCTCTGCCATCTTACACTACATTAGCAACTGCCATCTTACTTTCACTTCACATCTGCCATCTTACTTCACTTAGCCTCTGCCGTCTTACTTCACTTAGCCTCTGCCGTCTTACTTCACTTAACCTCTGCTGCCTTACTCTCCCTTAGCCTCTGCCGTCTTACTTCACTTAACATCTGCCGTCTTACTTCACTCCCCCTCTGCTGTCTTACTCTCCCTTAGCAATTGCCACCTTACTTTCACTTAACATCTGCCATCTTACTTTCACTTAACATCTGCCATCTTACTTCACTAAGCCTCTGCAGTCTTCTCGCCATTAGCCTCTGCCGTCTTACTCTCCCTTAGCCTCTGCCGTCTTACTTCACTTAGCATCTGCCGTCTTACTTCACTTAGCCTCTGCCGTTTTACTTCACTTAACATCTGCCATCTTACTTCACGTAGCCTCTGCAGTCTTACTCGCCATAAGCCTCTGCCGTCTTACTCTCCCTTAGCCTCTGCCATCTTACTCTCCCTTATCCTCCACTGTCTTACTTCACTTAGCCTCTGCCGTCTTACTTCACTTAATATCTGACGTCTTACTTCACGTGACGTGTTCTTTGCAGTGTCATCCTACTCTCCCTTAGCATCTGTCAATAATAGCCTTTGCCGTACTACTCTTCTTTAACATCTGCCCTTCTACTCTGCCTTAAAATCTGCTATCTTACTTTCACTTAACATCTGCCGTCTTTCTTCACTTAACATCTGCCGTCTTACTTTACTTAGCCTCTGCCGTCTTACTCTCCCTAAGCCTCTGCCGTCTTACTTCACTTAATATCTGACATCTTACTTCACTTAGCCTCTGCCGTCTTACTCTCCCTTATCCTTTGCCGTCTTACTTTCACTTAACATCTGCCGTCTTACTTAACTTTGCCTCTGCCGTCTTATTCTCCCTTAGCCTCTGCTGTCTTACACTCCCTTAGCAAGTGCCATCTTGCTTTCACTTAACATCTGCTGTCTTACTTCACTTAGCCTCTGCTATCTTACTCTCCCTTATCCTCCACTGTCTTACTTCACGTAGCCTCTGCTGCCTTACTCTGCCTTAGCAACTGCCATCTTTCTTTCACTTTATATCTGCCGTCTTACTTCACTTAGCCTCTGCCGTCTTACTTCACTTAGCCTCTTCCATCTTACTCTCCCTTATCCTCCACTGTCTTACTTCACGTAGCCTCTGCTGCCTTACTCTGCCTTAGCAACTGCCATCTTACTTTCCCTTAATATCTGCAGTCTTACTTCACTTAGCCTTTTCCATCTTACTCTCCCTTATCCTCCACTGTCTTACTTCACGTAGCCTCTGCTGCCTTACTCTGCCTTAGCAACTGCCATCTTACTTAACTTAATATCTGCAGTCTTACTTCACTTAGCCTCTTCCATCTTACTCTCCCTTATCCTCCACTGTCTTACTTCACGTAGCCTCTGCTGCCTTACTCTGCCTAAGCAACTGCCATCTTTCTTTCACTTTATATCTGCCGTCTTACTTCACTTAGCCTCTGCCGTCTTACTCTCCCTTAGCCTCTGCCGTCTTACTTCACTTAGCCTCTGCCGTCTTACTTCACTTAGCCTCTGCCGTCTTACTTCACTTAGCCTATGCCGTCTTACTTCACTTAGCCTCTGCCATCTTACTTCACTTAGCCTCTGCCGTCTTACTTCACTTAGCCTCTGCCGTCATACTTCACTTAGCCTCTGCAGTCTTACTTCACTTAGCCTCTGCCATCTTACTTCACTTATCCTCTGCCGTCTTACTCTCCCTAAGCCTCTGCCGTCTTACTTCACTTAACATCTGCCGTCTTACTTCACGTAGCCTCTGCTGCCTTACTCTGCCTTAGCAACTGCCATCTTTCTTTCACTTTATATCTGCCATCTTACTTCACTTAGCCTCTGCCGTCTTACTCTCCCTTAGCCTCTGCCATCTTACTTCACTTAACATCTGCCGTCTTACTTCACGTAGCCTCTGCTGCCTTACTCTGCCTTAGCAACTGCCATCTTTCTTTCACTTTATATCTGCCATCTTACTTCACTTAGCCTCTGCCGTCTTACTCTCCCTTAGCCTCTGCCATCTTACTTCACTTAACATCTGCCTTCTTACTTCACTTAGCCTCTGCCGTCTTACTCTCCCTTAGCCTCTACCGTCTTACATTTCCTTAGCAACTGCCATCTTGCTTTCACTTAGCCTCTGCTGTCTTACTCTCCCTAAGCCTCTGCCGTCTTACTTCACTTAGCCTCTGCCATCTTACTTCACTTAACATCTGCCGTCTTACTTCACGTAGCCTCTGCTGTCTTACTCTGCCTTAGCAACTGCCATCTTTCTTTCACTTTATATCTGCCGTCTCATTCACTTAGCCTCTGCCGTCTAACTCTCCCTTAGCCTCTGCCGTCTTACTTCACTTTACATCTGCCTTCTTACTTCACTTAGCCTCTGCCGTCTTACTCTGCCTTAGCCTCTGCTGTCTTACTTCACTTAACATCTGCCGTCTTACTCTCCCTTAGCCTCTGCCGTCTTACTTCACTTAACATCTGCCGTCTTACTCTCCCTTAGCCTCTGCCGTCTTACTTCACTTAACATCTGCCTTCTTACTTCACTTAGCCTCTGCCGTCTTACTCTGCCTTAGCCTCTGCTGTCTTACTTCACTTAACATCTGCCGTCTTACTCTCCCTTAGCCTCTGCCGTCTTACTTCACTTAACATCTGCCGTCTTACTCTCCCTTAGCCTCTGCCGTCTTACTTCACTTAACATCTGCCTTCTTACTTCACTTAGCCTCTGCCGTCTTACTCTGCCTTAGCCTCTGCTGTCTTACTTCACTTAACATCTGCCGTCTTACTCTCCCTTAGCCTCTGCCGTCTTACTTCACTTAACATCTGCCATCTTACTTCACTCCCCCTCTGCCGTCTTACTCTCCCTTCGGAACTGCCATCTTACTTTCACTTAACATCTGCCGTCTTACTTTCACTTAACATCTGCCATCTTACTTTCACATAACATCTGCTCTCTTACTTCACTTAGCCTCTGCCGTCTTACTCTCCCTAAGCCTCTGCCGTCTTACTTCACTTAACATCTGCCGTCTTACTTCACGTAGCCTCTGCTGCCTTACTCTGCCTTAGCAACTGCCATCTTTCTTTCACTTTATATCTGCCGTCTTACTTCACTTAGCCTCTGCCGTCTTACTCTCCCTTAGCCTCTGCCGTCTTACTTCACTTAGCCTCTGCCGTCTTACTTCACTTAGCCTATGCGGTCTTACTTCACTTAGCCTCTGCCGTCTAACTTCACTTAGCCTCTGCCGTGTTACTTCACTTAGCCTCTGCCGTCTTACTTTACTTAGCCTCTGCTATCTTACTTCACTTAACATCTGCCATCTTACTTCACTTAGCCTCTTCCATCTTACTTCACTTAGCCTCTGCCGTCTTACTTCACTTAGCCTATGCTGTCTTACTTCACTAAACATCTGCCGTCTTACTTTCACTTAACATCTGCCGTCTTACTTCACTTAGCCTCTGCCATCTTGCTTTCTCTTAGCCTCTGCAGTCTTACTTCACTTAGCAACTGCCATCTTGCTTTGACTTAGCCCCTGCCGTCTTACTTCACTTAGCTTCTGCCGTCTTACTTCACTTAGCCTCTGCCGTCTTACTTCACTTAACATCTGACTTCTTACTTCAATTAGCCTCTGCCGTCTTACTTCACTTAGCAACTGCCATCTTACTTTCACTTAGCCTCTGCCGTCTTACTTCACTTAGCCTCTGCCGTCTTACTTCACTTAGCCTCTACCGTCATACTTCACTTAGCCTCTGCTGTCTTACTTCACTTAACATCTGCCGTCTTACTTCACGTAGCCTCTGCTGTCTTACTCTGCCTTAGCAACTGCCATCTTTCTTTCACTTTATATCTGCCGTCTCATTCACTTAGCCTCTGCCGTCTTACTCTCCCTTAGCCTCTGCCGTCTTACTTCACTTTACATCTGCCTTCTTACTTCACTTAGCCTCTGCCTTCTTACTCTCCCTTAGCCTCTGCAGTCTTATTTCACTTAACATCTGCCGTCTTACTCTCCCTTAGCCTCTGCCGTCTTACTTCACTTAACATCTGCCTTCTTACTTCACTTAGCCTCTGCCGTCTTACTCTGCCTTAGCCTCTGCTGTCTTACTTCACTTAACATCTGCCGTCTTACTCTCCCTTAGCCTCTGCCGTCTTACTTCACGCATGATTCTTTCATGATTCAAATCGTCAGCCAGTTGATACCATTAGTTAATGTTCTTATTACGCCACTGTAAATTATATACATGATGGTTCAAAATCGCTTTTAAAAAAGTCTTAATTTATTAATAAAATGTTACATGTAGGCCTAGATATGAAAGAAATTTAATTTTTACACCTGGAGATTGTCAAATACTTTCTGACTCAATTTATCCCATGCTGCAACTCTAAGCTCACTATTCCTAAAGATGGTATTGTAACAGTAAAGTTCTTTGGACTCGTTCCACATTAAAAGTACAGTACAGGATTGATGACATACCCAAACTTAAATGTTCACAGATTTTCGTATAACTTTCAGATGTACATACCGTTAAAATATTTCCGTTGGGTTTTCACTGTTTTCTTGTGACTTATCTACATGATTGAGCTCAAATTTTCACAGGTTTATTTTTTCATGCACATTTCGATCAGACAAAATTTGAGTGCTGTTCTGTGACCTTCACCAATGTCATCAGATCTCAATGTATAGGCCTATGAACAGAATAAAATTTCACAGTCCTGATAATTTTGTTTGGAGCATGATTTGAGGATGCACCCTTGTGAAACAAAAGCCCCCAAGAATGTCTCTGGGTTCATGGGAAACACACAGACATGGTCCATTGCTAATCTCATTGCTAAACTGTGCAAATACAGGGCGAGTCAAAAAGAACATGACCGGGTTTCACTTTATATCTGCCGTCTCATTCACTTAGCCTCTGCCGTCTTACTCTCCCTTAGCCTCTGCCGTCTTACTTCACTTTACATCTGCCTTCTTACTTCACTTAGCCTCTGCCGTCTTACTCTCCCTTAGCCTCTGCAGTCTTACTTCACTTAACATCTGCCGTCTTACTCTCCCTTATCCTCTGCCGTCTTACTCTCCCTAAGCCTCTGCCGTCTTACTTTACTTAGCCTCTGCCATCTTACTTCACTTAACATCTGCCATCTTACTTCACTTAGCCTCTGCCGTCTTACTTCACTTAACATCTGCCATCTTACTTCACTTAGCCTCTGCCATCTTACTTCACTTAACATCTGCCATCTTACTCTCCCTTATCCTCTGCCGTCTTACTTCACTTAACATCTGCCATCTTACTTCACTTAGCCTCTGCCGTCTTACTTCACTTAACATCTGCCATCTTACTTCACTTAACATCTGCCATCTTACTTCACTTAGCCTCTGCCGTCTTACTTCACTTAGCCTCTGCCATCTTACTTCACTTAACATCTGCCATCTTACTCTCCCTTAGCCTCTGCCGTCCTACTTCACTTAGCCTCTGCTGTCTTACTTCACTTAGCCTCTGCTGTCATACTTCACTTAGCCTCTGCTGTCTTACTTCACTTAGCATCTGCCGTCTTACTTCACTTAGCCTCTGTCGTCTGACTTCACTTAGCCTCTGCTGTCTTACTTCACTTAGCATCTGCCGTCTTACTTCACTTAGCCTCTGCCGTCTTACTTCACTTAGCCTCTGCCGTCTTACTTCACTTAGCCTCTGCCGTCATACTTCACTTAGCCTCTGCCGTCTTACTTCACGTAGCATCTGCCGTCTTACTTCTTTTAGCCTCTGTTGTCTTACTTCACTTAGCCTCTGCTTTCTTACTTCACTTAGCATCTGCCGTCTTACTTCACTTAGCCTCTGCCATCTTACTTCACTTAACATCTGCCATCTTACTTCACTTAGCCTCTGCCGTCTTACTTCACTTAGCCTCTGCCGTCTTACTTCACTTAGCCTATGCGGTCTTACTTCTCTTAGCCTCTGCCGTCTAACTTCACTTAGCCTCTGCCGTGTTACTTCACTTAGCCTCTGCCGTGTTACTTTACTTAGCCTCTGCCATCTTACTTCACTTAACATCTGCCATCTTACTTCACTTAGCCTCTTCCATCTTACTTCACTTAGCCTCTGCCGTCTTACTTCACTTAGCCTATGCCGTCTTACTTCACTTAACATCTGCCGTCTTACTTTCACTTAACATCTGCCGTCTTACTTCACTTAGCCTCTGCCATCTTGCTTTCACTTAGCCTCTGCTGTCTTACTTCACTTAGCAACTGCCATCTTGCTTTGACTTAGCCCCTGCCGTCTTACTTCACTTAGCTTCTGCCGTCTTACTTCACTTAGCCTCTGCCGTCTTACTTCACTTAGCTTCTGCCGTCTTACTTCACTTAGCCTCTGCTGTCTTACTCTCCCTTCAGAGATGCAACTTTTCTGATTTTAATCGGCAATCTGAATTTTTTTTATTTTGCATGCCGTTTCTGATTTTTTTTTAGCATTAGGCTACTCTCTTAAAATGCTTTGAATTGTACAATTTATTTTGAATAAACTAAACATCAGAACCAAACTATCATGCGCGCACGACATTGGAAAATGAAATCAACTTAAATTGCACTATGCTATACCAAAATTCAACGCCACACAGTAATTTTTATCTTTTTCCAATTATTTCCACAGATGAACAACAATGATGTCATGCATTTCAAGAAAAGGCCAAGGGTACATACTACCTAAGGTAGGACTAACACTCTCTCTTGCTTCATTTCCTTGTTGTATTTTGAATGTGTTATTAGCGGTGTCATCCTACTCTCCCTTAGCATCTGTCAATAATAGCCTTTGCCGTACTACTCTCCTTTAACATCTGCCGTCCTACTCTGCCTTAACATCTGTCATCTTACTTTCGCGTAACATCTGCCGTCTTACTTCACTTAACATCTGACTTCTTACTTCAAATAGCCTCTGCCGTCTTACTTCACTTAGCAACTGCCATCTTACTTTCACTTAGCCTCTGCCGTCTTACTTCACTTAGGCTCTGCCGTCTTACTTCACTTAGCCTCTGCCGTCATACTTCACTTAACATCTGACTTCTTACTTCAATTAGCCTCTGCCGTCTTACTTCACTTAGCAACTGCCATCTTACTTTCACTTAGCCTCTGCCGTCTTACTTCACTTAGCCTCTGCCGTCTTACTTCACTTAGCCTCTACCGTCATACTTCACTTAGCCTCTGCTGTCTTACTTCACTTAACATCTGCCGTCTTACTTCACGTAGCCTCTGCTGTCTTACTCTGCCTTAGCAACTGCCATCTTTCTTTCACTTTATATCTGCCGTCTCATTCACTTAGCCTCTGCCGTCTTACTCTCCCTTAGCCTCTGCCGTCTTACTTCACTTTACATCTGCCTTCTTATTTCACTTAGCCTCTGCCTTCTTACTCTCCCTTAGCCTCTGCAGTCTTATTTCACTTAACATCTGCCGTCTTACTCTCCCTTAGCCTCTGCCGTCTTACTTCACTTAACATCTGCCTTCTTACTTCACTTAGCCTCTGCCCTCTTACTCTGCCTTAGCCTCTGCTGTCTTACTTCACTTAACATCTGCCGTCTTACTCTCCCTTAGCCTCTGCCGTCTTACTTCACTCCCCCTCTGCCGTCTTACTCTCCCTTCGGAACTGCCATCTTACTTTCACTTAACATCTGCCGTCTTACTTTCACTTAACATCTGCCATCTTACTTCACTTAACATCTGCCATCTTACTTCACTTAGCCTCTGCCATCTTGCTTTCTCTTAGCCTCTGCAGTCTTACTTCACTTAGCAACTGCCATCTTGCTTTGACTTAGCCCCTGCCGTCTTACTTCACTTAGCTTCTGCCGTCTTACTTCACTTAGCCTCTGCCGTCTTACTTCACTTAACATCTGACTTCTTACTTCAATTAGCCTCTGCCGTCTTACTTCACTTAGCAACTGCCATCTTACTTTCACTTAGCCTCTGCCGTCTTACTTCACTTAGCCTCTGCCGTCTTACTTCACTTAGCCTCTACCGTCATACTTCACTTAGCCTCTGCTGTCTTACTTCACTTAACATCTGCCGTCTTACTTCACGTAGCCTCTGCTGTCTTACTCTGCCTTAGCAACTGCCATCTTTCTTTCACTTTATATCTGCCGTCTCATTCACTTAGCCTCTGCCGTCTTACTCTCCCTTAGCCTCTGCCGTCTTACTTCACTTTACATCTGCCTTCTTACTTCACTTAGCCTCTGCCTTCTTACTCTCCCTTAGCCTCTGCAGTCTTATTTCACTTAACATCTGCCGTCTTACTCTCCCTTAGCCTCTGCCGTCTTAATTCACTTAACATCTGCCTTCTTACTTCACTTAGCCTCTGCCGTCTTACTCTGCCTTAGCCTCTGCTGTCTTACTTCACTTAACATCTGCCGTCTTACTCTCCCTTAGCCTCTGCCGTCTTACTTCACGCATGATTCTTTCATGATTCAAATCGTCAGCCAGTTGATACCATTAGTTAATGTTCTTATTACGCCACTGTAAATTATATACATGATGGTTCAAAATCGCTTTTAAAAAAGTCTTAATTTATTAATAAAATGTTACATGTAGGCCTAGATATGAAAGAAATTTAATTTTTACACCTGGAGATTGTCAAATACTTTCTGACTCAATTTATCCCATGCTGCAACTCTAAGCTCACTATTCCTAAAGATGGTATTGTAACAGTAAAGTTCTTTGGACTCGTTCCACATTAAAAGTACAGTACAGGATTGATGACATACCCAAACTTAAATGTTCACAGATTTTCGTATAACTTTCAGATGTACATACCGTTAAAATATTTCCGTTGGGTTTTCACTGTTTTCTTGTGACTTATCTACATGATTGAGCTCAAATTTTCACAGGTTTATTTTTTCATGCACATTTCGATCAGACAAAATTTGAGTGCTGTTCTGTGACCTTCACCAATGTCATCAGATCTCAATGTATAGGCCTATGAACAGAATAAAATTTCACAGTCCTGATAATTTTGTTTGGAGCATGATTTGAGGATGCACCCTTGTGAAACAAAAGCCCCCAAGGCTGTCTCTGGGTTCATGGGAAACACACAGACATGGTCCATTGCTAATCTCATTGCTAAACTGTGCAAATACAGGGCGAGTCAAAAAGAACATGACCGGGTTTCACTTTATATCTGCCGTCTCATTCACTTAGCCTCTGCCGTCTTACTCTCCCTTAGCCTCTGCCGTCTTACTTCACTTTACATCTGCCTTCTTACTTCACTTAGCCTCTGCCGTCTTACTCTCCCTTAGCCTCTGCAGTCTTACTTCACTTAACATCTGCCGTCTTACTCTCCCTTATCCTCTGCCGTCTTACTCTCCCTAAGCCTCTGCCGTCTTACTTTACTTAGCCTCTGCCATCTTACTTCACTTAACATCTGCCATCTTACTTCACTTAGCCTCTGCCGTCTTACTTCACTTAACATCTGCCATCTTACTTCACTTAGCCTCTGCCATCTTACTTCACTTAACATCTGCCATCTTACTCTCCCTTATCCTCTGCCGTCTTACTTCACTTAACATCTGCCATCTTACTTCACTTAGCCTCTGCCGTCTTACTTCACTTAACATCTGCCATCTTACTTCACTTAACATCTGCCATCTTACTTCACTTAGCCTCTGCCGTCTTACTTCACTTAGCCTCTGCCATCTTACTTCACTTAACATCTGCCATCTTACTCTCCCTTAGCCTCTGCCGTCCTACTTCACTTAATATCTGACTTCTTACTTCACTTAGCCTCTGCCGTCATACTTCACTTAGCCTCTGCTGTCTTACTTCACTTAGCATCTGCCGTCTTACTTCACTTAGCCTCTGTCGTCTTACTTCACTTAGCCTCTGCTGTCTTACTTCACTTAGCCTCTGCCGTCTTACTTCACTTAACATCTGCCATCTTACTTCACTTAACATCTGCCATCTTACTTCACTTAGCCTCTGCCGTCTTACTTCACTTAGCCTCTGCCATCTTACTTCACTTAACATCTGCCATCTTACTCTCCCTTAGCCTCTGCCGTCCTACTTCACTTAATATCTGACTTCTTACTTCACTTAGCCTCTGCCGTCATACTTCACTTAGCCTCTGCTGTCTTACTTCACTTAGCATCTGCCGTCTTACTTCACTTAGCCTCTGTCGTCTTACTTCACTTAGCCTCTGCTGTCTTACTTCACTTAGCATCTGCCGTCTTACTTCACTTAGCCTCTGCCGTCTTACTTCACTTAGCCTCTGCCGTCTTACTTCACTTAGCCTCTGCCGTCATACTTCACTTAGCCTCTGCCGTCTTACTTCACGTAGCATCTGCCGTCTTACTTCACTTAGCCTCTGTTGTCTTACTTCACTTAGCCTCTGCTTTCTTACTTCACTTAGCATCTGCCGTCTTACTTCACTTAGCCTCTGCCATCTTACTTCACTTAACATCTGCCATCTTACTTCACTTAGCCTCTGCCGTCTTACTTCACTTAGCCTCTGCCGTCTTACTTCACTTAGCCTATGCGGTCTTACTTCACTTAGCCTCTGCCGTCTAACTTCACTTAGCCTCTGCCGTGTTACTTCACTTAGCCTCTGCCGTGTTACTTTACTTAGCCTCTGCCATCTTACTTCACTTAACATCTGCCATCTTACTTCACTTAGCCTCTTCCATCTTACTTCACTTAGCCTCTGCCGTCTTACTTCACTTAGCCTATGCCGTCTTACTTCACTTAACATCTGCCGTCTTACTTTCACTTAACATCTGCCGTCTTACTTCACTTAGCCTCTGCCATCTTGCTTTCACTTAGCCTCTGCTGTCTTACTTCACTTAGCAACTGCCATCTTGCTTTGACTTAGCCCCTGCCGTCTTACTTCACTTAGCTTCTGCCGTCTTACTTCACTTAGCCTCTGCCGTCTTACTTCACTTAGCTTCTGCCGTCTTAATTCACTTAGCCTCTGCTGTCTTACTCTCCCTTCAGAGATGCAACTTTTCTGATTTTAATCGGCAATCTGAATTTTTTTTATTTTGCATGCCGTTTCTGATTTTTTTTTAGCATTAGGCTACTCTCTTAAAATGCTTTGAATTGTACAATTTATTTTGAATAAACTAAACATCAGAACCAAACTATCATGCGCGCACGACATTGGAAAATTGCACTATGCTATACCAAAATTCAACGCCACACAGTAATTTTTATCTTTTTCCAATTATTTCCACAGATGAACAACAATGATGTCACGCATTTCAAGAAAAGGCCAAGGGTGCATACTACCTAAGGTAGGACTAACACTCTCTCTTGCTTCATTTCCTTGTTGTATTTTGAATGTGTTATTGGCGGTGTCATACTACTCTCCCTTAGCATCTGTCAATAATAGCCTTTGCCGTACTACTCTCCTTTAACATCTGCCGTCCTACTCTGCCTTAACATCTGTCATCTTACTTTCGCGTAACATCTGCCGTCTTACTTCACTTAACATCTGACTTCTTACTTCAAATAGCCTCTGCCGTCTTACTTCACTTAGCAACTGCCATCTTACTTTCACTTAGCCTCTGCCGTCTTACTTCACTTAGGCTCTGCCGTCTTACTTCACTTAGCCTCTGCCGTCATACTTCACTTAACATCTGACTTCTTACTTCAATTAGCCTCTGCCGTCTTACTTCACTTAGCAACTGCCATCTTACTTTCACTTAGCCTCTGCCGTCTTACTTCACTTAGCCTCTGCCGTCTTACTTCACTTAGCCTCTACCGTCATACTTCACTTAGCCTCTGCTGTCTTACTTCACTTAACATCTGCCGTCTTACTTCACGTAGCCTCTGCTGTCTTACTCTGCCTTAGCAACTGCCATCTTTCTTTCACTTTATATCTGCCGTCTCATTCACTTAGCCTCTGCCGTCTTACTCTCCCTTAGCCTCTGCCGTCTTACTCTCCCTTAGCCTCTGCAGTCTTATTTCACTTAACATCTGCCGTCTTACTCTCCCTTAGCCTCTGCCGTCTTACTTCACTTAACATCTGCCTTCTTACTTCACTTAGCCTCTGCCGTCTTACTCTGCCTTAGCCTCTGCTGTCTTACTTCACTTAACATCTGCCATCTTACTCTCCCTTAGCCTCTGCCGTCTTACTTCACTCCCCCTCTGCCGTCTTACTCTCCCTTCGGAACTGCCATCTTACTTTCACTTAACATCTGCCGTCTTACTTTCACTTAACATCTGCCATCTTACTTCACTTAACATCTGCCATCTTACTTCACTTAGCCTCTGCCATCTTGCTTTCTCTTAGCCTCTGCAGTCTTACTTCACTTAGCAACTGCCATCTTGCTTTGAGTTAGCCCCTGCCGTCTTACTTCACTTAGCTTCTGCCGTCTTACTTCACTTAGCCTCTGCCGTCTTACTTCACTTAACATCTGACTTCTTACTTCAATTAGCCTCTGCCGTCTTACTTCACTTAGCAACTGCCATCTTACTTTCACTTAGCCTCTGCCGTCTTACTTCACTTAGCCTCTGCCGTCTTACTTCACTTAGCCTCTACCGTCATACTTCACTTAGCCTCTGCTGTCTTACTTCACTTAACATCTGCCGTCTTACTTCACGTAGCCTCTGCTGTCTTACTCTGCCTTAGCAACTGCCATCTTTCTTTCACTTTATATCTGCCGTCTCATTCACTTAGCCTCTGCCGTCTTACTCTCCCTTAGCCTCTGTCGTCTTACTTCACTTTACATCTGCCTTCTTACTTCACTTAGCCTCTGCCTTCTTACTCTCCCTTAGCCTCTGCAGTCTTATTTCACTTAACATCTGCCGTCTTACTCTCCCTTAGCCTCTGCCGTCTTACTTCACTTAACATCTGCCTTCTTACTTCACTTAGCCTCTGCCGTCTTACTCTGCCTTAGCCTCTGCTGTCTTACTTCACTTAACATCTGCCGTCTTACTCTCCCTTAGCCTCTGCCGTCTTACTTCACGCATGATTCTTTCATGATTCAAACCGTCAGCCAGTTGATACCATTAGTTAATGTTCTTATTACGCCACTGTAAATTATATACATGATGGTTCAAAATCGCTTTTAAAAAAGTCTTAATTTATTAATAAAATGTTACATGTAGGCCTAGATATGAAAGAAATTTAATTTTTACACCTGGAGATTGTCAAATACTTTCTGACTCAATTTATCCCATGCTGCAACTCTAAGCTCACTATTCCTAAAGATGGTATTGTAACAGTAAAGTTCTTTGGACTCGTTCCACATTAAAAGTACAGTACAGGATTGATGACATACCCAAACTTAAATGTTCACAGATTTTCGTATAACTTTCAGATGTACATACCGTTAAAATATTTCCGTTGGGTTTTCACTGTTTTCTTGTGACTTATCTACATGATTGAGCTCAAATTTTCACAGGTTTATTTTTTCATGCACATTTCGATCAGACAAAATTTGAGTGCTGTTCTGTGACCTTCACCAATGTCATCAGATCTCAATGTATAGGCCTATGAACAGAATAAAATTTCACAGTCCTGATAATTTTGTTTGGAGCATGATTTGAGGATGCACCCTTGTGAAACAAAAGCCCCCAAGGCTGTCTCTGGGTTCATGGGAAACACACAGACATGGTCCATTGCTAATCTCATTGCTAAACTGTGCAAATACAGGGCGAGTCAAAAAGAACATGACCGGGTTTCACTTTATATCTGCCGTCTCATTCACTTAGCCTCTGCCGTCTTACTCTCCCTTAGCCTCTGCCGTCTTACTTCACTTTACATCTGCCTTCTTACTTCACTTAGCCTCTGCCGTCTTACTCTCCCTTAGCCTCTGCAGTCTTACTTCACTTAACATCTGCCGTCTTACTCTCCCTTATCCTCTGCCGTCTTACTCTCCCTAAGCCTCTGCCGTCTTACTTTACTTAGCCTCTGCCATCTTACTTCACTTAACATCTGCCATCTTACTTCACTTAGCCTCTGCCGTCTTACTTCACTTAACATCTGCCATCTTACTTCACTTAGCCTCTGCCATCTTACTTCACTTAACATCTGCCATCTTACTCTCCCTTATCCTCTGCCGTCTTACTTCACTTAACATCTGCCATCTTACTTCACTTAGCCTCTTCCGTCTTACTTCACTTAACATCTGCCATCTTACTTCACTTAACATCTGCCATCTTACTTCACTTAGCCTCTGCCGTCTTACTTCACTTAGCCTCTGCCATCTTACTTCACTTAACATCTGCCATCTTACTCTCCCTTAGCCTCTGCCGTCCTACTTCACTTAATATCTGACTTCTTACTTCACTTAGCCTCTGCCGTCATACTTCACTTAGCCTCTGCTGTCTTACTTCACTTAGCATCTGCCGTCTTACTTCACTTAGCCTCTGTCGTCTTACTTCACTTAGCCTCTGCTGTCTTACTTCACTTAGCATCTGCCGTCTTACTTCACTTAGCCTCTGCCGTCTTACTTCACTTAGCCTCTGCCGTCTTACTTCACTTAGCCTCTGCCGTCATACTTCACTTAGCCTCTGCCGTCTTACTTCACGTAGCATCTGCCGTCTTACTTCACTTAGCCTCTGTTGTCTTACTTCACTTAGCCTCTGCTTTCTTACTTCACTTAGCATCTGCCGTCTTACTTCACTTAGCCTCTGCCATCTTACTTCACTTAACATCTGCCATCTTACTTCACTTAGCCTCTGCCGTCTTACTTCACTTAGCCTCTGCCGTCTTACTTCACTTAGCCTATGCGGTCTTACTTCACTTAGCCTCTGCCGTCTAACTTCACTTAGCCTCTGCCGTGTTACTTCACTTAGCCTCTGCCGTGTTACTTTACTTAGCCTCTGCCATCTTACTTCACTTAACATCTGCCATCTTACTTCACTTAGCCTCTGCCATCTTACTTCACTTAACATCTGCCATCTTACTTCACTTAGCCTCTTCCATCTTACTTCACTTAGCCTCTGCCGTCTTACTTCACTTAGCCTCTGCCGTCTTACTTCACTTAACATCTGCCGTCTTACTTTCACTTAACATCTGCCGTCTTACTTCACTTAGCCTCTGCCATCTTGCTTTCACTTAGCCTCTGCTGTCTTACTTCAGTTAGCAACTGCCATCTTGCTTTGACTTAGCCCCTGCCGTCTTACTTCACTTAGCTTCTGCCGTCTTACTTCACTTAGCCTCTGCCGTCTTACTTCACTTAGCTTCTGCCGTCTTACTTCACTTAGCCTCTGCTGTCTTACTCTCCCTTCAGAGATGCAACTTTTCTGATTTTAATCGGCAATCTGAATTTTTTTTATTTTGCATGCCGTTTCTGATTTTTTTTTAGCATTAGGCTACTCTCTTAAAATGCTTTGAATTGTACAATTTATTTTGAATAAACTAAACATCAGAACCAAACTATCATGCGCGCACGACATTGGAAAATGAAATCAACTTAAATTGCACTATGCTATACCAAAATTCAACGCCACACAGTAATTTTTATCTTTTTCCAATTATTTCCACAGATGAACAACAATGATGTCACGCATTTCAAGAAAAGGCCAAGGGTACATACTACCTAAGGTAGGACTAACACTCTCTCTTGCTTCATTTCCTTGTTGTATTTTGAATGTGTTATTGGCGGTGTCATACTACTCTCCCTTAGCATCTGTCAATAACAGCCTTTGCCGTACTACTCTCCTTTAACATCTGCCGTCCTACTCTGCCTTAACATCTGTCATCTTACTTTCGCGTAACATCTGCCGTCTTACTTCACTTAACATCTGACTTCTTACTTCAAATAGCCTCTGCCGTCTTACTTCACTTAGCAACTGCCATCTTACTTTCACTTAGCCTCTGCCGTCTTACTTCACTTAGGCTCTGCCGTCTTACTTCACTTAGCCTCTGCCGTCATACTTCACTTAACATCTGACTTCTTACTTCAATTAGCCTCTGCCGTCTTACTTCACTTAGCAACTGCCATCTTACTTTCACTTAGCCTCTGCCGTCTTACTTCACTTAGCCTCTGCCGTCTTACTTCACTTAGCCTCTACCGTCATACTTCACTTAGCCTCTGCTGTCTTACTTCACTTAACATCTGCCGTCTTACTTCACGTAGCCTCTGCTGTCTTACTCTGCCTTAGCAACTGCCATCTTTCTTTCACTTTATATCTGCCGTCTCATTCACTTAGCCTCTGCCGTCTTACTCTCCCTTAGCCTCTGCCGTCTTACTTCACTTTACATCTGCCTTCTTATTTCACTTAGCCTCTGCCTTCTTACTCTCCCTTAGCCTCTGCAGTCTTATTTCACTTAACATCTGCCGTCTTACTCTCCCTTAGCCTCTGCCGTCTTACTTCACTTAACATCTGCCTTCTTACTTCACTTAGCCTCTGCCGTCTTACTCTGCCTTAGCCTCTGCTGTCTTACTTCACTTAACATCTGCCGTCTTACTCTCCCTTAGCCTCTGCCGTCTTACTTCACTCCCCCTCTGCCGTCTTACTCTCCCTTCGGAACTGCCATCTTACTTTCACTTAACATCTGCCGTCTTACTTTCACTTAACATCTGCCATCTTACTTCACTTAACATCTGCCATCTTACTTCACTTATCCTCTGCCGTCTTACTCTCCCTAAGCCTCTGCCATCTTACTTCACTTAACATCTGCCGTCTTACTTCACGTAGCCTCTGCTGCCTTACTCTGCCTTAGCAACTGCCATCTTTCTTTCACTTTATATCTGCCGTCTTACTTCACTTAGCCTCTGCCGTCTTACTCTCCCTTAGCCTCTGCCGTCCTACTTTACTTAACATCTGACTTCTTACTTCAATTAGCCTCTGCCGTCTTACTTCACTTAGCAACTGCCATCTTACTTTCACTTAGCCTCTGCCGTCTTACTTCACTTAGCCTCTGCCGTCTTACTTCACTTAGCCTCTACCGTCATACTTCACTTAGCCTCTGCTGTCTTACTTCACTTAGCATCTGCCGTCTTACTTCACTTAGCCTCTGTCGTCTTACTTCACTTAGCCTCTGCTGTCTTACTTCACTTAGCATCTGCCGTCTTACTTCACTTAGCCTCTGCCGTCTTACTTCACTTAGCCTCTGCCGTCTTACTTCACTTAGCCTCTGCCGTCATACTTCACTTAGCCTCTGCTGTCTTACTTCACGTAGCATCTACCGTCTTACTTCACTTAGCCTCTGCCGTCTTACTTCACTTAGCCTCTGCTTTCTTACTTCACTTAGCATCTGCCATCTTACTTCACTTAGCCTCTGCCATCTTACTTCACTTAACATCTGCCATCTTACTTCACTTAGCCTCTGCCGTCTTACTTCACTTAGCCTCTGCCGTCTTACTTCACTTAGCCTATGCGGTCTTACTTCACTTAGCCTCTGCCGTCTAACTTCACTTAGCCTCTGTCGTGTTACTTCACTTAGCCTCTGCCGTGTTACTTTACTTAGCCTCTGGCATCTTACTTCACTTAACATCTGCCATCTTACTTCACTTAGCCTCTTCCATCTTACTTCACTTAGCCTCTGCCGTCTTACTTCACTTAGCCTATGCCGTCTTACTTCACTTAACATCTGCCGTCTTACTTTCACTTAACATCTGCCGTCTTACTTCACTTAGCCTCTGCCATCTTGCTTTCACTTAGCCTCTGCCGTCTTACTTCACTTAGCAACTGCCATCTTGCTTTGACTTAGCCCCTGCCGTCTTACTTCACTTAGCTTCTGCCGTCTTACTTCACTTAGCCTCTGCCGTCTTACTTCACTTAGCTTCTGCCGTCTTACTTCACGCAGCCTCTGCCATCTTGCTTTCACTTAGCTTCTGCCGTCTTACTTCACTTAGCCTCTGCTGTCTTACTCTCCCTTCAGAGATGCAACTTTTCTGATTTTAATCGGCAATCTGAATTTTTTTTATTTTGCATGCCGTTTCTGATTTTTTTTCAGCATTAGGCTACTCTCTTAAAATGCTTTGAATTGTACAATTTATTTTGAATAAACTAAACATCAGAACCAAACTATCATGCGCGCACGACATTGGAAAATGAAATCAACTTAAATTGCACTATGCTATACCAAAATTCAACGCCACACAGTAATTTTTATCTTTTTCCAATTATTTCCACAGATGAACAACAATGATGTCACGCATTTCAAGAAAAGGCCAAGGGTACATACTACCTAAGGTAGGACTAACACTCTCTCTTGCTTCATTTCCATGTTGTATTTTGAATGTGTTATTAGCGGTGTCATCCTACTCTCCCTTAGCATCTGTCAATAATAGCCTTTGCCGTACTACTCTCCTTTAACATCTGCCGTCCTACTCTGCCTTAACATCTGTCATCTTACTTTCGCGTTAACATCTGCCGTCTTACTTCACTTAACATCGGCCGTCTTACTTCACTTAACATCTGCCGTTTTACTTCACTTAACATCTGCCTCTTACTTCACATAACATCTGCCGTCTTACTCCACTTAACATCTGTCATCTAACTTTCACATAACATCTGCCGTCTTACTTCACTTAACATCTGTCATCTTACTTTCACATAACATCTGCCGTCTTACTTCTCTTAACATCTGCAGTCTCACTTCACTTAACATCTGCCATCTTACTTCACTTAACATCGGCCGTCTTACTTCACTTAACATCTGCCGTCTTATTTCACTTAACATATGCCGTCTTACTTCACTTAGCCTCTGCAGTCTTACTCTCCCTTAGCCTCTGCCATGTTATCCCCCTTAGCAACTGCCATCTTACTTTCACTTAACATCTGTCGTCTTACTTTACTTAGGGTGCATTTGTTAAGCTAACACGGGTCAGCCCTTACTGGGAACAGTCGTGATATACTGCACAAAACAAGCAAGAGAATGGGGACGAGGTGGACTGGTGTCAACCCGGTTGAGCTAAACGAATGCACCCTATGCCTCTGCCATCTTACTCTCCCTTAGTCTCTGCCGTCTTACTTCACTCCCCCTCTGCCGTCTTACTCTCCCTTTGGAACTGCCATCTTACTTTCACTTAACATCTGCCGTCTTACTTTCACTTAACATCTGCCATCTTACTTTCACATAACATCTGCTCTCTTACTTCACGTAGCCTCTGCTGCCTTACTCTGCCTTAGCAACTGCCATCTTTCTTTCACTTTATATCTGCCGTCTTACTTCACTTAGCCTCTGCCGTCTTACTCTCCCATAGCCTCTGCCGTCTTACTTCACTTAACATCTGACTTCTTACTTCAAATAGCCTCTGCCGTCTTACTTCATTTAGCATCTGCCGTCTTACTTCACTTAGCCTCTGCCGTCTTACTTCACTTAGCCTCTGTCGTCTTACTTCACTTAGCCTCTGCCATCTTACTTCACTTAACATCTGCCATCTTACTTCACTTATCCTCTGCCGTCTTACTTCACTTAGCCTCTGCCGTCTTACTTTCACTTAACATCTGCCGTCTTACTTCACTTAGCCTCTGCCATCTTGCTTTCACTTAGCCTCTGCCGTCTTACTTCACTTAGCCTCTGCCGTCTTACTTTCACTTAGCCTCTGCCATCTTGCTTCACTTAGCCTCTACCATCTTGCTTTCACTTAGCCTCTGCCGTCTTACTTCACTTAGCCTCTGCCATCTTGCTTTCACTTAGCTTCTGCCGTCTTACTTCACTTAGCCTCTGCCGTCTTACTTCACTTAGCCTCTGCCATCTTGCTTTCACTTAGCCTCTGCCGTCTTACTTCACTTAGCCTATGCCGTCTTACTTCACTTAGCCTCTGCCTTCTTACTTTCACTTAGCCACTGCCTTCTTACTTTCACTTAGCCTCTGCCATCTTACTCTCCCTTATCCTAGCTGCCATCTTGCTATCCCTTAGCCTCTGCCATCTTACTTTCACTTAGCCTCTGTCATCTTACTCTCCCTTATCCTAGCTGCCATCTTACTCTCCCTTAGCCTCTACCATCTTACTCTGCCTTAGCCTCTGCCATCTTACTCTGCCTTAGCCTCTGCTATCTTACTCTCCCTTAGCCCCTGCCGTCTTACTCTTTCTTAGCCTCTGCCATCTTACTCTCCCTTATCCTCTGCCATCTTACTCTCCCTTAGCCTCTGCCGTCTTACTCTCCCTTAGCAACTGACATCTTACTCCCCCTTAGCCTCTGCCGTCTTACTCTCCCTTAGCAACTGACATCTTACTCCCCCTTAGCCTCTGCCGTCTTACTCTCCCTTAGCCTCTGCCATCTTACTCTCCCTTAGCAACTGACATCTTACTCCCCCTTAGCCTCTGCCGTCTTACTCTCCCTTAGCCTCTGCCATCTTACTCTCCCTTAGCCTCTGCCGTCTTACTCTCCCTTAGCCTCTGCCATCTTACTCTCCCTTAGCCTCTGCCATCTTACTCTCCCTTAGCCTCTGCCGTCTTACTCTCCCTTAGCAACTGACATCTTACTCCCCCTTAGCCTCTGCCGTCTTACTCTCCCTTAGCCTCTGCCGTCTTACTCTCCCTTAGCAACTGACATCTTACTCTCCCTTAGCCTCTGCCGTCTTACTCTCCCTTAGCAACTGACATCTTACTCCCCCTTAGCCTCTGCCGTCTTACTCTCCCTTAGCCTCTGCCGTCTTACTCTCCCTTAGCAACTGACATCTTACTCCCCCTTAGCCTCTGCCGTCTTACTCCCCCTTAGCCTCTGCCGTCTTACTCTCCCTTAGCCTCTGCCATCTTACTCTCCCTTAGCAACTGACATCTTACTCCCCCTTAGCCTCTGCCGTCTTACTCTCCCTTAGCCTCTGCCATCTTACTCTCCCTTAGCCTCTGCCGTCTTACTCTCCCTTAGCCTCTGCCATCTTACTCTCCCTTAGCCTCTGCCATCTTACTCTCCCTTAGCCTCTGCCGTCTTACTCTCCCTTAGCAACTGACATCTTACTCCCCCTTAGCCTCTGCCGTCTTACTCTCCCTTAGCCTCTGCCGTCTTACTCTCCCTTAGCAACTGACATCTTATTTACTTAGCCTCTGCTGTCTTTAATACTCTCCCTTAGCAACTGTCATCCTACTCTCCCTTTGTACCTTTTAGTTTGTCTATGTCATCACAAACTTGAAGTGGTCTGTTATTTGTTTCATGGTATCTCTTCAACTGGTTCACGTGGACTGGGGATAATATTAGTTTATTATCAAAAGAAGTTATTGCAAGCCTATAGTACCGAGCCACTTATAGCACATTTTGGTTGATTACCCTGCTTGTGTCTTGGCGATCATCTGAGATTACGCCATCCTTATCTCTTGCTTATGCAATATGCCCGAGAAGCTGATGCTGTACCATGCATTATTTAGTGCCACAGTGAGCGAACATGCATTTTAAAGCTTAGTTTGCTCCAAAGGTTGCTAAGCACTCTGTGTTCAAGAAACAGTGCATTTAGTTTCCGCACTACTTTCATCAAATTAAAATGAAGTTGATGAACACTGAACCACTTTTGCAATGATTAAAAGTGTCAATTGGAAAAATAAAAAAAGGAACAACTTAAATTGCATTGGTTGCTCACATGCCGCCTTCATATTGTAATTAATGTCTTTTCTTATATTTTTCACAGATGAGAAGCAAACGATGTTGCTTATGTACAAGTAGAGGCCGAGGGTACATGTTCACAAGGTAGGAATAACCTTCTCTTGCAGCCAGTGGCACCCAAATTGGGTCGTGAACATGTAACTCGGTTGACGCTGAACAGCTAAGATGCGAAGGATGGTGGGGGTCAAAGACATCCATATTCACTAAGGTCTTACTAACCCTCTCTTGCAGCCAGGAGCACTCAAATTGAGTCGTGAATATGCCAGACCCCCACACGCTATGGATGGTTTCAAGGTAGTTCAAGTTTCATTTATCTCATTTATCTCTAGTATTATAAATTATTTGTCTTTTTGGGAATGGTTTTATGTTTGAAAAGTGAACAAAGAAAAATTGACTGGAGCGGGATTCGAACCGGCGACCTCCTGAATACCGTACAGCAATCTACCAACTGAGCCATCCAGCCCTATGTTGGTGGTGACCCCAATAGTCAACTATCCTTGTTCGTCGGCAGTCAGAAGCCATGAAACCACGCACACACCGCCACACCCCAGGGATCGTTCCAATGATACACGCAACAATGCTGCAACCTGGGAACGGTACATGGGGGATCACTCAAAGAGGATACGGCTTTTTAATTGCCGTATCCTCTTTGAGTGATCCCCCATGTACCGTTCCCAGGTTGCAGCATTGTTGCGTGTATCATTGAAACGATCCCTGGGGTGTGGCGGTGTGTGCGTGGTTTCATGGCTTCTGACTGCCAAACGAACAAGGATAGTTGACTATTGGGGTCACCACCAACATAGGGCTGGATGGCTCAGTTGGTAGATTGCTGTACGGTATTCAGGAGGTCGCCGGTTCGAATCCCGCTCCAGTCAATTTTTCTTTGTTCACTTTTCAATGACTTACATGTAAAACAACTCAGTCAGTTTCCCTTGTGGTTATTTCACGAATATGGTTTTATGTTTGTATAAATCTTGTTTTTGTACTGTTATTATATATATGTACATTATGATTTGAAAGTTATACGATTTTTATGTGTATTATGAATGTGTAATGTTGACACGTTTTAGTAATTTTAAGTCACATTGGATTTTTGTAGACAGTTTTTTTAGACAGATAATTCTATTTTCCTTTGAGAAAAATCTTTATAATTGTTTAATATAATCTGGTGATGTGACCTTTTTTTGGGACAGTTTTTTTTTTGACAGTGTTTTTTTTTAATTGTTTTTTTTGGACAGTTTTTAAAAAAGTTGTTTACAGGTTTTTTGGCAGTTTCGTTACATTTTCTTTTAGACGGATAATTCCATTTTCCTTTGTAAGAAATCTTGCTTTTTATAATTGCATAATATAATCTGGTGATCCGACCTTTTTTTGACATTTTTTTTAGACAGATAATTCCATTTTAAGTAGGTTTTGAAGCTTTGCATGGCGGAAGTCACGTAATAAGGAAAGGTTTGCGGAGACACCATGTATAATCTCTTTTTTTTTAATGGATGTGGTTCTGAAAAAACGGGTGAGAAGTGTTCTTGACGTTCCGGCCAGTGTGCTCTGGCCGTCCTCAGGAGAGTGTGTGTCCTCAATCACGCACTCTCCTGAGGACGGCCAGAGCACACTGGCCGGAACGTCAAGAACACTGCTCACCGGTTCTTTTCAGAACCACATCCATTAAAAAAAGAGATTATAGATTATACATGGTGTCTCCGCAAACCTTTCCTTATTAATTCCATTTTCTTATTGATTTCTTTTAAAGCCATTTTTCCCTGTATTAACTTACTTTTTAAAGTAACTTATTGTTACTTTTTTGTTACTTTTTAAAGTAACAATAAAAAGTAAGTTAATACAGGGAAAAATGGCTTTAAAAGAAATCAATAAGTTATCAGGAGAAACCCTATACAAGGTCAACAGCATCATTAAGTGTATCAATAATTCCATTTTCCTTTTAGAGAAATCTTCCTTTTTTAAAATTTATAATACAATCTAATGATCTTGCAATTGTTTTCCATTTTCTTATTGATTTCTTTTAAAGCAATTTTTCCCTGTATTAACTTACTTTTTAAAGTAACTTATTGTTACTTTATTGTTACTTTTTAAAGTAACAATAAAAAGTAAGTTAATACAGGGAAAAATGGCTTTAAAAGAAATCAATAAGTTATCAGGAGAAACCCTATACAAGGTCAACAGCATCATTAAGTGTATCAATAATTCCATTTTCCTTTTAGAGAAATCTTCCTTTTTTAAAATTTATAATACAATCTAATGATCTTGCAATTTTTTTCCATTTTCTTATTGATTTCTTTTAAAGTAATTTTTCCCTGTATTAACTTACTTTTTAAGGTAACTTATTGTTACTTTATTGTTACTTTTTAAAGTAACAATAAAAAGTAAGTTAATACAGGAAAAAATGGCTTTAAAAGAAATCAATAAGTTATCAGGAGAAACCCTATACAAGGTCAACAGTATCATTAAGTGTATCAATAATTCCATTTTCCTTTTAGAGAAATCTTCCTTTTTTAAAATTTATAATACAGTCTAATGATCTTGCAATTTTTTTCCATTTTTTTTTTCAACATTGTCAATTTCATTGAGTGTCATATGAGCACACTGCTCTTTTCATGTGGGAATGGGGGTCCTAAATTGTCTCACTTCTAGACAAACTTGAACTTAGAGATAATATAATATAAGCTAAATTGATATCATCTGCCTTTAGGGCATTAACCACATCTTGGGGTACATTGGGATAGTTTAGGTTAAGGTTTGTGATCGTAGATGTGCGACCTTGGCTTATGCGGTCACAATGTGGTCAAGGGGCTGGGCACACCGCCAAGGGGTGTGGGTCCTACCAACAGCCGTTTTAATAGGGCGGTGATTGATCTTCAAAGATGCATGTAACAACGGTCCTCGGCCGGGGATAGGATCCACTGACTTGCTATCAAGAGTCGATCAAACGTTGGGACGTCCTCTTCCGGCCATCGGGCAACGGAGGGCGGCAAGCATAGATGGTAAGGGTACTCCCGCAAGGGGGCGTACCGGACAACGGCGAGGCCTTATGCCTGCGGGCATTCCCTCGTCAAGCAATGGGCCCTACAATCCGGACAGCTTGTTGGGGCTGGCTTCCTGGAACCTTCTCGTTGGTGGCCCTGTTTAAAACAAATCTAACCAGGAAAAAGCAGACATCTGGATCTCATAAGTGGTAAGTCTCCTTATGTTATGTTCACATCTCAAGGGCAAATGATTTTCTGCTGAAACAAAAATGGACTGGATTTAAGAGATTCCTCATGTGATGATTTGGAAACTTGCCCCCGTTTCAGACAGGCGTTTCAGCGTCCCGCCAAACTAAATAGATTTGGATGGACACTGCAGCATAATATGCTTCTTGACTATTGTCAATGTCATTGTACACAATCGTCATGACTGGCATTGTAGCCATAATCATTTTTTTTAAACTATTAAGGCCTACTTCATCTTTGACTTTGCCTTTAAAATCATTCATTTGTCATTTGCATGGAGTTTGGCTTATGAATAGAGCGCTGTCTGAAACGAGGCGCGCCGGGTCGCTCCTTATTGATTCAGACATCGAACTTCTACATGACCTACTGAATTCAAATCTTGCCTTTCAATTGGTTTGGCGCGATGCTGGAACGCCTGTCTGAAACGGGGTTAGAGATGCCATGAATTAAAAGGATTTCTTGTGTAGAACAAAATACTGTAATACATGCATTTGGATGGAGTCTATTGTCAAATCCAAATTGGTTCCCTTTTTTAGTTGGCACAAACATTTTTCTAATGGGTGAGATTAAATTGATAATTCTCGCAAGAGGAAAATGTACATTTTTAGAGAGGCAGGAAATCATTTGCCCTTCCATGTTTTTAAAAGGTATCTCCTACATTACTTGAAGATCAAAGGCTCAGTATAGGATTGCTTTTAAGCAACAGCCGTAACTATGAATGTGCACGAGACAGAAACCAATTTGGTATTTTATTTGTCTCATTTATGTGAACACCAGTTCTGACAAGTTTTGCAAAAATTCGTTTTATGATGTCCAATTAAAAAAGTAGCCCAAATCCATGACCAATCTTATGCTACCTTGAACTTCTGTTGACATTTCAATCTCTTTATTGCAGAATGTTTTGCACATTTCATGCAGAATTGCTAATTTTCATTCTGGGACTTAACAATTAGTTTGTTTACTGCTGGATTATAACACATAACTTCACCAGTCAGTTTAAAAAGTCAAATAAACCAAATCAAAATTCAAAATTTGTCTAAAAGAGGCGTCCCAGCCCAGGTAGTAAACAAATTGTGAGTGTTTTCTTTTAATGGCAATATGTGATGTTCATCAATTTTATGGCTAAATCTTGTTTGTTCCTTTTCTTTCTTTCTTGCTGTAGCCAGTGTCTTTGTGAATCCATTATCACAACTCACATGAACTACAGTTTCTTGGTAGAAGCCGTCTGAAATAGTAAGTGTTTGCATTTGTGCCATCATCTCCATACATCATTTATCTTGTTCATCTGCCCAGTTTATTTGGTGCCTACATCTGTTCATTTGGACTGATTTGACAGAGATTAGTGCTTAGATTTGTCCAAGACAACAGAAATGTTTCAACACTCTTCTTCACATTACCGAAACTTGCAACGTAATTTCCAGAAATGCTATTTTTTTTCTTGAGGAATTGATCACAAGTTGTTGGAATGCAGAATGACATTTAGTGGTTGCACTTGTGAATTAGTGTGACAAATGCATGGGTTGAAACTGATCCATGATTTTATTGGCCCACAGTTACTTGTTTTTGGAAGTTACTATCCTCGTCATCATTCTGAAGAAACATTGTTCTTGAAGGAAGTTTCTGGTACCAATTACATGATGGTTGTATTTGACTCTACATTTTTTGTTATAATTATTCTCTCATGATGCAGATTGTACTGGGATATTCAGCAGGATGACATCAAGCCTGTACACCATACCATCTACTGGCTCCACGCATGATCATCAGACGAGTCTGCAAAAATCACCAGAGAACCTGACAGGAGAAAATGAACATTGACTGAACTCTAAATTGTTGATCGAAGAACTCTTTCAAGACTCTTCCAAGTGTTGTGAATGATTTGATATTGACTGCGGACTCTAGAACTGACTCCTAATCATCACGAGACTGCTGAGATCACCAGAGATCACCGTCTTGGATGTTCATATTCCCATTCCCATCAGTGGAAGCAGTGGAGAGGATCATTGTACAGCATTATCTGTTCTTGTGGAGAAATAATGATATGACTGAACATTGAATCACCAGTCAGCATCAGAAGGATGCCGTTCTCAGGTTTGACCCCCAAAAGAGAGAGGTCTGGGTATGCTATTGCCAGTACATTGCCTGACTTTGTGCTTGGTGTTATGTTCCAATCTTTCATTCTGCATTTTGAATGTTTACTAACCCACATTTATGTGCATGTTGTGATGGTATTTCTCCACAGGTCAAACAGTAGCTCAAAGCATACATTTTCTGTTTCCTATAGCATGCATGATTTGCTTTCCATACCACTGACTGATATGTAAAACACATCAATTTATTGCTTCCTTGTAAGTGAATGTTTTCTGGATTGTTTATTATCTCTCTGCTTATTCCAAACGTTCCATTATTATTCCCTCTGATTTCATGTTTGATCTTATGTCACAGTTGTTGATGCAAGCAAGTTATTTGTAAAATCACTTTAGCACTTTCCACATCGCAAATCTAAGCATTTAAGCTAAACACGCTTGGTGATATTGTGACATACTATTTAAGGGAATGCTTTATCTTACAAAAACATCCTATTTAGGTGATATTTTCCTATTTCATTGACTTTATACAGTTTTGAGACGTGTCTTGACCGGTCTCAACACCTTTTTTGCCTTGTTCATTCTTGATACTTCATGATCAAAGATCTTTCACACCTGTCTTGAGATTGAACATTTCTACAATCGTGACTAAATCACATAACTAATGTTTGTATTTGTTACAAACTATAACGACACGTTAACACATTACTTTCATGTACTATCCAAGATGGCTGCTTGATGCTGCTGGTTCTTATCTGTGAATATCTGGTTTCAATTTCTGTAAATGCTTTCAATGTTGAATGTTACAGGGTGTCCCTCCTGTAACACAACTGCACCCACACCCGTGCTTGATGTGTTTACGATCACTCTGACTAGTACATCAAAGTACTGCAATATAGGTTCTTCTGTGACTAGGGGCCGATTTCATAAAACTTACGACGCGTCGCAGAGTTAAGACGCATCCTTTCTCTATGGACTCACCGCAAAGATGCGACGCGTCGCAGCTAGGATGCTTCGCAAATTGAGTTGCGACGCGTCGCAGAGCTTTATGAAATCGGCCCTAGGTGCTGTAATTTTTCAAAGCTTTTGACATGCTCTGTGTGCCACGGCAATTCTGCATTTTTCTCTAACAGCTGTCTCAAAGACATGTTATGTTGCTTAGTTTAGGCACAAACTTCCCTAGGTAGTTGACACTACCCAGATATTGCTGCAGCTCTTTCTCATTCTGTGGCTTGTGCATTTCTTGCCCCGTTTGGACTTTGTTCTCATCTGGTTGGTTTCAGCCCTGTTGCTGTGAGTGTATGGCCAATGCATTTTATTTTGCTCACCCCAAATTTGTTTGGATTCAGCTTTAAGTTCTGTTTTCGAGCCAGCTTAAGCGTTTTCTCATGGCATTCATCATGCTGTTTCTGACATGAGGATGCCATCCATGATGACCTCTATTTCATCAATGTCATCAAACATTTGTGTCATTACTTTCTCAAAAATTTCAGCCGCTGACTTGATACCGTCCAAACGGACTGTGTAGAGTTCACAACTTTGAACTTGCTTCGTCAAGTTGCAGCTGCCAGCTACCCACTACGGCATCTTAGGTAGTGAATACCTTTACTTGAGGCAGGCTTGTTACAACCTCATCTCTTTCTGTGGTTTTCATGGGGTATTGCTCTCTCTGTATTGCATCATTGAGGTGTTTTTGGATCTTGTTCAGGTTTGACTATTATCACCATGCTGCTCTGCCAACAGCCATGGGCTTGGCTCTTATACCTTGACAGTGACACCTAACTTTTGAACTCTGTCATCTTCTTGATGTGCTTTTGGTCTAATTGCGGCTGGCACTTTTCTAGGTGGGTGTTCATCTGGCTGTGCATCTGTTTTCAGTTTTATGTTGTGCTCACCCAAACATTTTCCTTCATACACATCTAATGGGCGACTTTTGAGATGCTGGCTGCAGCAGACTGAAGTCTCTTTTTGCTATCTCTGAGCATGCTTGCGCAATTGTGAGCATGCGCGCATTGTTATGCGCGTGCGTGCGTGCGCAGGCATACGCGTGCGCTATCAACTTGAAGACCCAGCTCCAAAATCTCCCATTATGTATTTCTCTAACAGTTTCTGAACGGTTGTTTTCCAGTATCTCGACATGCTTTATCAGCCATGACACGTTAAGTCCAAACACTGGGTTTACATTCTCATCAATGATTTGGAACTCCACATCATGATATCTTTCTTCTCTGCTCAACATGCCATGGTATATTTCCCAATGGTTTGGATGGCATGTCTAGAGTGTGATACAAGCTTTGCTTTTGATTTCCTACAGTTTTTTCTTTCACATTTTCTTGAAGCTTGAAATTTACTGTCTGTTCTGCCCCATTGTGGCATGTACTGCATCCATGTAGAACTCACTTCCTGATGAGACACTGTTTGACTCTTTATTTACTGGGGCATCTACTGGATGAATTCTTTGTTGAAGATGCTCAGAAACATTCAATTGATTCTATTTACCATTCATCTTACATACTTTGTCATAGGCAGGACAGTTTCCTTGTGGATGATTTCATCCACAGAGCATGTCTGGTGTCATGGCTGTTGGTTCTTGTCAACCCTTCATAGCATGCAGAACTTTGTTTTCACAGACACTGGGCCCTACGCTATCTACCTGTTTCCTAAATGCTTCTGCTACATGGCATACTTGCTTTGTCGAGTGACAAGTCTGTAATATGTAGTAGTCTTCCTCTAACTGCATCACTAGTGCTTCCAACCACTCTACTGTTAAATGAGACTCACATAAAGACACAAATTCATACAATTTTGCTTTGACCTTCTGTACTCGTGTATTGAACACATGTTGCTTATATGTGACATTTTATTGTGGCTCAGAGCGCTCGTAAACTTTCTCATCAGTGTTTCTATACATTCTTTGTTCTCTTGTTCACTAAATGAGAAGGTATAATATATCTTGAGGGCATCTTCACCTATCGCATGCAGTAAGTAGCTATACTACTCTGGCTTGCTTATTTTCCTTACCACTGGCTATCATATACAGCCTAAAACACTATCTTTACCATTCCTCTGTGTTATTGGTGCTTTGTAGTCTAAAGGTACCTGGGAGTTTTAATTCTGCCATTATGCTGGCTTATATTTGGATTTTATTCGCTTCCGTCTTTTCCCCTTCAGCAGCCTGTTCCCGTCTGTCTTTCCCTTCCCCTTCACCAGACTGTTTCCGTCTGTCTTTCCTTCCCCTTCACCAGCCTGTTCCCGTCTGTCTTTCCCTTCCTCCTTCACCAGCCTGTTCCCGTCTGTTTTTCCCTTCCCCTTCACCAGCCTGTTCCCATCTGTCTTTCCCTTCCTCCTTCACCAGCCTGTTCCCGTCTGTCTTTCCCTTCCCCTTGACCAGCCTGTTCCTGTCTGTCTTTCCCTTCCCCTTGACCAGCCTGTTTCCGTCTGTCTTTCCCTTCCTCCTTCACCAGCCTGTTCCCGACTGTCTTTCCCTTCCTCCTTCACCAGCCTGTTTCCATCTGTCTTTCCCTTCCTCCTTCACCAGCCTGTTCCCGACTGTCTTTCCCTTCCCCTTCACCAGCCTGTTCCCATCTGTCTTTCCCTTCCTCCTTCACCAGCCTGTTCCCGACTGTCTTTCCCTTCCCCTTCACCAGCCTGTTTCCGTCTGTCTTTCCCTTCCTCCTTCACCAGCCTGTTCCCGACTGTCTTTCCCTTCCCCTTGACCAGCCTGTTCCCGTCTATCTTTCCCTTCCCCTCCACCAGCCTGTTCCCGTCTGTCTTTCCCTTCCTCCTTCACCAGCCTGTTCCCGTCTGTCTTTCCCTTCCCCTTCACCAGCCTGTTCCCGTCTGTCTTTCCCTTCCTCCTTCACCAGCCTGTTCCCGTCTGTCTTTCCCTTCCCCTTGACCAGCCTGTTCCCGTCTATCTTTCCCTTCCCCTCCACCAGCCTGTTCCCGTCTGTCTTTCCCTTCCCCTTGACCAGCCTGTTCCCGTCTGTCTTTCCTTCCCCTTCACCAGCCTGTTCCCGTCTGTCTTTCCCTTCCTCCTTCACCAGCCTGTTCCTGACTGTCTTTCCCTTCCCCTTCACCAGCCTGTTCCCGTCTGTCTTTCCCTTCCTCCTTCACCAGCCTGTTCCCATCTGTCTTTCCCTTCCCCTTGACCAGCCTGTTCCCGTCTGTCTTTCCCTTCCTCCTTCACCAGCCTGTTCCCGACTGTCTTTCCCTTCCTCCTTCACCAGCCTGTTCCCGTCTGTCTTTCCCTTCCCCTTGACCAGCCTGTTCCCGTCTATCTTTCCCTTCCCCTCCACCAGCCTCTCCCCATCTGTCTTTCCTGTCCCTCTTTGCAGCCCTTCCCCTTCACCAACCTTTTCCTTTCACTGTTCTCTTTCTTTACCTTTAGGGTAGAGGCTGGTGGCTAACCGGCCTCTCCCCTTCCAACATTCCTTTCTCTATTTATATCAATATGAACAACAACAAAAACTACAAGATCAAATGGGATTTATTTTCCTGGTATCAGTTTCTTTTTATTTTCCAGAATAAATACTTCATACTGTCAAATGAATCTTAAATTCAGTAATCAAAATCCTCTGAAGGAGTTACACATAATTCATACAAAAGAATAAATAAAAAGGACATGTACATGATAACCAATAGATCTACCTTCTACACTATTCCAATATTATAAAAAAAATACATCATTGAGTAAATGCATTTTGAAATTTGAAATTTTGAGATTTGAAAATGATCTATCCACGCTCTAGTTACATTCATATGTCACGGCACACTTCCAATTTGGACTGAATGATTACGAAGTAACAAACTGAATTACATCTGATGAAATGTTTACCGAGTGATTTTATCAATTGAAAAATGAAACTGAAGATATCTTAAAACAAATAATAAATCTTTGAACTTTGAATGCCAACTTTGAACCAACTTGAGTATTATTTAAGACTTTAGCACATAATTTAACACATTGGAAACATTCTTGTTATTCTTGTTAATAACAGCCAACCTTAAATACTCTCTTCAAGCAGAAAATCTTGTGATGAATATAATATCATGTAGCATACAACTGTTAATAAGATTTGAATGTCTGATTCGAGGGAATTTTTTAGCTCTGGAGAGATTCAAACATGAATTGATTCTGAAAAACTATTGAGCAGCTGCCAGAATCATTCCTTAATTGGTACAACTGATTTATTGATCATTTGGACACTTGGAGGTAGCTTGCTGCACAATAGATGACATGACAAGAAAAATACTTGGACCTTATGCATGGAACCAGAAGATGTATGTTTGGGCTTTTCTTTTAAAACAAATATCATATTGTGCAATTGCTTTATAATACATTTGAATGTTTACACCTGTATTTGATTATTTAAAAAAAATTTTTTGCATTCTTCCATTGTATATCCTTTCTGTCTTTTTTCCTTTTGCATGCCCTTCCAACTGTCTACCCCTGTCCCCCTACCCACCCCCTTTCCATGTCCCTTATATTGCTGAAGCAACAACTAGACCAATACCCATGCAACAAGAACATTACCCATTCTACAACTAGACCAATACCGATGAGACAAGAACATTACCCATGCTACAACTAGACCAATACCACTGCGACAACAAGAACATTACCCATGCTACAACTAGACCAATACCGATGCGACAACAAGAACATTACCCATGCTACAACTAGACCAATACCACTGCGACAACAAGAACATTACCCATGCTACAACTAGACCAATACCACTGCGACAACAAGAACATTACCCATGCTACAACTAGACCAATACCACTGCGACAACAAGAACATTACCCATGCTACAACTAGACCAATACCACTGCGACAACAAGAACATTACCCATGCTACAACTAGACCAATACCGATGCGACAACAAGAACATTACCCATTCTACAACTAGACCAATACCGATGCGACAACAAGAACATTACCCATGCTACAACTAGACCTAGACCAATACCGATGCAAGAACAAGAACATTACCTATACTAGAACTAGACCAATACCGATGCGACAAAAAGAACATTACCCATTCTACAACTAGACCAATACCGATGCGACAACAAGAACATTACCCATGCTACAACTAGACCAATACCGATGCGACAACAAGAACATTACCCATGCTACGACTGGACCAATACTGATGCGACAACATGAACATTACATATGCTACAACTAGACCAATACCGATACCAGAACAATAACAATACCCATACTAGAACGAGAGCAATACCGATGTGACAACAAGAACATTATCCATGCTACAACTAGACCAATACCGATGCGACAACAAGAACATTACGTATGCTACAACAAGACCAATACCGATGCGAGAACAAGAACATTACCCATACTAGAAGTAGACCAATACCGATGCGAGAACAAGAACATTACCCATGCAACAACTAGAACAATACCGATGCGACAAGAACATTACCCATTCTACAACTAGACCAATACCGATGCGACAACAAGAACATTACCCATGCTACAAGAACATTACCCATGCTACAACTAGACCAATACCGATGCGACAAGAACATTACCCATTCTACAACTAGACCAATACCGCTGCGATAAGAACATTACCCATGCTACAACTAGACCAATACGATGCAACAACAAGAACATTACCCATGCAACAACTAGACCAATACCGATGCGACAACAAGAACATTACCCATGCTTCAACTAGACCAATTCCGATGCAAGAACAAGAACATTACCTATGGTACAACTAGACCAATACTGATGTGACAACAAGAACATTACCCATGCTACAACTAGAACATTACCGATGCGAGAACAAGAACATTACATATGCTGCAACTAGACCAATACCGATACCAGAAAAATAACATTACCCATACTAGAACTAGAGCAATACCGATGTGACAACAAGAACATTATCCATGCTACAACTAGACCAATACCGATGCGACAACAAGAACATTACGTATGCTACAACAAGACCAATACCGATGCGAGAACAAGAACATTACCCATACTAGAAGTAGACCAATACCGATGCGACAACAAGAACAATACCTATGCTAGAACTAGACCAATACCGATGCGACAACAAGAACATTACCCATGCTACAACTAGACCAATACCGATGTGACAACAAGAACATTATCCATGCTACAACTAGACCAATACCGATGCAACAAGAACATTACCCATGCTACAACTAGACCAATACCGATGTGACAACAAGATCATAACCCATGCTACAACTAGACCAATACCGATGCGACAACAAGAACATTACCCATACTACAACTAGACCAATACCGATACGACAACAAGAACATTACCCATTCTACAACTAGACCAATACCGATGCGACAACAAGAACATTACCCATGCTAGAACTAGACCAATACCGATGTGACAACAAGAACATTACCCATGCTACAACTAGACCAATACCGATACGACAACAAGAACATTACCCATGCTACAACTAGACCAATACCGATGCGACAACGAGAACATTACCCATGCTTCAAGAACATTACCCATGCTACAACTAGACCAATACCGATGCGACAACAAGAACATTACCCATGCTAGAACTAGACCAATACCGATGCGACAACAAGAACATTACCCATGCTACAACTAGAGCAATACCGATGCCAGAACAAGAACATTACCCATGCAACAACTAGACCAATACCGATGCGACAACAAGAACATTACCCATTCTACAACTAGACCAATACCGATGCGACAACAAGAACATTACGTATGCTACAACAAGACCAATACCGATGCGAGAACAAGAACATTACCCATACTAGAAGTAGACCAATACCGATGCGAGAACAAGAACATTACCCATGCAACAACTAGAACAAAACCGATGCGATAAGAACATTACCCATTCTACAACTAGACCAATACCGATGCGACAACAAGAACATTACCCATGCTACATGAACATTACCCATGCTAAAACTAGACCAATACCGATGTGACAACAAGAACATTACCCATGCTACAACTAGACCAATACCGATACGACAACAAGAACATTACCCATGCTACAACTAGACCAATACCGATGCGACAACAAGAACATTACCCATGCTACAAGAACATTACCCATGCTACAACTAGACCAATACCGATGCGACAACAAGAACATTACCCATGCTAGAACTAGACCTATACCGATGCAACAACAAGAACATTACCCATGCTACAACTAGACCAATACCGATGCAAGAACAAGAACATTACCTATACTAGAACTAGACCAATACCAATGCGACAACAAGAACATTACCCATTCTACAACTAGACCAATACCGATGCGACAACAAGAACATTACCCATGCTACAACTAGACCAATACCGATGCGACAACAAGAACATTACCCATGCTACAACTGGACCAATACTGATGCGACAACATGAACATTACATATGCTACAACTAGACCAATACCGATACCAGAACAATAACAATACCCATACTAGAACGAGAGCAATACCGATGTGACAACAAGAACATTATCCATGCTACAACTAGACCAATACCGATGCGACAACAAGAACATTACGTATGCTACAACAAGACCAATACCGATGCGAGAACAAGAACATTACCCATACTAGAAGTAGACCAATACCGATGCGAGAACAAGAACATTACCCATGCAACAACTAGAACAATACCGATGCGACAAGAACATTACCCATTCTACAACTAGAGCAATACCGATGCCAGAACAAGAACATTACCCATACTAGAACTAGAGCAATACCGATGCCAGAACAAGAACATTACCCATACTAGAACTAGAGCAATACCGATGCAACAACAAGAACATTATCCATGCTAGAACTAGACCAATACCGATGCGACAACAAGAACATTACGTATGCTACAACTAGACCAATACCGATGCGAGAACAAGAACATTACGTATGCTACAACTAGACCAATACCGATGTGACAACAAGAACATTACCCATGCTACAACTAGACCAATACCGATGTGACAACAAGAACATTACCCATGCTACAACTAGACCAATACTGATGCGACAACATGAACATACCCATGCTAGAACTAGACCAATATCGATGCAACAAGAACATTACCCATGCTAGAACTAGAGCAATACCGATGCCAGAACAAGAACATTACCCATGCTAGAACTAGAGCAATACCGATGCGAGAACAAGAACATTACCCATGCTACAACTAGACCAATACCGATGCGACAACATGAACATACCCATGCTACAACTAGACCAATATCGATGCGACAACAAGAACATTACCCATGCTACAACTAGAGCAATACCGATGCGACAACAAGAACATTATCCATGCTAGAACTAGAGCAATACCGATGCGACAACAAGAACATTACCCATGCTACAACTAGACCAATACCGATGCGACAACAAGAACATTATGTATGCTACAACTAGACCAATACCGATGCGAGAACAAGAACATTACCCATGCTACAACTAGAGCAATACCGATGCGACAACAAGAACATTACCCATGCTAGAACTAGACCAATACCGATGCGACAACAAGAACATTACCCATGCTACAACTAGACCAATACCGATGCGACAACAAGAACATTACCTATGCTAGAACTAGACCAATACGGATGCGACAACAAGCACATTATCCATGCTAGAACTAGAGCAATACCGATGCGACAACAAGAACATTACCCATGCTAGAACTAGACCAATACCGATGCGACAACAAGAACATTACCCATACTAGAACTAGACCAATACCGATGCGACAACAAGCACATTATCCATGCTAGAACTAGAGCAATACCGATGCGACAACAAGAACATTACCCATGCTAGAACTAGACCAATACCGATGCGACAACAAGAACATTACCCATACTAGAACTAGACCAATACCGATGCGACAACAAGAACATCACCCATGCTACAACTAGACCAATACCGATGCGACAACAAGAACATTACCCATGCTAGAACTAGACCAATACCGATGCGACAACAAGAACATTACCCATACTAGAACTAGAGCAATACCGATGCCAGAACAAGAACATTACCCATACTAGAACTAGAGCAATACCGATGCGACAACAAGAACATTATCCATGCTACAACTAGACCAATACCGATGCGACAACAAGAACATTACGTATGCTACAACTAGACCAAAACCGATGCGAGAACAAGAACATTACCCATGCGACAACAAGAACATTACCCATGCTAGAACTAGAGCAATACCGATGCGACAACAAGAACATTACGTATGCTACAACTAGACCAATACCGATGTGACAACAAGAACATTACCCATGCTACAACTAGACCAATACCGATGCGACAACAAGAACATTACCCATGCTACAACTAGACCAATACCGATGCGACAACAAGAACATTATCCATGCTACAACTAGACCAATACCGATGCGAGAACAAGAACATTACCCATGCTACAACTAGACCAATACTGATGCGACAACATGAACATACCCATGCTAGAACTAGACCAATACCGATATGACAACAAGAACATTACCCATGCTACAACTAGACCAATACTGATGCGACAAGAACATTACCCATGCTAGAAATAGACCAATATCGATGCGACAACAAGAACATTACCCATGCTAGAACTAGACCAATACCGATGCGACAACATGAACATACCCATGCTAGAACTAGACCAATATCGATGCAACAAGAACATTACCCATGCTAGAACTAGAGCAATACCGATGCCAGAACAAGAACATTACCCATGCTACAACTAGACCAATACCGATGCGACAACATGAACATACCCATGCTAGAACTAGACCAATATCGATGCGACAACAAGAACATTACCCATGCTACAACTAGAGCAATACCGATGCGACAACAAGAACATTATCCATGCTAGAACTAGAGCAATACCGATGCGAGAACAAGACCATTACCCATGCTACAACTAGACCAATACCGATGCAACAACAAGAACATTACCCATGCTACAACTAGAGCAATACCGATGCGAGAACAAGAACATTACCCATGCTACAACTAGACCAATATCGATGCAACAACAAGAACATTATCCATGGTATAACTAGACCAATACCGATGTGACAACAAGTACATTCCATTTGCAACAACTAGAAAATAACTGATGCATCAAGTTTCTAACCCTTTCCACTTCCCGCTTAAATTACCAATGCCACACGCAACAACAATAACAATACTGATACAAATTTCAATTCAATTCAAATCAATTCAATAACAAAATTTATTTCCATACTTAAAACAACAGAAATACAAATCAGATTACATGAAGTTAGACAAATGTCAGTACCAGTAAAAATAATAAAGTTTGCTTTACATATCCCTCTTTCCCCTTCCCCGTTGTCCCTCTACTTTACCAATGCAATAAGTTTCCATTAACCTTTCCCCGTGCCTCGTCCTTTTCCACTTCTCACTTTACTGTCCTGTTATACTATCCATTACTTGTAAATGAACTTTCGTATAGTTACTTTCTCCGGAAACAATTCTTTCTTGGTACAAAGAGCAAAGGTTAGTGCTTATTTAACCGGGTTGGTGGTGGTTTCAGTTGGTGGAGGTGGTGGTGGGAATACAGAAACAATCATTGAAACACTCAACATTTTTTACCCATACTCAACAAGAACAATAAGTCTCAAGAACAATATACCCCATGCAACAACGAGAACAATACGCCCCAATAAACAACTAGAACAATACGCCCCCAATAAACAACTAGAACAATACGCCCCCAATAAACAACCAGAACAATACGCCCCCATGCCACAACCAGAACAATACGGCCCCATGCCACAACGAGAACAATACGCCCGATGCAACAACTAGAACAATACGCCCCCAAAAAACAACCAGAACAATACGCCCCCAATAAACAACTTGAACAGTATGCCCCCATGCAACAACTAGAACAGTATGCCCCCAATAAACAACCAGAACATTACGCCCCCATGCAACAACTTGAACAATACGCCCATGCAACAACTAGAACAATACGCCCCATGCCACAACTAGAACAATACGCCCCCAAGCCACAACTAGAACAATACGCCCCCAATAAACAACCAGAACAATACGCCCCCATGCAACAACCAGAACAATACGCCCCCATGCAACAACCAGAACAATACGCCCCCATGCAACAACTTGAACAATACGCCCCCAACAAACAACCAGAACAATACGCCCCCAACAAACAAACAGAACAATACGCCCCCAACAAACAACCAGAACAATACGCCCCCAACAAACAACCAGAACAATACGCCCCCAACAAACAACCAGAACAATACGCCCCCATGCAACAACCAGAACAATACGCCCCCATGCAACAACCAGAACAATACGCCCCCATGCAACAACCAGAACAATACGCCCCCATGCAACAACCAGAACAATACGCCCCCATGCAACAACCAGAACAATACGCCCCATGCAACAACCAGAACACTACGCCCCCATGCAACAACTTTCGCAGAATTTCCCCCAAAAGTATTTATTTATTCAAGGTCAAGTTCAAGGGAAAAAAAAGTTTATCAAGTTCAAGGTTGAAAAAAGGAAAAAAACCTAAAAATTTTTTCAAGTTCAAGTGCAAGGTTGGAAAAAGGGAAAAATCTGATTTTTTTTTTTTATCAAGTTCAAGGTTGATAAAAAAGGGAAAAATCTGATTTTTTTTTATCAAGTTCAAGTTTCAAGGTTGAAAAAAAAAAAAAAAAAATTTCAATCTTTTTTTTTTTCAAGTTCAAGGTTGAAAAAATGGGAAAAAAATCACCCCTTTTTTTTATCAAGTTCAAGTTCAAGGTCGAAAAAAAAAAAAGAAATTTTTTTTTACCAAGTTCAAGGTCAAGGTTGAAAAAAAAGGGAAACCCTAAAAAAAAATTACAAGTTCAAGTTCAAGGTCGAAAAAAAAAAAAAAAAGATTTTTTTTTTAATTTTTTTTATCAAGTTCAAGTTCAAGATAAAAAAAAAATTCTTCAAGGTCAAGGTCAAGTTCAAATTAAATTTTTGGCATTATTGTTCGCGTTGTTTATTGGGGGCGTATTGTTCTCGTTGTGTATTGGGGGCGTATTGTTCTCGTTGTGTATTGGGGGCGTATTGTTCTCGTTGTGTATTGGGGGCGTATTGTTCTCGTTGTGTATTGGGGGCGTATTGTTCTCGTTGTGTATTGGGGGCGTATTGTTCTCGTTGTGTATTGGGGGCGTATTGTTCTCGTTGTTTATTGGGGGCGTATTGTTCTCGTTGTGGCATGGGGGCGATTTGTTCTCGTTGTGGCATGGGGGCGTATTGTTCTCGTTGTGGCATGGGGGCGTATTGTTCTCGTTGTTTATTGGGGGCGTATTGTTCTCGTTGTGGCATGGGGCGTATTGTTCTCGTTGTGGCATGGGGCGTATTGTTCTCGTTGTGGCATGGGGCGTATTGTTCTCGTTGTGGCATGGGGCGTATTGTTCTCGTTGTGGCATGGGGCGTATTGTTCTCGTTGTGGCATGGGGCGTATTGTTCTCGTTGTGGCATGGGGCGTATTGTTCTCGTTGTGGCATGGGGCGTATTGTTCTCGTTGTGGCATGGGGCGTATTGTTCTCGTTGTGGCATGGGGCGTATTGTTCTGGTAGTTTCTTGGGGCGTATTGTTCTCGTTGTTTATTGGGGGCGTATTGTTCTCGTTGTGTATTGGGGGCGTATTGTTCTCGTTGTGTATTGGGGGCGTATTGTTCTCGTTGTGTATTGGGGGCGTATTGTTCTCGTTGTGTATTGGGGGCGTATTGTTCTCGTTGTGTATTGGGGGCGTATTGTTCTCGTTGTTTATTGGGGGCGTATTGTTCTCGTTGTTTATTGGGGGCGTATTGTTCTCGTTGTGGCATGGGGGCGATTTGTTCTCGTTGTGGCATGGGGGCGTATTGTTCTCGTTGTGGCATGGGGGCGTATTGTTCTCGTTGTTTATTGGGGGCGTATTGTTCTCGTTGTGGCATGGGGCGTATTGTTCTCGTTGTGGCATGGGGCGTATTGTTCTCGTTGTGGCATGGGGCGTATTGTTCTCGTTGTGGCATGGGGCGTATTGTTCTCGTTGTGGCATGGGGCGTATTGTTCTCGTTGTGGCATGGGGCGTATTGTTCTCGTTGTGGCATGGGGCGTATTGTTCTCGTTGTGGCATGGGGCGTATTGTTCTCGTTGTGGCATGGGGCGTATTGTTCTGGTAGTTTCTTGGGGCGTATTGTTCTCGTTGTTTATTGGGGGCGTATTGTTCTGGTTGTGGCATGGGGGCGTATTGTTCTAGTTGTGGCATGGGGCGTATTGTTCTTGTTTATTGGGGGTGTATTGTGTATTGGGGTGTATTGTTTTGGTTGTTTATTGGGGGCGTATTGTTCTAGTTGTTTATTTGGGGGCATATTGTTCTAGTTGTTGCATGGGGCATATTGTTCTAGTTGTTGCATGGGGGCGTATTGTTCTGGTTGTTTATTGGGGCGTATTGTTCTGGTTGTTTATTGGGGGCATATTGTTCTGGTTGTGGCATTGGGGCATACTGTTCTCGTTGTTGCATGGGGTATATTGTTCTCTTGTTTCAGTTGGAACATATTGTTTTTGTTGTGTTTGGGTGGAGACTTTTTGTTCTCATTGAACTGATGACGGGAGTGTTTCAATGGTTCTGTTTCTGTATTCCCACCACCACCTCCACCAACTGAAACCACCACCAACCCAGTTAAATAAGCACCAACCTTTGTTCTTTGTAGTAGTAAAGTTGCTGGTAGTAAAATATAATGATGCTCCATGATGAAAACATACCTTTTGTCTTTGTCTTTTGTCATTTGCCTCAGAAAGGGAGGGGGTATTTGAATGAAAGTGAGATGGGACGGGGAAGGAAATGGACAGTGGAGTCCAAGGGAAAGTAAGGTGGGAAAGGAGAACGGGAAGGAATGGAAGGACACTAAGAGGGAAAGGGATAGAGGTTTGACAAAGGTAATAAATGACAGCAGAGGCTAACGGAAAGAGGGATGGTTAAGGGAATGAAGGATGGCAGAGGCTAAGGAAAAGTAGGACGGCAGACGCCGAGGGAAACAAGGACAACAGGCTTAAGGTAAAGTCCTTGTTACATTTGTGACGTAATGTTCTTGTTATACTTGTGACGCAATATTCTAGTTATACTCGTGTAGTAATGCTCTTGTTATACTCGTGTAGTAATGTTCTTGTTATACTCGTGACATTATGTTCTTGTTATACTTGTGTAGTAATGTTCTTTTTATACTCGTGACGTAATGTTCTTGTTATACTCGTGACGTAATGTTCTTGTTATACTCGTGACGTAATGTTCTTGTTATACTCGTGACGTAATGTTCTTGCTATACTCGTGTAGTAATGTTTCTTGTTATACTCGTGTCGTAATGTTTCTTGTTATACTCGTGTGGTAATGTTCTTGTTATACTCGTGTAGTAATGTTTCTTGTTATACTCGTGACATTATGTTCTTGTTATACTTGTGACGTTATGTTCGTTATACTTGTGTAGTAATGTTCTTTTTATACTCGTGACGTAATGTTCTTGTTATACTCGTGACGTAATGTTCTTGTCATACTCGTGACGTAATGTTCTTGTTATACTCGTGACGTAATGTTCTTGCTATACTCGTGTAGTTATGTTTCTTGTTATACGTGTTTAGAAATGTTCTTGTTATACTCGTGAAGTAATGTTCTTGTTATACTCGTGTAGTAATGTTTCTTGTTATACTCGTGTCGTAATGTTTCTTGTTATACTCGTGTGGTAATGTTCTTGTTATACTCGTGTAGTAATGTTTCTTGTTATACTCGTGTAGTAAAGTTTCTTGTTAAGGATCTAGTGATGTAATGTTCTTGTTATACTCGTGTCATAATGTTCTTGTTATACTAGTGATGTAATGTTCTTGTTATACTCGTGTAGTAATGTTCTTGTTATACTCGTGTAGCAATGTTTCTTGTTAAGGATCTAGTGATGTAATGTTCTTGTTATACTCGTGTAGTAATGTTCTTGTTATACTCGTGTAGCAATGTTTCTTGTTATACTCGTGTAGTAATGTTCTTGTTATACTCGTGTCATAATGTTCTTGTTATACTAGTGATGTAATGTTCTTGTTATACTCGTGTCATAATGTTCTTGTTAAGGATCTAGTGATGTAATGTTCTTGTTATACTCGTGTCATAATGTTCTTGTTATACTAGTGATGTAATGTTCTTGTTATACTCGTGTCATAATGTTCTTGTTATACTCGTGTAGTAATGTTCTTGTTATACTCGTGTAGCAATGTTTCTTGTTATACTCGTGTAGTAATGTTCTTGTTATACTCGTGTCATAATGTTCTTGTTATACTAGTGATGTAATGTTCTTGTTATACTCGTGTCATAATGTTCTTGTTATACTCGTGTAGTAATGTTCTTGTTATACTAGTGATGTAATGTTCTTGTTATACTCGTGTTGTAATGTTCCTTGTTATACTCGTGTAGTAATGTTTCTTGTTATACTCGTGTAGTAATGTTTCTTGTTATACTCGTGTAGCAATGTTTCTTATTATACTCGTGTAGCAATGTTTCTTGTTATACTCGTGCAGTAATGTTCTTGTTATACTCGTGCAGTAATGTTCTTGTTATACTCGTGTAGTAATGTTCTTGTTATACTCGTGTCGTAATGTTCTTGTTATACTCGTGTAGTAATGTTTCTTGTTATACTCGTGTAGTAATGTTTCTTATTATACTCGTGTAGCAATGTTTCTTGTTATACTCGTGTAGCAATGTTCTTGTTATACTCGTGCAGTAATGTTCTTGTTATACTCGTGCAGTAATGTTCTTGTTATACTCGTGCAGTAATGTTCTTGTTATACTCGTGCAGTAATGTTCTTGTTATACTCGTGTCGTAATGTTCTTGTTATACTCGTGCAGTAATGTTCTTGTTATACTCGTGCAGTAATGTTCTTGTTATACTCGTGTAGTAATGTTCTTGTTATACTCGTGCAGTAATGTTCTTGTTATACTCGTGCAGTAATGTTCTTGTTATACTCGTGCAGTAATGTTCTTGTTATACTCGTGCAGTAATGTTCTTGTTATACTCGTGTAGTAATGTTCTTGTTATACTCGTGCAGTAATGTTCTTGTTATACTCGTGCAGTAATGTTCTTGTTATACTCGTGCAGTAATGTTCTTGTTATACTCGTGTAGTAATGTTCTTGTTATACTCGTGCAGTAATGTTCTTGTTATACTCGTGTCGTAATGTTCTTGTTATACTCGTGTAGTAATGTTCTTGTTATACTCGTGTCGTAATGTTCTTGTTATACTCGTGTCGTAATGTTCTTGTTATACTCGTGTAGTAATGTTCTTGTTATACTCGTGTCGTAATGTTCTTGTTATACTCGTGTAGTAATGTTCTTGTTATACTCGTATAGTAATGTTCTTGTTATACTCGTATAGTAATGTTCTTGTTATACTCGTGTAGTAATGTTCTTGTTATACTCGTGTAGTAATGTTCTTGTTATACTCGTATAGTAATGTTCTTGTTATACTCGTGTAGTAATGTTCTTGTTATACTCGTGTAGTAATGTTCTTGTTATACTCGTATAGTAATGTTCTTGTTATACTCGTGCAGTAATGTTCTTGTTCTACTCGTGTAGTAATGTTCTTGTTATACTCGTGCAGTAATGTTCTTGTTATACTCGTGTAGCAATGTTTCTTGTTATACTAGTGATGTAATGTTCTTGTTATACTCGTGTAGTAATGTTCTTGTTATACTAGTGATGTAATGTTCTTGTTATACTCGTGTAGCAATGTTTCTTGTTATACTCGTGTAGTAATGTTCTTGTTATAAGTATCTAGTGATGTAATGTTCTTGTTATACTCGTGTCGTAATGTTCTTGTTATACTAGTGTAGTTATGTTTTTTGTTAAACTAGTGATGTAATGTTCTTGTAATACTCGTGTAGTAATGTTCTTGTTATACTCGTGTAGTAATGTTCTTGTTATACTCGTGCAGCAATGTTCTCGTTATACTCGTGTAGTAATGTTCTTGTTATACTAGTGATGTAATGTTCTTGTTATACTCGTGTAGTAATGTTCTTGTTATACTTGTGTAGTAATGTTTCTTGTTATACTAGTGATGTAATGTTCTTGTTATACTCGTGTAGTAATGTTCTTGTTATACTTGTGTAGTAATGTTTCTTGTTATACTAGTGATGTAATGTTCTTGTTATACTCGTGTAGTAATGTTCTTGTTATACTCGTGTAGTAATGTTCTTGTTATACTCGTGGCATAATGTTCTTGTTATACTCGTGATGTAATGTTCTTGTTATACTCGTGTAGCAATGTTTCTTGTTATACTCGTGTAGTAATGTTCTTGTTATACTAGTGTAGTTATGTTTTTTGTTAAACTAGTGATGTAATGTTCTTGTAATACTCGTGTAGTAATGTTCTTGTTATACTCGTGTAGTAATGTTCTTGTTATACTCGTGCAGCAATGTTCTCGTTATACTCGTGTAGTAATGTTCTTGTTATACTAGTGATGTAATGTTCTTGTTATACTCGTGTAGTAATGTTCTTGTTATACTTGTGTAGTAATGTTTCTTGTTATACTAGTGATGTAATGTTCTTGTTATACTCGTGTAGTAATGTTCTTGTTATACTCGTGTAGTAATGTTCTTGTTATACTCGTGGCATAATGTTCTTGTTATACTCGTGACGTAATGTTCTTGTTATACTCGTGTAGTAATGTTCTTGTTATACTCGTGTAGCAATGTTTCTTGTTATACTAGTGATGTAATGTTCTTGTTATACTCGTGTAGTAATGTTCTTGTTATACTCAGGCAGTAATGTTCTTGTTATACTCATGCAGTAATGTTCTTGTTATACTTGTGAAGTAATTTTTCTTGATATACTCGTGTAGTAATGTTCTTGTTATAATCGTGTCGTTATGTTCTTGTTATGTTCTTGTTATAATCATGTCGTTATGATCTTGTTATACTTGTGAAGTACTTATACTAATTAAAGTAGGAAGGCAGAGGCTAATTGAAAGTAGGAAGGCAGAAACTAAGGGAGAGGACAGCAGAGGCTAAGGAAGAAAAGGATGGTAAAGGCTAAGTTCTTTGTCTTTTGTCCGACATTCAGAAAAATACAATTTACAGTAGTGAATGTTGTTAAATAAACAAAATTTAAAGTTATGAGGGACAGTCAGATGAGACTCATTGAAATTGTACTTCAATCCGTACTTCTTATTTTCATTAGGATGATTAAATTTTTCCTTTTTGATTTTTTAAAAGCATCATATGAATGGATGGATGTTAACCACAAACGAGGATTGGAAGATTTTAAATACAGCATATATCATGTTTGCTATCCACATCCATTTCATTTATAAGATGCTACTAAATATATATCAAATACAAACTACATTAGAAACTTTGATGATGGACATACTCTCCAAAAATGTTGATGCCATAAACAGAGCCAGAGTTGGTACATGGAGTTTGGTACATGTAAACCGAGCAAATTTGGTGGCAAGGCACAGACTTCAAATACATGTTTCCTGCATGTTAAAATGTACTGATAGAGCATAGGCATTTAGTGAGCTGCGCAAAACGATTTGAAAGTGCTGCTAGAGAAGGAAGCAAACTGCAAGGAGCAAGCAGCGAGTGCTGGATGCATATGAACGAGTGTCACTTGAGGGAGAAACAAATTTGTAATGGATAACGTAAAGTTACAAACTAAAAAATTCTTGCAAGAAGAAAGCAGTGAGAATGAAGCACCATGTTCATGAAACAAATTGTCAGACAAAATTAATCTGTAAGTGATACTAAAGAAAGGAGCAAGGAGTCAAGAATGAGGCTACAAGTACACCATGCAAACACTTTAAGGATGCTTACAAAGAAACTACACAGAACGTTCTTGGGTACAAAAAGATGGGCCAGAAACCATGGATCAGCAAGGAATCATGGAGTGGATCAAACTGAAGAGTAATGTCCAACAGGCAAAGTCGAGCAGAATCACACAGAACCTCAAAGAAGAGTACCGCAGCAAAAACAAGGAAGTCAAGATAAGTATGAGAAAGGACAAGCGAGCATAGGCTGATGATCTCGCATCTCAGGCAGAACAAGCAGCAGGAAATGGGCAAATGAAGGAGTTACATGACATTACAAAGACTCAGCAAAGATAAAGGCAGAACAAGTAATGGCGTACAAGACAAATCAGGGAACATAGAATCATAAGAATCTGCAAGGAGAATAAGATCATTTAAGACTTTCTACACAGACCATTTACCAATCAACCCAGTATCAGAGGAATTAAATAACAATAGAGAACATCGCTGATAACCACATCTCAAAAGTACAAATTAGATCAGCAATTAGAAAGATGAACAATGGAAAATCAAGTGCCAAAAATGAAAATACGGCAGAAACTGTGGACTGACAAGGGTATAGATGACCCATTGGTCTGGGTGGAGGGAACTGTGACTAGGGGACCGTGGGTATAGATGACCCATCGGTCTGGGTGGAGGGAACTGTGACTAGGGGACCGTGGGTATAGATGACCCATTGGTCTGGGTGGAGGGAACTGTGACTAGGGGACCGTGGGTATAGATGACCCATTGGTCTGGGTGGAGGGAACTGTGAATAGGGGACCGTGGGTATAGATGACCCATTGGTCTGGGTGGAGGGAACTGTGACTAGGGGACCGTGGGTATAGATGACCCATCGGTCTGGGTGGAGGGAACTGTGACTAGGGGACCGTGGGTATAGATGACCCATTGGTCTGGGTGGAGGGAACTGTGAATAGGAGACCGTGGGTATAGATGACCCATCGGTCTGGGTGGAGGGATCTGTGAATAGGGGACCGTGGGTATAGATGACCCATTGGTCTAAGTGAAAGGGACTAGGGGGAACCGTGACTAGGAGACCGTGGAAATAGACGACCAATTGGTCTTATATAGTGGAGGGGACTACATGTAGGGGTAACTGTGACTAAGGGGGACCGTGGGTATAGACATAGAGGAGCTGTTTCCTTCCTCTATGGTTTAGACGACCCATTGGTCTGGATGGAGGGAACTAGGGGAACTATGACTGGGTGACCGTGGGTATAGATGACCAATAGGTGGAGGGGACTAGAGGGAACTGTGACTAGGGGACCGTGGGTAAAGACGACCCATCGGTCTGGGTGGAGGGAACTGTGACTAGGGGACCGTGGAAGACGTACAGTAGAGGAGAATATTATTGAGCAAGTCATAGAGTGGCAGTCAACCTTACACATTACGTTTGTGAACTTTGAAAGAAGTGATTTGACTCAGTACAAGGAGAAAGACTGTGGAGAATTATGGCTAGATGTGGAATTCTATCAAAGATAATAAGAATGATTGAGATATTGTAGAAAGATAACGTGTACTCAGTATTAGACAAAGGGGAGGAGTCAGAAAGGTTCAAGGTGATAATCGGTGTGAACCAAGGAGATGTGATGTCTGGCTTTATTTTAATGATTGTGGTGAACTGGATAATGAAACATGCAACAGAGGGAAGAAACACAGGAATCCAATGGAAATTTTGTTTCCAAAAAAGAAGAATAAAACCAGATAATCATTTGTCGTGTAATTTTTGCTTGAATAGGGCCCGATTAATCTTGAGTAGACAAAAAGAGAAGTTAGCTTTCTTACATAAAAAGCATTAATTTAATACTGGTTATTTTGGTTTACTCCATGTACCACCTAAAGGCATCATAAATTGCAAAACTACTTTAAAATGTGCTCAAATCTCTGAGGTTGAACCAAACGTACACATACAGGTATGTAGCTAACTTTCAAACCAGTGTCCATCACAAAATTTCATGAAATTCTAAATCGGTTCTCAATGAGTCTCATCTGCTTGGACAATTAAACCAGTATGGACACTTCTGTGGGAAACCCTAAACTCAGGCAATGCTTATGGGAGGCAAGTCAAGCTGGATGTGAATAAAATGATGCAAAAATAATGTAAAAGTTGCAATTTTTTCTGGATCTCTACTACTAGAGACAAGCACCTCACTAGTTTTCACTGAGTACACTGTTGCACAACATGAATGTATGATTTATTTTGCATTGCTAGAGGTGGATTTTTGCCTGAGCTAAACGTTGCCCGTAGAAGTGCCCTCTGGGTTTACATCAGGGGGTTTAAATAAAAACCAAATCTACAAGGCACACAGCCAAACAACTGATGTATGCAGTTTTCGTCACTGGATTATGCAAGTCTACGTCGGTGGATTTGTCGAGCAATAATGTCGAGTAACGAGACACACACAGGGCCTATGTTTTATTTCCTCAAGAGTAAAGAGACGCACACAGAGCCTATGTTTTATTTCCTCAGGAGCAACTGTGAAAATAATATATCCTTTGAAGAATTGAAAGTAAGTTAGTAACTCCAAGTTAAATTTATGGGGGCAGGGGTGGACTTAGCAAATAAATAAATAAACAGAAAGTATTGCACTCACTTAACATTCTCCATGACACATTCAGCCAGTTGTATGCAGATGCCCCAAGGATAGCATACAACAAGAAGGAATTCTGTGCAGGAAAAGAGATAAGATAAGTGACATGAAGTATTTATTCAATATAATAAAATAAAATGAATATTGACCCGAGAATCTTCTGCTCCTACCACACAAGACAAGAGCTGCTTACAACACAATAACACAGTGGGACCTGGATCAGTATCGACGCACTACCACACAAATCACACAGTGGTTTATTGTGGTATTCAGGACACTGCACTTACCACAGGAAAAACTATGTGTGGTAAACTGTGGTATGGAGATGGGTTAGGGTGAAGTTTTTAGGTCTTTGCACAGTATGCCCACAGTATATAAAACAATCTTAAAGCAGGCTGATTCAAATGAAGGGATATGACGAGAACATGTAGAAGACACTTACCATTTAAGAAAGCCTTCAAAGGCTTTTCAACTGGAATACATCAAAGACGCCATCCATCAAGGAGGAGGATATCGCTGCAGAAAAAGACATTACATATTTGTGGTTATTATTTCTGTTCTTGGTCTGAATTAAAATGTCAGAAATGGGTTTCACCGTGGCAGGAGGGAAAGATGGGGAGGGGGCTGAAATGAACAGTTGGATGACGGGTAGCAAAGAAGGATATAAAGCAGGTACTGATACACTTCCACAGCAAACATTCACCTGCTACAAACCAGCTCAGCAAGGAGGACCAACCGATGTCATTCTCTCTCTCTCAGGTTGGCACAGGTTTCAGTCGCAACTCCATCGGGACAAACATCTGTGCAGGGAAGAAAATGATGTATTTGTGATCAATATTTGTCATGGTAAGAATTGATCCAGCTTTGAGTTCTTTGCATAATTTTGGATGGAGAAATGTTGGTGGGTTGCTTGTTTTGCAAAAACATTACCCCACCTTATTTGGGCCAAACCTACTACACGTAGTTCCTCAGACAGTTACTACAACATGGAAATTCTTCTGCACCTATTTATTATTTGCTAAAATGACTTGATCAGCCTTGATCAGCAAGCTGACCTCCAACAATGCATAGCAGGAAAAGCTTGTAGCCCAGGGTGGGGAAGGACTGATGGGCGTCAACCGTCTGGGATAGGTAGGCAATAGGTGAGAGGCGAGAGGTAATAGGCAATAGGCAATAGGTGAGACGCGAGAGGCGACAGGCAATAGGCAAGAGGCAAGAGGCGACAGGTGAGAGTCGAGAGGTGAGCTTGAGAGTGGCAGGCATCAGTGAAACCTTGCCAAGACGTTTGAAGGGAGAACCTGCAAGAGATTGGAGGACATTGTCCAGGTTCCTCGACGGAATCAGCCCTTTGGTGGGAGCTGATTGATAAACATGTCTCAGACGAGGTGGCTATCATCAAAAGCTATCATCAAAAACCTCATGTATGGCCACTACGGCAGACTTGTGGCTGTGGATTGTAAAAAGATCTCCCATCCAGCGTGAAACAGGTACATGATGAAGTCTGCTATCACTGTCAGAGGTGCGTCACTTAGAGATGAGGCAAAATCATAGCAGCATGCAGAGAAAGGGCGTCTTCTCCTAGGTCATACATTGACCAGCATTGTCCCAAGCCATGATGGTAGCAACAGTGTCGTCAAAAATACCCAGTACAAAGTCCAGCATGTTAAGTGTAGATCTCCGGGCGATGTGGGTAGTGTCCCTGACAGAGATTTGGGGGGGATATCTGGCCTGTCTCACAGAATGAGTGCCTGTAGTACTAGGAGTCTGCCAAGAATGGGGAACCAGGGTGGCCGTGGTCAGAACGGTTCAATTTAAAGTGAAAGTAAGATGGCAGTTGCTAATTTTAAGGGAGAACAGAACGGCAGAGGCTAAGTGAAAGTAAGATGTCAGTTGTTAAGGGAGAACAGAACGGCAAAGGCTAAGTGAAGTAAGACGGCAGTTGTTAAGAGAGAACAGAACGGCAGAGGCTAAGTGAAGTAAGACGGCAATTGTTAAGGGAGAACAGAACGGCAGAGGCTAAGTGAATGTAAGATAGCAGTTGTTAAGGAAGAACAGAACGGCAGAGGCTAAGTGAAGTAAGACGGCAGTTGTTAAGAGAGAACAGAACGGCAGAGGCTAAGTGAAGTAAGACGGCAGTTGTTAAGAGAGAACAGAACGGCAGAGGCTAAGTGAATGTAAGATAGCAGTTGTTAAGGAAGAACAGAACGGCAGAGGCTAAGTGAAGTAAGACGGCAGTTGTTAAGGGAGAACGGAACGGCAGAGGCTAAGTGAAGTAAGACGGCAGTTGTTAAGGGAGAACGGAACGGCAGAGGCTAAGTGAAGTAAGACGGCAGTTGTTAAGGGAGAACAGAACGGCAGAGGCTAAGTGAAGTAAGACGGCAGTTGTTAAGGGAGAACGGAACGGCAGAGGCTAAGTGAAGTAAGACGGCAGTTGTTAAGGGAGAACAGAACGGCAAAGGCTAAGTGAAGTAAGACGGCAGTTGTTAAGGGAGAACAGAACGGCAGAGGCTAAGTGAAGTAAGACGGCAGTTGTTAAGGGAGAACAGAACGGCAGAGGCTAAGTGAATGTAAGATGGCAGTTGTTAAGGGAGAACAGAACGGCAGAGGCTAAGTGAAGTAAGACGGCAGTTGTCAAGGGAGAACAGAACGGCAAAGGCTAAGTGAAGTAAGATGGCAGTTGTAAAGGGAGAACAGAACGGCATAGGCTAAGAGTATATGAAGGAACTAAACAAAGTACAGGCATAACACTGCAAAGATCACATTCAAAATACAACATGGAAATGAAGTAAGAGAGAATGTTAATCCTACCTTAGGTAGTATGTACCCTTGGCCTCTTCTTGAAATGAGTGACATCGTTGCTGCTCATCTGTAAAATATTATAGAGAAAATATTCATGTCACTAAGTGAGGATAGAAGTTAAGGAGGAACAGAACGGCAGAGGCTAAGTGAAGTAAGACAGCAGTTGTTAAGGGAGAACAGAACGGCAGAGTCCAAGTGAAGTAAGATGGCAGTTGTTAAGGGAGAATGGAACGGCAGAGGCTAAGTTAAGTAAGACGGCAGTTGTTAAGGGAAAATGGAACGGCAGAGGCTAAGTGAAGTAATACGGCAGTTGTTAAGGGAGAACAGAACGGCAGAGGCTAAGTGAAAGTAAGACGGCAGTTGTTAAGGGAGAACGGAACGGCAGAGGCTAAGTGAAGTAAGATGGCAGTTGTTAAGGGGGAACGGAACGGCAGAGGCTAAGTGAAGTAGACTGCAGTTGTTAAGGGAGAACAGAACGACAGAGGCTAAGTGAAAGTAAGACGGCAGTTGTTAAGGGAGAACAGAACGGCAGAGGCTAAGTGAATGTAAGAGCTAAGTGAAGTAAGATGGCAGAAGTTAAAGGAGAACACAGAGGCAGAGGCTAAGTGAAAGTAAGACGGCAGTTGTTAAGGGAGAACAGAACGGCAGAGGCTAAGTAAAAGTAAGATGGCAGTTGTTAAAAGAGAACAGAACGGCAGGGGCTAAGTGAAGTAAGACAGCCGTTGTTAAGGGAGAACAGAAAAGCAGAGGCTAAGTAAAGTAAGCCGGCAGTTGTTAAGGGAGAACAGAACGGCAGAGGCTAAGTGAAGTAAGACGGCAGTTGTTAAGGGAGAACAGAACGGCAGAGGCCAAGTGAATGTAAGATGGCAGTTGTTAAGGGAGAACAGAACGGCAGAGGCTAAGTGAAGTAAGACGGCAGTTGTTAAGGGAGAACGGAACGGCAGAGGCTAAGTTAAGTAAGACGGCACTTCTTAAGGGAGAACGGAACGGCAGAGGGTAAGTGAAGTAAGACGGCAGTTGTTAAGGGAGAACGGAACGACAGAGGCTAAGTGAAGTAACACGGCAGTTGTTAAGGGAGAGCAGAACGGCAGAGGCTAAGAGAAAGTAAGACGACAGTTGTTAAGGGAGAACGGAACGGCAGAGGCTAAGTGAAGTAAGACGGCAGTTGTTAAGGGAGAACAGAACGGCAGAGGCTAAGTGAAGTAAGACTGCAGTTGTTAAGGGAGAACAGAACGGCATAGGCTAAGTGAAAGAAGACGACAGTTGTTAAGGGAGAACAGAACGGCAGAGGCTAAGTGAAGTAAGACGGCAGTTGTTAAGGGAGAACAGAACGGCAGAGGCTAAGTGAAGTAACACGGCAGTTGTTAAGGGAGAACAGAACGGCATAGGTTAAGTGAAGGAAGACGACAGTTGTTAAGGGAGAACAGAACGGCAGAGGCTAAGTGAAGTAAGTCGGCAGTTGTTAAGGGAAAACAGAACGGCAGAGGCTAAGTGAATGTAAGAGCTAAGTGAAGTAAGACGGAAGAAGTTAAAGGAGAACACAGAGGTAGAGGCTAAGTGAAAGTAAGATGACAGTTGTTAAGGGAGAAAAGAACGGCAGAGGCTAAGTGAAGTAAGATGGCAGTTGTTAAGGGAAAACAGAACAGCAGAGGCTAAGTGAAGTAAGATGGCAGTTGTTAAGGGAGAACACAACGGCAGAGGCTAAGTGAAGTAAGACGGCAGTTGTTAAGGGAGAACGGAACGACAGAGGCTAAGTGAAGTCAGACGGCAGTTGTTAAGGGAGAACAGAACGGCAGAGGCTAAGTGAAGTAAGACGGCAGTTGTTAAGGGAGAACAGAACGGCAGAGGCTAAGTGAAGTAAGATGGCATTTGTTAAGGGAGAACAGAACGGCAGAGGCTAAGTGAAGTAAGACGGCAGTTGTTAAGGGAGAACAGAACGGCAGAGGCTAAGTGAATGTCAGATGGCAGTTGTTAAGGGAGAACAGAACGGCAGAGGCTAAGAGAAAGTAAGACGACAGTTGTTAAGGGAGAACGGAACGGCAGAGGCTAAGTGAAGTAAGACGGCAGTTGTTAAGGGAGAACAGAACGGCAGAGGCTAAGTGAAGTAAGACTGCAGTTGTTAAGGGAGAACAGAACGGCATAGGCTTAGTGAAAGAAGACGACAGTTGTTAAGGGAGAACAGAACGGCAGAGGCTAAGTGAAGTAAGACGGCAGTTGTTAAGGGAGAACAGAACGGCAGAGGCTAAGTGAAGTAACACGGCAGTTGTTAAGGGAGAACAGAACGGCATAGGTTAAGTGAAGGAAGACGATAGTTGTTAAGGGAGAACAGAACGGCAGAGGCTAAGTGAAGTAAGTCGGCAGTTGTTAAGGGAAAACAGAACGGCAGAGGCTAAGTGAATGTAAGAGCTAAGTGAAGTAAGACGGAAGAGGTTAAAGGAGAACACAGAGGTAGAGGCTAAGTGAAAGTAAGACGACAGTTGTTAAGGGA